>CACRXP010000008.1:1993110-2015311 GCA_902702965.1 Spirometra erinaceieuropaei | reverse complement strand
CGCGTCGGTCGTCTGACCCCCCGGCTGGCTCTTTCCCCCTGCTGTGATGGTGACAGCTGTTGAGGGAGCCGCGATTTGTTCGCCAGTGCTGTCGGCCCCGTCTCAACTGACTGGAGCCTCGTACGTAGTGCTTGGTAGCCCGGATGAAGATCGATAGCCCTGCTGATTGTGCCAACTGAGAACCAACTTTCGAGAACCAGTCTGGCCATCTTGTCGCTGGTTCGGCCGATGACGCTTGCTTCTCCAAAGGCGGAACTGTGTTTCCCCTGTCCTACGTGGCCATGAACCAGTTACAGCTTATCCTCGCGGTTGACTGCAAGCTGGTGCTCATGCAATTTTGTGCGGAGGCGTTTACCCGTTTCACCAACATACCTCGCCCTGCAATTTTGGCAAGGCATGCTGTAGACCACTGTTAATTGTTCCTTTGCCGGTAGCTGTTCTTTGGGTCTCATTATCTGCTGCCTGATAGTGGATTCCGGTTTATGGGTCACCCCAATCCCAAAAGGGCTCAGGATTCTTGCTGTCGCCTCAGCGAAATACCTACATTCTCTATTCACAGCCAATGCTTACCCACGATCCTTCATACGTGAGCGCCGAAGTGGACTAACCCGCGAACGATCTAACGATGAGTAGCCGAAATTCTGGCTCGCGATCGCTTACGTGAGGAATGTTTCTAAGGCGACAGCAAGAATCCTGAGTCCTTTTGGGATTGGGGTGACCCATAAACCGGAATCCATTATCAGGCAGCAGATAATGAGACTCAAAGACCAACTACCGAAAACGGAACAATCAGCAGTGGTCCACAGCATACCTTACCAAAATTGCAGGGCGGGGTATGCTTGTGAAACGGGTAAACGCCTCTGAACAAGATTGCATGTCGTAGTTGCCGCTGAGTCGGCGTGCTCGTTGGCAGACGGGGGGCTGATTGATCGTTGTTTCTCAGGCGTGGTGTTTTCGGCCCCGCGAGTACGTTCGTGAGGCAGTGTGCCACGCCGGTCACGTGACATTCGGTCAGCGCCTTCCGCTCTCTCCACAAGCGTCGGCAGTCGATTCCGTGTAACTGTTTTTATCCGTGTCATTGGCTCTGTCTGGACTGACTCGAGCCTTGCGCGGAACGCCTGGTACGCGGGATGTAGGTCTATGGCTCGGTTGAGCGTGCCAGTCGAGGACCAACTTTCCAGCATCAGCCTGGCCATTTTATCATTGCCTCGTCCGACCACACTCGCTTTCTCGAAGGAGAAACTGTGGTTCCGCTCTAGTGTGTGGCCATACAGTAACGACAGTTTATCCTTGCAGTTGATTGCAAGCTGGTGCTCGTGCAATCTTGTGCCGAGGCGTTTTTCCGTTTCACCAACATACCTTGCATCACAGCCTTGGTATGGGATGTTGTAGACCACCGCTAATTATTCTGTCGCCGACAGCGGGTCTTTGGGCCTCCTAATCTGCTGTCTGATTGTTGATGCTGGTTTATGGACCACCCCAATTCCAAAAGATTTCAGAATTCTCAAAGTTGCCTCTAAAACGTTCTTCATATAGGGGATCGAGAGCAAGAACTTTGGTTTCTTCTCGCTCGACCGCCCAGAGTGGGGCTTCCTGAGACACTTGCATATGAACGACTTTGGGTAACCGTTGGCTTCAAACAGGACACGTAAGTTATTTCACCTCCTGCATCCTGCCATCGTCGTCGCTGCAGTGTGTTTGGCTGAGTTGAAAAAGGGTCCTGACACAACTGCGTTTGTGACTGACGGGGTGGTTGCTTCTGAAGTGGAGGATGCACCTAGTGTTTTTCGCCTTACGGTAGACCGTCGTCTTTATATTCCTGCCTGACAGTTTTGCGACTTGCACGTCTAGGAAGGGCAATCGGTTGACAACCTCTTCTTCCACAGTGAACTGTGTGTCGGGAAATATTTAATTCAAAAGAGCCTTGAAATCTTGCATGTCACTCCTTCTTATTATGACGAATGTGTCGTCAACATATCTGACCCAAAACTTCGGAAGGTACGAGCTGAATACCAGTCGCTACAGCCTCTGCAAAACCGCTTCGGCAATTAGCCCAGACAGAGGTGAGCCCATTGGCGTTCCCTTCTTTTGATCGTACAATTGGCCATTAAATGTGGAGAAAGTCTTAAGGCACAATTCTAGGAGCTCGATAATGTACACTCGCTTAAGCTGTTGGTAAGTCTCGTCGTATTTTTCTCGGAGTAGGCCGTCAAGAGCGTCGATGGCAAGGTGGGATGGGATAGAGGGGACTAGAGAGACCACGTCGAAGGACACCATCACCTCATCTGTCTCCACTCTATGACGTCGAATGTGACCCAAACACTTTTCAACTGATTTCACTGTCCACTCTGAGTCCTTGATGAGGAAACAAAGTGGCTGGTACAGCCACTTTGACAGTCCGAAGGTTGGGGTGTCACGAAAAGAAACGATTGGGCGGAGAGGCACTCCTGGCCTGTGTACCTTGGGCAGGCCGTAGAAGCGCGCCATCGCTGTGTCAGTGGCCTCTGCGGACAGTGCCTGTTTTCTCGTGAGAGCACTCGCTTTCTTTAACCTCCCGCCGCCTTGTTTATGTTGTTTACAAACTTTTTGAACTTGTTGACATCCGAAAGCGCATAAGATCCCTTGCCCATCAGCAGGTTCTCCAGTTTAGTCCTGTATTCGGTCTTATCCATGACGACCGTCGAGCGTACCTTGTCAACAGGCAGGGTGACGATATTCTTTATTTTTCGTATACAGACAAGTTCTCGATCTTCTGCTTCGGAAATTTTCATTTGGGGTTTGTGCTGGAGAAGTAAGGACGGCACCTGTTGCCGCATGGCGTGTTTCTATTCTTCATCTGCCTCGCACTTCTGGAGCGCTGATTCGAAGGATGCGATGAAGTCTTCTGGCTGAGCATCTCTCGTACTGAACTTAGTGTCATAGGATAAAAACTCTAGCTGTTGTTTCGTGGGACGACGGAAGGGCAGGTTGTGAAACAGGATCCAATCAGAGGAGGGCTGTTTCGGCGGACTTATTTGACTGAATTTTTTTAACAGTTGATAATCGCTTAACTTTCGGCGACGCTGTGCCCCTTTGAGGATTGCCGCCCTCAAGGCTTCCAGCTCGGGCGCGGTCAAAGCCGACTGCCAAGTTTATAATTGTTGTTCTATCACTTGGTGGTATTTGCAAATACGAAAGCGGCAGTCTTGTATCAGTACTTTGAGCACCGTCTTTTTGAAGTGTCCCATCATCCGCTGACACGAGTCAGTGTTCAGAGGCGGTCTGTATCTGAGGCATTTGGGTAATACATTCTCGTCAAGGCACCGGTGCAGGAATTTCAGCTGAGCGTAAGTGGGTGACTCTCGCTTCGCAAAGGTCTCCCATTTGCGAGCTGAAAGAGACATGTGCGCCCATAGCATAAAGCAATATGCGTAAAGATCTGAGGTCCAGATATATTACCGTGTTTATCATCACCCGAGGAAGACGAAGAAGAGAAATCGATTTTATGGACGTCAGTTTGAATAAAATCTGGTCCGTGAAATCGCTTTCACTTCTTCGTCTTCCTCGGGCGATGATAAACAGCGGTGAGACACTGATGAACTCCGGTTCGATGAAGTGCTTATGACCCATCTGGTAGACCCCAGGGGTGGACCAACTGCGTCAGGTGCGTCCGTGTGCATGTTTGCGTTTCTGGTCCCAGCTGCTCGTCAAGGTTATGATTGACTGAATGAAGGGAGAATACGCCCGAAACAGTAGTGTATCAATCTACCCTCCATTCTCTGTCTTCTCTCCTCGCTGCTATATATATATATATATATGTAGAGTAGAAGCGGTATGCATTCCGAGACGATATAATGGAAAAGGAAAAGGTTCTTCGGAAAAACTCGCATAGACGACGCTGGGGGACCCACTGAAGTGCCGAACCCCTCGCAGCTCTGCCGCTCAGAGGCAGAATATCGGACAAACTCTTGTGTGGTCTTTTACCTAATACGTATGCCGGGAGTACAGTATAATAACATTGCTATATATATGTCCATCTCAGACGGGCGCGCGTTCACCTTAGAGAACTGTGGAACCCTAGGTAAAGGGGACGACCACGCGCCTAGTGGGTCGGCGCACTAATTCTCGATTTTTAAAGCGTGAATATTTAAGGGAAGTTCAAGAAATACTCTGGAATTATATTTTTGGTAAGTGCATTCCTAAAAAATTAGGCACTTTGTGATGAAATTTTATAAATTACAGGAATAAAATCTCTGAAATATATCGATACTCATTTCCGAACATTATTTTGTGGGGGCTTTTTATAATGCAACTTTCAGATGTCAATGTATTATCTCAATCGCCTCTGTAGGGCACATCTCTGTGTATTTAAATTCTCGTTCATATTTACTCGCCTTCGACATTTGACACGTCGGCAAAACGCGAAATGAATGGTCCAGCCTTACCCAGGCCGGCCGTCTCCCACTTTCAATTTTCGCCGGGGCTTGTTATCTTTGTGAAGGCTGCCAAGCAACTAAAGAGCCCACTGGTTCAGATGTTAGGTTGTCCTTACTACCAAATCCAAATTATGCCGCAGATCATTGGTGATGATATCATCCTCTGCAAAGTACCCGCTGCAAATCGCCACTCATTCGCACTCTTATTAGGTCACGGACGGTCTTCTCCTCCCTACACAATCTCTCTCGTCCGGAGCTCTAGCTGCGGAGAAGCTCCAGCGGCAACCGCCAAATAAATGGCAAAAACACATGCGTAGATACGCTCAGTGGGAGCGACGATGTAAACTGTAGTAAACAAAAAGTCAAGATTGCTAAATTATAATATACTCGACCGGTACTGAGAGCGAGTGTCTACTCAACTCGACGCCACCCCAAATTCTATCGAGTATCAGCGAAGGCCGTTTGTCGCCTTCTAACAGCATTTGAATTTAAGGTTACACACTAGCCTGAAGGCAGTTATCTGGCACTAATAAATGGCTCTAAGGTGGTTGCTTTTTCTCGCGAGAATTTCGGACTCATTAAGGCCGGATATGTGACCGGTCGATCAAGCCGTCTTCGCATCAGATACGACTATTTGTAGTGGATAAAAGGGCTGACTATTTCGAAAGGTATCAATTCGCAGAGCAACTGAGTCCTGCACAAACTACAATCATTCTGCATTCATCATTCTCATCTGTTGCTATTTCCAGTGATTATCTCGAGTTTAAATCCAAGAAGTTGAACGAATTTTTTTGTTCCGGCAATCGATTCTCCCTCTTCTCAACGAAAAGAAACATTTTGCCTGAGTTCTGCGTCTAACCACTGCTGGTTTCAATAAAGCAAATGCCTCTTTTAAGACGACCTCTGAAAATACATTTTTTATAAAGAAACATTTGTCTTCTGTTGTCATTTTACTTTATTTCCCCAGCAGTAACACGCTTTCGGTTCTGATCGTATTTCGGTTCTGAACTTATGTCATTGTTCCACCACTAGATATTTCCGTGTATGCACCAAAACGTCAGTGATTCTTGCTTTATTCAAACAGTACTAGCGATGTCAACGGCAGACCTCGAGGCAGTTTCCAGTCGGTTATCCTTCTGTGAGGTTAAAAGCCTGAAAAGCAGCATAATTCATCAAGACTTGAGACACAAGGGCTGCATTATTTCATCTCGTTAGCGGATGCCAGTTTTGCTTTCAAGGTCTTAAATAAGTGTGACATGCTTTTCAACTTGGTCTGTATGCTCGGGTATGCCAGTTAGTAGCTGCAACTTTCGATGAAGACAGACTTTTCATAAGCACTTCAGCGCTTAGGTCCCATTTCTTCAGTAGACGTGTCTAAAATTCAAAAGAACTTTAAGCAAATAAAAGTTTACAGTTTGTCGGTGCACCAGTTTTTTCCTGAAATATATCTTTAGAATTATGACTACTCATGCGTATCGAAGTGCTGTTTGATGTTTGTTTTATTTTCAAAACAGCTTTCTACAAGAAAAGTTACTAAAAAGGTTTGTGCCTGGTGGACGTTCATTTCGTGACTGATTATGTAGTGCCAGCCTAACCAGAATCCTCCATATTCAGGGTTTAAGGGAAATTTTCACCGAAACAAAGCACAAACCTCTTCAGCCGCAAATACGTAGTACCAAGTTGTCATTAGCACTATCGTATTCGAGTTTTTCGATATCCGACAGTATTCTGAGTGAATCAGTGGTGTTATCAGTATGATTCTCTATACTACACTAATAGTTTGATAGCTCCTTATCGTCAGCAAGCGGCTTTGGAACTCTTATAAATAGCAGTCAGAGACTCTTTGAGGAAAATGCTATTTATGCTACCAGATTCATATTGTGCAGGTGGCATTGATTATTAATGACCGTATAGTTCCTGCCTTCAAAAAACGGTAGTTCTTAAGAATCAGTTTAAGTAGAGTTATTTTGCTTGAAAATCGCAGCACCGTATGGCAAACGAGAACACAGCGGGTGAAGGCGCATTCAAACGGCTTTAATAATATATGACGTTTACTAAGGGGAGTCAAAAACGATCATATTAAAGTATATGGGGAAGATTTACAATATTTAATGGTAGAGGTTCTGTGCGATATTTCTTCCGGAGTGGCAGCTATCAGCATCTCTAGTTTTGGCTAAAACGCAAATGCTTCGTATGCGAGGTATCAGTTAAAGGGAGCAGCAAGATTTGTTCGAGTTTGTTAAACAGAGACTCAGCTTGTCAGATTAAAAGGGCTGTCTTCTTTGTGAAAACCGATTTCGACTAACTCTAACAATGATGAACTGTTTGAGGACTTGGTAGTGATTTCCTTGTGCGCTTGTGCCTCATGAAAATCAAAAGAATGCTTGGCTCGCCTAAAATTTATTTGGAGTTTTAATTTCTGGTCGGTGTTTAGAACGCAAAAGCTACAGATTTCGTCATTTTCTTACCAAATTTTCAAAGTTTTATGGGTACTATAAACAGGTGTTAACTCATTTTCGTTCTAAGCAGAAGATTTGGCGTCGTTCTGTCTTATAAAGGCAACGTTAGTCAGGTTCTGGCATTTACCAACGTAGACGGCGGTTTCAATGCTTCATTTGTACCCAACCTTAGACACACGTTTTTCGTTTGAAAATTAGTCGTAACAGCGCAGAGGTTTGCTTTTTTAAAAAAATAAAGACCTGCTCGTCATCATTTTTTCTTGATCTGTACTACTGTTGTTTTGGATTGGAGTGCATATCTACCTACGGGTCACTCATAATAACCATGCCAATCGTAGAGTTTTTACTCCACTGCAATATAATTCCGACCAAAGTGCAGTTTCAAGATTGACTTCCGTCAGAGAAACGGTATAGCAAAAAATGTGAGAATTTTGATTTGTCGTCGACGGCGTCGTCGTCGAGCGGAAGGCAACAGACGAATGCGATCAGGGGACCAGTACCCATGCTTAGCATCAGGGCGAAATGATCGATGCACCAGAGCAAGTCAGTGTAGAAATAACAGGCAATGGTCTGACAAAAAATGCTTATTTTGCCAATAACGACCCTTATCAGCGCATAATAGCAGTTTCTTTAGCCCTCAGCGAACGTTAGTATCGCGGAGGTCAATCTGAAATCTCCATGTGTAATGTATAATAGAAGGGACGGTGACATTTAAACCGAACAAGTTTAATTTGGTCACTATGCAAGATCATTGTCTAATGACGACCAAAATCCAACCCTCACTTGTTACTTGTGACGGACCCTCGTGAATTTGGTTGTCTTCGTGCCTATCAGCGATCCGGTGTATTATCAGATTAATTCGAAAAGGCGGCTGGACAAATCTCTGTATTAAAGCGCCTGTCAGGCTTTTGTCGACTTTGCGCTTAGAATGGGATAGCCCGTATGGATGCCAGCCCTATAGCATTTTTCCTACTTTGGTTGTTATTGAATCCCTGAACATCCTGCTTTCGATGTAGTCCTGAAACATACACTCTGGTTTGGTTTATCACTAGCTTCTATTTATATGGTCATTTTTTTGGAAAATTTCATTCATGAGTGTGGAGTTAATTATGACGGTGAAAAACTCAAAGTGACGCAGTCGTGTACACGAACCCCGCAAATTTGTTTACTACCTTGAGTGCCTAGAATTCCCGTAAACAAAATGCAAAACTTTCCGGTCCAAATTTTTCGACCACCTGTCCACAGCGATGATATGCAAGAGCGCAAAACAGTTTAAAAACCGAAGTTAGCAAGTGTGAGATCTCGCGTGGGAAAGCGTGCACCATGATACCCCGGATTTTTCATAACAAAATGTTCGGCTACATTTACCAGCTCCACCAAAGGTTATAACCGGTTGGAAGGTAGGTATTTCTCGTGTTTTTTACCGCCTGAATATGATTATGTTCTTCTCTTTCTATAGGCTCAGCGAAATGAAATTAATTATGAATGGAAGAGAATATACGCATCCCAGGTTCTTGTTTACAAGAAGGCGAAGACACGACCACTGGGACGGTAGATTTACTGGCCTTAACTTCCGAACTCGAACTGGAGTTCACCATCAGAGACTGCTACAGTGCAGCAACCTGTGAACATTTATATCGTTGTTCCGTGCGGGGGAGGGGGGGACTACGTCCGTGGCTAGATCTGGTTTGTGCCGCCTGGTCCACAATGGTCCCCCGGCGTGGTGACGCCGTTTGTACCTCGCGGCGGTGTGAGCTGCGCCACCTGGCTGCGTGGGCGGAGCGCGTGATAACACGCAGGAAAATCAATGTGTCTTTTGATAGAGTTGGTGTCCGACACCCACGTCTCCAACACTTCTCGTCCCGTCTTGTTGCCGGCTCGCGCTAATATCCGCGTGTTGGCGAAGTCGAAGTCATGGCCTTCCTCCAGCGTGTGAATGGCGACTTGAGATAGTGGGTCGCCTCTTCGAACGGCCCGTTTATGCTCAAGTATTCGTGAGCTGAGACGTCGTTCTGTTTGCCCTGTGTCGTGGCAAGGACAGTTATGGCACGGGATTAGATAGACTACGCCCGACTGCACACCTGCGTCCAGCCGATCCTTCATTTCCATGATCCTGCTACTCATGGTAGCCGCCGGATACTTGTTATTCCTGGAACGTTTTACCCAAAAGTTTAGGACACTTTTGTTTTCAAAAGCCTCTCAAGTTAACAGTGAGAGGGGCTGATCACTGAAGCATCACTCTGGTAACCTAGGTCTTCTGACCCGTGGGGAACACTATAATCAAGTACTGTGAAAATGAAGGGATTAATGACCGTCTCCTCTAGTCTAACCGCGCAAGGCCTTAGACGAAGACTGGGTTGCGGAGTTTAGCAGTGACAGCGCACCAACTAATGTGAGAGAGGCAGATTGATACGCTGCTTTGTAGGGCTTGTTTTTAGGTGCTCTCGTCGCCCTGCGCCATTAGCTCTGCAGACTGCATGCAGAGTGCAGGCAACAAATTGGCACAGCGACTTATCCATCGACACCGCTCGTGTATGCTTCCGTATTTACGAGTTCACGTTCCTGTGATCTGGAGATATAAAGGAAAGCTAAAAGAGACATGACATTTAAGAAATATACTAAATTGTTAAGCCGCCGCCCATTGATCTTTAATTTGTACGGCTGTCTTGTCAACAAGCGGTGCCGAAGCCACCGTCTGAATGGTGAGCTTAGCTTTCCTTGAGTCCGTTTTTTCACATACAGTAAGAAGTATCAAAACTTCGCAGTTTCGTTTGCTTTTATGTATCTTCGAGCAACTAGGGAGACTCAAGGACATTTTAGGGGTTGCCGTTCCATGCGAATTGGTCGCGTGGACACCGGAGTTTTTTAATTGCTCCTGCTGTTTACTACTGACGTTTCTAAGCCTCCAACATGCGCCCGCCCGCTCCACACCGGGGTTGATGCTATTACATATCACGATCCATGTGGTATCAGTAGCATTGTAGCATAATTTAGTGTCTAACTAGGCATTTTACCGACAGATGAAGAAGTCTAGAAAAGGTTTTGCGGTTTTTGCCTTATCTCTTGTCAAGTGATTATTGGAAGTGTCTTCGGCGAACTGTGACAGTTTAGAACCATGTTCTTTTCCACTAAAACGACCATTTCCTCAACGAATCGGCGCCGTGATGTAGGCTGACAGTGAAGGAAGACTTATCCTGGCTATTGTGGAACCAACTGTAAAACAAAGGCTGAACATTTTAAAACCAACTTTACTCCATATAAGCTGATTTTGCCTTCTATTCCCGATATGTTGATGGTGTTTGCATAGTGACGAATGAAACTTTCATTCGAAAACGGACGTGCAGACGGTTGAAGGAAAGGTATTCCCCCCATACCCGTTTCTGGGGACCTGGCCAGTGAACTCCTACAACGTCGCTTGAGGTTTGCTATTTGAACATACGACTCCAGCCACCACGATAAGATTATATTTTCCAAGCACTCCTCGAAGGTAAGAATCAGTTGTCCTTTAAATCTCTCAAATTTGGGTTTCCACCTTCACGTTCATAACAGTCCTCCAGTCCAAGCTGAGAATCTTACCGTTTTACCCTTAACTACATCACACTGAAGCAAAGAAACACAAATACATCACCTGCCCTTCCCTACTCAAAGCTTACACCATGACCTCTTTCTTCTACAGGACACGTCCGAACAGTTTTCAACGCCCTTCCCCCATTACCCTGGCAACAAGTTTCTTTTGTTTTATTCAGTTTTTGCTGCCCTTTTGTGGCCTTCTTTATTATGCGGAACTGATGACGAAAATTCAAAAAGTATGACCTCCGACTTTGAGTTCTTCGCTTGCGGAACTCATTGACGTCTCCTTGTTTTGGCTAAATGCTGCGTCGTTGACGATGAGGGTCTCGTCTGTCGAGAATACTCAATGTCACAATATAAGCGCTGTTATAAAAACTTGCTCTTCGCCTACCTAGTGGTGTGTTTGCATCCCCTCACGCGTCAAGTCAGGTTTGGTGAACTTTTAAGTCTAGGGGTACCATAATTACTTCGAGTCGAACGGCTTGTCCTCACAGATCATGTAGGAACAGAAAGGCCGAATTATTTTCATATGCATTGTAGGGGATTATGGTGACACTTAAAATTTTTATGATAAACCATTCCAAGGCTTAAAATGTGCAAATCGATCTGGAAGAAGCGATGCTCGTTGCAGGTAGATTCAATAAGCGAACTGGGATGAAGCAAAAAGTGAGAAATTGCGACGATTCGTGGAACCATAGAAGTTTTTTAAACTCCTGCGTGAGTAACTAAAAAGTTCTGAGGATAGTCACGTTATATCGACGAAATATATCGGTAAATAAGTCGGCCACGCATCTGGATGAGACCAGATGCCACTACGTGCTCTTCAGAGTCAGTGGTCACCCACGAGTAGTCACTCAGAGCAACCAAGTGCCCTGGTGGAACCTCACTTAAGATTTCAATCACTTCATCTCCAAACAGAACATTTCGCCTGTAAAAGCCGTATCGGAGACTGCCGTTGGATCCCTCGTGTCACTTGGAATAGGAATCACCAAGATACAAGATTCGATAAGTCCCCAGCAGGTGATGCGGCCAAAAGGCCCCACGTCTGACCAGGAGAAGTCCGCGCTTGTCATCCGACAGGCGTGCGGTTGTGAAGGAAGGAGACCTATGTCGGGGAAACCAGTTAGCGGCTGCGTGCGTGAATTCGCGTTCTGCCCTCGAGTTAAACGCAGTCAGGGGTCGTAAACAATGCCGAGTAGATGAGACGTAGCCTTACCTTTGACGTCACTGAGGTGGTAACGAACGCACACCGAGTCAGGTGCAACAAGCCTGATTGTCGACCGACCGTCAGGTCAACCTATACATAACATTGAATTTGCCTTAAGCGGACTCGCGAAGCTATTTGACAGGAGGCGAGCAAGGTGGGAGACAGGTGGGACTCGCCAATGATCGTCAGGGTCAACAAGGACATAATCACGCAGACGGGTGTGATTTCGCGTCCGCAAATGACTTTGGCGAAATACGTATCAGGAGGGTTGCGCGCATAGACCAAGTGTCATTTAACGAGGCCCATGCTCAGGAAGCCTCCGTCTGTCGAAATAATTAGTCGAATTTGTTCTTTTAAAAGTCAGCACAGAAATGGACTCCTTCTGACAAACGTCTACTCCTCTTTTGTTAGAATAATCGAACTTGGGAATTTTAGCGGTTTTTCATTAGAACAATATTCCCAATCCCTTGAATTTTGAATCAAAGACACTGCTGATGTCGTATAAATAGGAGTACTCATGGTTAGCGGCAAACGTAGCTGATTTTTACCGGATAAAATCCAATTTTTGCCTGTCTGTGTAAAAGTAGGCCGTCAAGTCGCACGTAAAACTGACAGGGGACTGGGTGCCTATTGACCTTGGAACGGCAAACCCCGTAAGAATATTTTTTGCAAGTTAAACTGCCTTAATTTTGAGTAAGGACGAAATTCAAGGTGATTCCTAATGTTGACTTGAAACTAGTCTTAAAAATTGTAATTTTACCGTTGCTCCTTTGAAACATCTAATATTTTTCATTTTTATTGCAAACATTGTGTATAATTCCATTCACTCCCTTCAGTGGGAGAGAGGAATGGTGGTGGGACACGGGGGCGAAGACGCTCCTGTGCTACGGGTGGCCCCACGCAAAATTCCAGAGAACACTTATTTGCATGGCGAAGGAGGAGACACGACTGCTAGAACAGGAGCCTTGTGAGCTTGACGTTTCGGACTCTCACTCGAATCCGTCATCAGAGACAGAGTCCGACTATATTAATCCCATCTTCCCGGACAGAGATTTGCGATGGAGGAAGAGAAAAACAATCAGTGGGCCTTTCTTGATGCCCTCGTCTGCCGCAAGGATTATGGTGGCCTAAAAACCGAAGCATTCAGGAAAGCGACAAACACGATGCAAGTACTGAGCTACAACAGTGACTACCCAATCGGCCGCAAACGCAGTTGCGTAAGGGCGTTATACTAGCGTGTAGAGGTACACTGCAGTGAACCGGAAGATAAGGATGCTGAATTACAATGCCTTCAACGGGTCCTTAGAGTGAAGGACAACCCCACAACGTCGTCAACCAGGGCCTTCGCAAACGGAGCTGGACGAAATTCGACCGGTCCCAAATATTGGCGAGCTTTCCCCTACGTGAAGAATGTCTCAGAAGTCGCCAGCCGCCCTCTCACACCCTTTGGAAGTTGGGTTATAAATCGACCGGAGGCAACCATAAGGCGTCAGATCATGAGACCGAATGACTCACTACCACGGCAAGAAGCAACTGGGATCGTTTTCTCGGTCTGGTGCAGTTGTGAACAAAGCAAATATGTCAGGGAAACGGAGACTTCTCCTGACGCGGATGACAGAGCACGCAGCAGCAGTGTGAGGTTACGACGCCAGCTCCTCAAGTCGCGGCTCACTCGATGGGACCTGACCATAAATTAAAGTCTGACGGAAAAGAAATTCTTGCTAGAGGGGATAACCAACTGAGCCACAAACTCCTCGAGTCATGATTTTCCGGTCCTCAGTCAGTCAACGAGCACAACGACTTCCCCTTCCACATTCGATGCTGAGACTCTACCAAGGTAAATTAGTTAACCACGCGGAGAGAATGCGGATTATCGCTGTTCCTGGCATTAATGTCGGCGAGCCAAATTGCCCAAGAGTCCACACGGATGACGTAATCCGGCAGTCAACAACTCGACTGCGTGCGAGCCGATAATCCTGACCGGCACACTGGCGTATAGCAGCTGGATGGTAACTGCATATTCCAACACCTGGCCGGTCGAACCGTGATGCACTCGAAAGCTGCCAACTGCGATAGGCATGTAGCGGCCTAGCAACTTCGTCCTTTAAATACTGCAACACCCGAACAACGCACTACGCTTTCTTAACTCTGTCTCTGAGGATGGACTCGATTAAGAATCCGGAACGTCAGGCTTAGAAGGCTCTTCTTCTAGTGGTCGTGTCTCCTTCTTCACGACTACTTTCCGGAACCCACCTCTTAGCTTCTTTTAGCAAATTTTCTTATACGTCCCAACTTTAACCCTAACCTTAGTACCAACCCTCATAACTCCGACCTTAACCCTCCTAAGCGTAAGACTAACCCCCATGTAATTTAGGATAAGACTACCTGTAATACAGGACGTCCATATTCTCGTACCCAATCGGAAATAGTTACTAAAGTAATTTAGAGCAGCAGCCGACTGGGTCCTTTGGAAAGGTTGATCAGAATGTTGATTACCATGAGATTGTTCCGCTATCATCAGTTCTACATTCCTATCGGTTGAGTCCGTTTAGGATCTCTATAAAGTTTTTATTAGTTCTATGTTGTCAGTTAGCCTTTCGTTTTTAATTTAGCCAACAGCGACAAAGTCACCAATGACAGTCAGCACAGAATTACTAACAGGTTATTTGCAATTTAAGCGACTTGTGGTTGACAACCCCCCCATTTCTTTCTACCCTTATTACTCGCAAAGATTTCCGCCACATCTGACGAAAACATCGGTAGGGCACTGGTATATGCACTGCCAGTTATTACATGCGACCCTGAGCCCGATTCCAAGGACGTTAGGGTCGGCGTTAAGGCTGGATTTGGGTTTGGAGTTAGTGTTGGAGGTGAAGATAGAACATGAGAATAAGCGCTGATGTGAAATTTAACACAAGACCACCTGTCACATGGGGGAAGTACCCATTCCCATGTCCTATCAAAGCATTTCACAGGGATTTGAGGTCAAATACTTCTGTTCCACTCAACCATTCAAATACCAAACGAATGTCATTTCACAGTCAAATATGATGATGCCTATAGAAGGAGCCAGATAGCAATAAAAATAATCTGTAGCACTAAACAGATACACACGAAACCTCTATTAGGAATTACAAAGTCTATTCCCTGGGCAAAATAGAAGTGTTTCGTTAAGATCTTCTGATCCCCATACTGGACGCATGAAGGGAAACCGTTTACCTCACTTTAAAGAGCGATCACGTGATTTGAACTTGTACGTCAGAAAACCTAACAAAACCGTTTTACTCTGAAGCACTTTGAAGAATTTGAAGGCAATATGACTCTTCTCCGACCTTGCAAAGTCTGCCCGAGTTCTCATTGTGCAATCCATAATTTAGAGCAAGGAAGATAAGTACCCTCGTGGGAAATTTTTGTTCATGAAACATCGGAGACCACCTACGTTTTTTCGACGGATAACAATGGTCTCTGTCTTATAATTCTCTTTCGAAACTTCTTGCAGTGGTTAAAAAATCTCGTCCGCGCAGACACTCCGACTCACTTACAGTACCTGTGCTAACTCATGAAATGCCGAGGTCAAAATTATAGTGGACAATGTAGTGTATTTTTGGTGTCGTTATTTGTGTTTATTTGGTTGAACTAAGGACGAAAAGACCGTTTTCTGAAGGAAAGTTTGATACGGATCTGTATATTAAATAGAAAACGGGCCGGATTAAGGCGAAATCGGAGGATTCCTGATATTCAAGCAGTTTCCTACGCTATTAAAGCTTTCAGATGGAAATTCTTTGTGTAACCTTATTAATCTGTTTAAGAAGATTAATAAAAGGACGAAATTTTTTGATAAACTTTCGAACTGTTATTAATTCGAATGGACAATCTACAAAGTACTAATTTTTTGTATCTGTTTCTGTCCTTAATTATTTTTGACCTTTTATGCGCCCTCCTCCTTTATACGTCCTCATACGTAGCCTTTATTAACTTGGTTGTAATATAGGCGTTTCTCGAAAATGTGACTTTTGTCGAAAATTATTTATTTTTATCTCAGTAAATAATATTTTCTTAACCAAACTTTGCTTTATTTCTTTGGCACAACGTTTATTTTCCGCTATCAGACTTTGGGAGCCGTAGTGTTTACCGATTTTGCGTTAAAGGCGTTAACCTGTGTTAATTCGTGACATTTCATGAGTTACCACAGGTACTGTATGTGACTGACTGGAAGCCAAGCTGGCGTTCATGCATTCTTTATCAACAGGTGGTTTCACAAGCTTACTGGCACAGGTGCAGCTGTTTTCTTTCTTTGCTGAAAAGTGACCTATTGAGACATGAAACCTTTCTTCTCTCGACTTGGATACATTCAGGGCGCGTGCTTATATACGCTCTTTTGTATTTACAGCTTGCATGTAAGTATTTCCGTCCCGACGCTGAAAACTCACTTGCATTAGTACAAAATGACAAATTAAAACGTCAATAATGATGGTAATCCAACTATCCATCATAGATTTGCTTATGCCAAAAAGCAAAGTATTTTCCTAGTGGCTTTGTAGGCGTCCATCATATGTTGTCAGTTTTCATTTGTTGGAAAACCACGCATAGCCTTCTTTGTGCATTTGTGCCGTATGTTCCTGCCTTGCCGTGCCGGACTGTCCATTCGTCCGAACGAAAGCATTTTCCTCAGCTTTCTGACTGAAATAAGAGTTAATCACTTGACTCACGGATTCATTTGTTAGTGTCCTGCGGCTAGATAGGCATTTACGTTGCTTTATGCGTGGTAGGAACTAGTGTTTCCGTATTGATAGGACAGGCCCCTTACGCGTGCTTGTAGCAAGCCATTGTGCAGCCTCAATTTTTTGCTTCTGGGGTTGCTGCTGCTGCGACGAGCTCGCCGTAAATTTTGTTCAAATCCTCAATGTCCGCTGTTTGGACTTATTATTTCCTTCTCCATTTTTAACCCTTAATTAATTTTTTTGATGTTGATGCCCTTATGATACCGGTAGTCTTGAAATTTTCTTGCCGTCGACGCCTGGTGGGCGAGGGAGGAGGCAGTGTGATGGATGCTGGGAAAATCCGCCCCACCATCAACTAATCCACGCGCAAGTCGCCGGTGCTGCGCCCACCATGAAGTGGGCGTCATCGATTGCGACGTAAGGGCAAGTGTGGTTCACAAACTATAGTGAACTCTTAAATGAAAATCAGGTAAGGATCGGATAAGGGTCCCCCCAAGCATCCGTGGCATACAAAGAATACCTACATTACTTATTTATGGTAGGGGTGAGCTCACCGATCGTTCTTACGGAACTGACTCGTCACGTTGTGCCTTAGGAGCTCTTTCTCCAGCTCAACCGGCAGCCACACAACGGCGCATGATATGGGCAGGATTTTATTGTCTACAAAGTCTCCCTTGTGTTTGTCGGTAATAAGATTATACTTATTTATGTGGGTTTTAGTTCGACGCGATTATTTCGGTGTGGTGTCTAATCGTAAAAGGTTGAGTCGTCTGTTGTTGGCGGTCTGGTGGATTATCCATAATGACCTCAGCTCAGAAAATTGAGGAGCGACCGATGTAGACAGTCTGGTGGAATATCCACAATGACCTCGGCTCCGAGGGTTAAGAGGCGATCGTTGTAGACACTTAATGTTTATTTTTTAAATTGCCCTGCATAATTTCGGTTGCTATATGTCAGTGAACTGGAACTTTACCGCCCGAAAAATGAATTTTCCAATTATCTATACTTATTTTGCCATCCCTCTATGCATACATAGTCTTCGCCGTAAAACCTCTATTACCACCTTTTCCCTTAAAATAGACACCTTTGGCTGTTAGTGTGTGTTTAAGGTCCTTCACCCGATCGTTGCCGAAAAACATTAAGAGGAGAAACCCTCGATTTGCTGATTTCCTGATTTAAAGAATTACTTGGCTTTCCAGTGTTCGGACGAATGTTTTTTTGCCGAAAGCAGTTTTCCTCTACTTTCCACTTCACTGAATTAAATACTGCAAACGGTTTCGAAGAAATTCACAACTAGTTATTACCTGATGCGAGGCCAACAAATTAAAACGCTTTTTAATCAACCTGGAATTTCGAAATGTGCGCGGCTTGCTATCGCATCTGTCATCTCTTGTTCACCTGGTGGACACTTCGGCTGACGAAGAGAACAGAAGACTATCGCAGCGTCGCATTTTCTCACTTCCTCCCAAAACTGGTCTCATTCCAGACGACTTTCAGGTAGGGCGCTGGATTGAGTACCCCATATTGCAGGTGACCTTGTGCCAAACATCAAGGGAGTTAGGGTTAGGGTCAGGGTAAGCGTTAGGACACGGGAACAGGTGCTCTAGAATTTAGCTCAAGGCCACTTGTACTAGCGGAGCGTACTTATCCTCGTGCCAAGCAAACTTTCAATTCCCATGCGACTATTTCGCAGTATTTGAGTGCGGCAATGCGACCGAAACTGTATTGGTTCCCGTGTTCTGTAGCGTACCAAACCAAACAGTACGTGCACGCTTCACTTTCATTTAGGTTGATTATAGGATTAAAATGCTTTTGCGTGAGTAAGTGCTTTCTTCTTTGCTTAAATTGCAGGACATTTCGCAATCGAAGTATTAAAAAATCGAAGGACCTAGCATGGATCTGGGGACGCTTGACTGTAGCATTCTGCAACTGTTACCATCTTGTTTAATATTCCACCGTGACACCAAGCCCCTCACTCGCAAAACATTCTGTCCCTTTTACCTTGTCTCTTTTTATGTAAACGTCGATATTTTAACGCGAGATGGTCTACACACACACACTCTCTCTTTCTCTTGATTTCCTTATGGAAGTGCATGTTTAATCGGCCATAAGCTATGCCATAGTTGCAGTCTCGAAACGTGGCTGCAGACAATGAGACACCCCCAGCACACAGGGAGTGGTGGTTGTTTGGTTAAACACAAATGTTTAGGGGTAAATCTAAGCTGGTCACAGCTCGTTAGATAAACATCTGCTGCGCACCCTCAGGCGTTCTGCTAAGAGGACAGTGGCCAAGCTGCAGAGTGGCCTTTTCAACTGCCTAACTGACGATTTCCGCACTGGTGTACTTAACGCCCTTTTAAGGGTTCACGGTAGATGGAACAGACTGCGTGCTTAAGAGTGGCAGCGTGCCACAGGAAGTATCTAACTTCTTCATGGGTTCTTATTGGCATCTAAAGTGCTATATATAAAACTGTCCGGACACTCCACACATCAAATCGGTAAATGTTGTGTTAAAGGCAAGGTTGGTCGACAAATCATATGTGTTGGATTACAGAACCTGAAATAACTATCCCAGTGGTACGTCCCGCTGGTTAACAGGTTTATTCCTTTTATAGAAACGGTCGGAGAGAAAATATTGCCCAGAACTAAACTTTAAATAGAGATTGCAAGATTTCAAAGGAGGTTTCATAGCAATAGACCATTCCTCAATTTGTTTAAGTGCATGTTGAGAGTTGCAATCACTGTCTATGGATAGCGTAGATATTTTGCGCGAAATTATCGAATTTTCAAATTGCATATTGTTGGCATTCGAAATGTCACACTAAGTAAATACTGATGGCCTGAAGGGATCAAAAATACTTCCTGAGGTCGTAAATGGACAGAAAGCAAGAACTAAGTTTATCCACTAGAAATTATAATGTTGTACTTATGGACGAAGTCTACAAATGAGCATTTGTCAAACTAAGGCATTCAGTTTGTTTCTGAGGCCTGGAAAACAGACAATAACTGACATCTGGCAAATTAAAAGCATGACCACATGAATGAAATCACCGAAGTAGTCTCTGGCCAAAGGCAAAATTACCTAAGCGGATACCAGTCTTCTTTTGAGTTTCTCACTTGGAGTGTGAACTGGAAAAGCCACCTGTGTGATTGCTCTTGTTAAGACATAAGACATGCAGTTTTCTTGCTATGAGCTATATTTTGATGGCCCGCCTACAGTCCACATTGAAAATGATGTAGTATGAAGAAAACAAAACTCCGGTCACAAAGTTAGTTTAATGAGATGGCGATTTTTAATCACATCTAGGGAGGGATTTCTACTGCAGTGGAGTTACAGCAAAGACCCTGTGGGGAAGCGACAAGTCCAGAGATTTGGGGTCAACGTTGTGAACAAACAACATGGCCAGAATTTGGACCAACATTTGTAATGAGAGCAAAAGCCTTACGCAGTCAAGCGAACTTCAATGCAAAATTCAACCCAGATGCCCTGCAGGAATTTTTCCTGAAATTCGAATAAATGCCAAGAAATGTGGTTAACCAAGTGGTCGAACATGACAGTTTTAAGTCAGTCTTACGTACAAAATAACAGGCTTTAGGGTTATTGCTGCCATGTGGCCTTGGTGCAGAGACTGAATTCAAATCATAGCTGTGGACTTAAGAGTGATGCTGCGGGCCCCGTAGCTGCGAACCCTTATAGTCTATGTGAAGTTGACAATCGAAACTGTCGAGGTATGGCCTTCGTTTGGTTCCAGCAAAAGTATCCTGTAATCTTTTCACTTTTTCAAGTAAATGAAGCAACAGTCGTAGCTTAGTCTGGTGAACTGACGCACTACTTCTCCAAAATCATTTTTTCAAAATTACATGAGTTGATGAAGACGAAAGACCGTTGTTGGCAAACCATAATCACGTATGTGCCGTTGCATTTATACGATTTTGTAAAAGAAATGGACACTGTTGTTGAAAATGGAAAGGAAATGGGTGATACGAGGAAGAGCTGAGTGGCTTCATCCTTTTAAAGTTTTACGTTTTAATTGTTTCGGTCAAATATGAATATGTACACCCCTAGTTCTTAGTTCCTATAGAGCGCCTACTTATCTCGCTTTCGTTGCTCGAGATAGTGTGCATTAGATTTTTGATGTCCTTCACGATCGGACGGTGTGGACCGCCGACACGCCGCCAAACAGTGCTGCGTACCTGTTTTCACTAATGCCCTTCCATTCTCCTCCGCTCCCAGCACAGACTCCCCCGTGTCCGCGACTGCCAGAAATCTGACAGAGAGCTATGCTTTCGCTTTCCTAGAAATGCGCTTTCGTTTTGATCAGATTTCGAATCATCCAACATCTGACATGGGATGACTTTTTTCTGCGCAAATAAAGCCTGTAAGCTCCAGCTTTGTCACCCCAAATCAAAATTATGAATTTGCTTCACCTTCGGCAGAAGTTTGCCTTTCTTCATCCCTGTCTCGGTGGACTCAGAGAACTGCTCTAGCGATTGTGCACTCCTTCTCTTTCTGTTACGTTTTACAACTTGCCAATCGACTCTTGCAATTTTCTCCGGGTACAGGTGATTCGGCTCACTGGCGTTTTTCAGGTTCGTGGAGCTAAATCGTATTGTGAAGTACTATTTTTCATGTCTGTTAGGAGGTTAAGTTTCTCAGAGAAGCTTCAAATGCTGGTTGCCACTTCAAGGCATCCGTCATACTGAGTCAGCCATCACTCTTTCCGCCTCCCTTGGACTCACCGTTGACAGCGATGAAGAAAGAGTATGACGTAATTTTGGGTTAATAAATGGTGTGGTGGAAGACGATCCTAATATATGCGCAAGACAACTAGTGGGTGTAGCAGACGCTCCAGTTCTCCTTTTCTCCGGCTCCGTTTTGTCGGTCGATGGCCGCGACAATCATTGCCAGGCTGCTGACACACAACCACTCCCGCCGGTTAGAACTGGGGGCCCCTCCTGTCCAGCTGCAGTGACCTCCGGCTTCCCCCACAAACTATTATCCCCTCATGCGCGTCGGACTACCTGGCTTGATACCCGTGAGCCCCTGTAATTATGCTTCCCTTAATCCTCCCCTAATCCGTCCAATCTCATGACCAGCACTCAATCATTCACCCCCACCTACTGACACAGACGTTCACTCCCGCGTAAACTACACACCGCGACTGACACTCTCCGTGAACGGACGCTTTTCTCTGTTGCAAGCAAACAGCCAACTTACGGCAACCTGCCCTGTGTACAGAATAAACTAGTCCTCACAGCTCCCTGACTTCTTTCATTAGACGAAACGAACTTATTGTGCGTGGGTTAAGTTGGTCTCACATCCTTGACCGCCACATGGGAAATCTGACGCTGTCAGCAGCTACAAGAAAGGGTCATGTGAGTATGATGCCGGCCGAGAATTAGACGCACAACGTTTGTAAGAGGTGTGCCATCTGTCTACACCGACACTAGGTCCCATCAACCCAATCCTCTTTCTCCGCGCAAATGCGCCCTTCTTGAAGATTCAAACCAGGCCTCTGTCAGAATTAGCAGTGCTTCAGAGTGATCGAGCCTTCAATGTTAGGTCGTCACTATTTTTGGTTCACAGCTAGGTTTCAAACTAATCCAATGACACAAAAATGACCAGGGGAGCAAGGCGAAAGTCAGCCGAGGTAAACTGAATCGGTTACGGAGTAGATCTTCATTTAGGCATTTCCTCTATAAGTACTAGGAGGTTAAACTTACGATTATTTTATGACCCATAAAAACAAAAAACTTTAGCACATCTAAATTGATTTTTATGAAACTCGAATGGTGTATGATCCACCCACCCGTTGAGGACGTTGTAGA
>CACRXP010000008.1:1959870-1992111 GCA_902702965.1 Spirometra erinaceieuropaei | reverse complement strand
CTCGCAAAGCTTGCCGCCGCATCTGACGAAAACATCGGTGGGGCACTGGAATATGCAATCCCAGTTTTTACATATGACCCTGAGCCCGATTCCAAGGACGCTAGGGTCGGCGTTAAGGCTGGATTTGGGTTTGGAGTTAGTGTTGGAGGTGGAGATAGAACGTGGGAATAAGCGCTGCTGTGAAATTTAGCGCAAGACCACCTGTCACATGGGGGAAGTATCCCTTCCCATGTCCTATCAAAGCATTTCTCAGGGATTTGAGGTCAAATACTTCTGTTCCACTCAACCATTCAAATACCAAACGAATGTCGTTTCACAGTCAAATATGATGATGCCTATAGAAGGAGCGAGATAGCAATAAAAAGAATCTGTAGCACTAAACAGATACACACAAAACCTCTATTAGGAATTACAAAGTCTATTCCCTGGGTAAAATAGAAGTGTTTCGTTAAGATCTTCTGATCCCCATACTGGACGCATGAAGGGAAACCGTTTACCGCACTTTAAAGAGCGATCACGTGACTTGAACTTGTGCGTCAGAAAACCTCACAAAACCGTTTTACTCTGAAGCACTTTGAAGAATTTGAAGGAAGTATGACTCTTCTCCGACCTTGCCAAGTCTGCCCGAGTTCTCATTGTGCAATCCATAATTTAGAGCAAGGAAAATAAGTACCCTCGTGGGAAATTTTTGTTCATGAAACATCGGAGACCGCCTACGTTTTTTCGACGGATAACAATGGCCTCTGTCTTATAATTCTCTTTCGAAACTTCTTGCAGAGGTTAAAAAAGCTCGTCCGCGCAGACACTCCGACTCACTTATGTGACTGACTGGAAGCCAAGCTGACGTTCATGCATTCTTTATTAACAGGTGGTTTCACAAGCTTACTGGCACAGGTGCAACTGTTTTCTTTCTTTGCTGAACAAGTGACCTATTGAAACATGAAACCGTTCTTCTCTCGACTTGGATACATTCAGGGCACGTGCTTATATACGCTCTTTTGTATTTACAGCTTGCATGTAAGTATTTCCGTCCCGACGCTGAAAACTCACTTACATTAGTACAAAATGACAAATTAAAAAGTCAATAATGATGGTAATCCAACTATCCATCATAGATTTGCTTATGCCAAAAAGCAAAGTACTTTCCTAGTGGCTTTGTAGGCGTCCATCATATGTTGTCAGTTTTCAGTTGTTGGAAACCCACGCATAGTCTTCTTTGTGCATTTGTGCAGTATGTTCCTGCCTTGCCGTGCCGGACTGTCCATTCGTCCGAACGAAAGCGTTTTCCTCAGCTTTCTGACTGAAATAAGAGTTAATCACATGACTCACGGATTCATTTGTTAGTGTCCTGCGGCTAGATAGGCATTTACGTTGCTTTATGCGTGGTAGGAACTGATGTTTCCGTACTGATAGGACAGGCCCCTTACGCGTGCTTTTAGCAAGCCATTGCGCAGACTCGAGTTTTTGCTTCTTGGGTTGCTGTTGCTGCGACGAGCTCGCCGTAAATTTTGTTCAAATCCTGAATGTCTGCTGTTTGGACTTTTTATTTCCTTTTCCATTTTTAACCCTTAATTAATTTTTGTGATGTTGATGCCCTTATGGTACCGGTGTTCTTGAAATTTTCTTGCCGTCGAAGCCTGGTGGGCGAGGGGGGAGGCAGTGTGATGGATGCTGGGCAAATCCGCCCCACCATCAACTAATCCACGCGCAAGTCGCCGGTGCTGCGCCCACCATGAAGTGGGCGTCATCGATTGCGACGTAAGGGCAAGTGTGGTTCGCAAACTATAGTAAACTCTTAAATGAAAATCAGGTAAGGATCGGATAAAGGCCCCCCCCAAGCATCCGTGGCATGCAAAGAATACCTACATTACTTATTTATGGTAGGGGTGAGCTCATTAATCGTTCTTACGGAACTCACTCGTCACGTCGTGCCTTAGGAGCTCTTTCTCGAGCTCAACCGGCAGCCACACAACGGCGCATGATGTGGGCAGGATCTTATTGTCGACAAAGTCTCCCTTGTCTTTGTCGGTAATAAGATTATACTTACTTATGTGGGTTTTAGTCCGGCACGATTATTTCGGTGTGGTGTCTCATCGTACAAGGTTGAGTCGTCTGTTGTAGACGGTCTGGTGGATTATCCATAATGACCTCGGCTCCGAGGGTTGAGAGGCGATCGTTGTAGACACTTAATGTTAATTTTTTTTGATTGCCCTGCATAATTTCGGTTGCTATATGTCAGTGCATTGGAACTTTTCCGCCCGAAAAATGAATTTTCCAATTATCTATACTTATTTTGCCATCCCTCTATGCATACATAGTCTCCGCCGTAAAACCTCTTTTACCACCTTTTCCCTTAAAACAGGCACCTTTGGCTGTTAGTGTGTGTTTGAGGTCCTTCACCCGATCTTTGCCGACAAACATTAAGAGGAGAAACCCTCGATTTGCTGATTTCCTCATTTAAAGAATTACTTGCCTTTCCAGTGTTCGGACG
The DNA here is from genome assembly GCA_902702965.1 of Spirometra erinaceieuropaei. Lineage (NCBI taxonomy): Eukaryota > Metazoa > Platyhelminthes > Cestoda > Diphyllobothriidea > Diphyllobothriidae > Spirometra > Spirometra erinaceieuropaei. The sequence goes on along the minus strand of CACRXP010000008.1, from coordinate 1,989,620 downwards.
AATGTTTTTTGCCGAAGGCAGTTTTCCTCTATTTTCCACTTCGCTGAATTAAATACTGCAAACAGTGCCTACGAAATTCATAATTAGTTATAATCTGATGCAAGGCAAACAAATTAAAACGCTTCTTAATCAACCTGGAATGTTTAAGTGTGCGCGGCCTGCTATCACATCTGTCATCTCTTGTCTAACTAATGGACACTTCGGCTGACGAAGAGAACAGGAGACTTTCGCAGCGTCGCATTTTCTCCCTTCCTCCACAAACTGGTCTCATTCCAGAAGACTTTCAGGTAGGGCGCTGGATTAAGTACCCCATATTGCAGGCGACCTTGCGCCAAACACCATGGGAGTTAGGGTTAGGGTCAGGGTAAGCGTCAGGACACGAGAACAGGTGCTCTAGAATTTAGCTCAAGGCCACTTGTACTAGCGGAGAGTACTTATCCTCGTGCCAAGCAAACTTTCAATTCCCATGCGACTGTTTTGAAGTATTTGAGTGCAGCAATGCAACGGAAACTGAATTGGTTCCCGTGTTCTGTAGCGTACCAAGCCAAACAGTACGTCCGTACTTCGCTTTCATTTAGGTTGGTTATAGCGTTAAAATGCTTTTGCGTGAGTAAAGGATTTCTTCTTTTCTTAAATTGCAGGACATTTCGCAACCGAAGTATTAAAAAGCGAAGGCCCTAGCATGGATCTGGGGGCGCTTGACTGTAGCATTCTGCAACTGTTGTCACCGTGACGTCAAGCCCCTCCCTCGCAAAACATTCTGTCCATCTGACCTTGTCTCTTTTTATGTAAAGGTCGATATTTTATTGCGAGCTAGTCTACACACTCTCTGCCTCTTGACTTCCTTATGGCAGTGCATGTTTAATCGGCCATAAGCTATGCCATAGTTGCAGTCTCGACACGTGGCTGCAGACAGAGAGACACCCTCAGCACACCGGGCGTGGTGGCTGTTTGGTTAATACAAATGTTTAGGGGGTAAGTCTAAGCTGGTCACAGAACGTTAGATAAACATCTGCTGCCCACCCTCAGGCGTTCTGCTAAGAGGACAGTGGCCAAGCTGCAGAGTGGCCTTTTCAACTGCCTAACTGACGATTTCCGCACTGGTGTACTTAACGCCCTTTTAAGGGTTCACGGTAGTTGGAACAGACTGCGTGCTTAAGAGTGACAGCGTGCCACAGGAAGTATCTAACTTCTTCATGGGTTCTTATTGGCATCTAAAATACAAAACTGTCCGGACACTCCACACATTAGATCGGTAAACGTTGTGCTGAAGGCAAGGCTGGTCGACGAAGCATTTGTGTTGGATTGTAGGGCCTGAAATAACTATCCCAGTGGCACGTCCCGCTGGTTAACAGGTTTATTCCTTTTATAGAAACAGACGGAGAGAAAATATTGCCCAGAAATAAACTTTAAATAGAGATTGTAAGATTTCAAAAGTTTCATAGCAATAGGCAGTTCGTCAATTTGTTTAAGTGTATGTTGAGAGTTGCAGTCATTGTCTATGGATAACGTAGATATATTGCGCGAAATTACCAAATTTTCCAACTGCTTATTGTTGGCATTCGAAATGTCACACTAAGTAAATAATAATGGCCTGAGGGGATCAAAAATACTTTCTGCGGTCGTAAATGGACAGAAAGCAAGAACTAAGTTTATCCACTAGAAATTATAATGTTGTACTTATGGGCAAAGTCTACAAATAAGCATGTGTCAAACAAAGGCATTCAGTTTGTTTCTGAGGCCTAGACAAAAAATAATAGCTGACATCTGACAAATTAAAAGCATTACCACATGAATGAAATCACCGAAGTAGTCTCTGACCAAAGGCAAAATTACCTAAGCGGATACCAGCCTTCTTTTGAGTTTCTCACTTGGAATGTGAACCGGAAGAGCCATCTGTGTGGTCGCTCTTTTTAAGAAATAAAACATGCAGTTTTCTTGCTATGAGCTATATTTTGATGGCACCTTTTTGTTTCCAACCTACAGTCCACACTGCAAATGATGTAGTATGAAGAAAACAAAAATCCGGTCACAAAGTTATTTTAATGAGATGGAGATTTTTGATCACCTATAAGGGGGGGGGGGGATTTCTACTGCATTGGAGTGACAGAAAAGACCCTGTGGGGAAGCGACATGTTCAGAGATTTGGAGTAAACGTTGTGAACAAACAACATGGCCAGAATTCGGGCCGACATTTGTAATGAGAACGAAATTCATGCGCAGTCAAGCGAACTTCGATGCAAAATTCAACCCAGATGCCCTGCAGGAATTTTTCCTGAATTTCGAATAAATTCCAAGAAATGAGACTGGTGGTTTACCAAGTGGTCGAACATGATAGTTTCAAGTACGCAAAAAATAACAGGCTTTATGATGATTGCTGTCATGTGGCCTTGATTCAGAGACTGAATTCGAATCATGACTGCGGACGTAAGAGTGATGCTGTGGGCCCCGTAGCTGCGAACCCTTATAGTCTTTGTGAAGATGACAATGGGAACTGTCGAAGTATGGCCTTCGTTTGGTTCCAGCAAAAGAGATCTGTAATCTTTTCACTTTTTAAAATGAAAGAAACAGTCGTAGCTTAATCTGATGAACTGGCGCACTACTTTTCGAAAATCGTTTTTTTTCAAAATTACCTGAGTTGATGAAGACGAGAGACCGTTGTCGGCAAACCATAATCAGGCATGTGCCGTTGCATTTATATGATTTTGTAAAAGAAATGGACAACGTTGTTGAAAAGGGCAAGGAAATGGGTGATACGAGGAAGATCTGAGTGGCATCATCCTTTTAAAGTCTTACGTTTTAATTGTTTCGATCAAATATGAATATGTACACCCCTATCTCTTAGTTCCTATAGAGCGCCTACTTATTTCGCTTTGGTTGCTCGAGATAGTGCGCATTAGATTTTTGCTGTCCTTCACGTTCGGACGGTGTGGACCGCTGACACGCCGCCAAACAGTGCTGCTTACCTGTTGTCACTAATGCTCTTCCACTCTCCTCCGCTCCCAGCACAGACTCCCCCGTGTCCGTGACTGCTAGAAATCTGATAGAGATCTATGCGTTCGCTTTCCTAGAAATGTGCTTTCGTCTTGATCAGATTTCGAATCATCCAACGTCTGACATGGGATGACTTTTTTCTGCGCAAATAAAGTCTGTAAGCTCCAGCTTTGTCACCCCAAATAAAAATTATGAATTTACTTCACCTTCGGCAGAAGTTTGCCTTTCTTCATCCCTGTCTCGGTGGACTCAGAGAACTGCTCTAGCGATTGTGCACTTCTCTTTCTGTTACGTTTTGCAACTTGCCAATTGACGCTTGCAGTTTTCTCCGGGTATAGGTGATTCGGCTCATCGGCATTTTCCATGGTCGTGGAGCTAAATCCTATTGTGAAGTACTATTTTTCATGTCTGTTAGGAGGTCAAGTTTCTCAGAGAAGCTTCAAATGCTGGTTGCCATTTCAAGACATCCGTCACAGTGAGTCAGCCATCACTCTTTCCACCTCCCTTGGACTCACTGTTGACAGTGATGAAGAAAGAGTATGACGTAATTTTGGGTTAATAAATGGTGTGGAGGAAAACGATTCTAATATATGTGCAAGACAACGAGTGGGAAATCTGACGCTATCAGCAGCTACAAGGAAGGGTCATGGGAGTATGATGCCGGCCGAGAATGAGACGCACAACGTTAATAAGAGAAGGCGTGCCATCTGTCTACACCGACACTAGGTCCCATCAACCCAATCCTCTTTCTCCGCGCAAATGCGCCCTTCTTGAAGATTCAAACCAGGCCTCTGTCAGCATTAGCAGTGCTTCAGAGTGATCGAGCCTTCCATGTTAGGTCGTCACTATTTTTGGTTCACAGCTAGGTTTCAAACTAATGCAATGACACTAAAATGACCAAGGGAGCAAGGTGAAAGTCAGCCGAGGTAAACTGAATCGGTTACGGAGTAGATCTTCATTTAGGCATTTCCTCTATAAGTACTAGGAGGTGAAACTTACGATTATTTTATGACCCATAAAAACAAAAAACTTTAGCACGTCTAAATTGATTTTTATGAAACTTGAATGGTGTATGATCCACCCACACGTTGAGGGCGTTGTAGAACGTTCCCCCCCCCCCGGGGGGTGCTGGTCGCTGATTAGCCACCGCGCGAGCGGCGGATGGTAAGGTCAGTCCGCATGGCGTTACCGAAAGCCGCAGACGAAGCGATGAATGTCAGTGAAGTGGCAAGCGGAAGTAGAGCGAACGACAACGAAGCCCAACTGCGGTAGGCGCATACGCGGATGACGGAGAGATGCACATAAAAGAACCACAAATGAGACGCGGTAGCGGGTGGCTTTCACGTTGGCGTAAGAAAAAGACGATGAGGTAGCTGGTGACTGTTGAAATCCCGAAAAAAGAGTAAAAATTGGCAACCGTTATGCTTTACCTATTAATTGGTGTATTGTTTTCCTCTTGTAGACCGCAGACTGCAAGAAAGCCAAGGAAGGCAGCTCCTCAAGTCAGTAAGCCAACGAAATTTGTCGCAATCCAGGATGTGATTCAGTCGTCTAACCTTGTGCAATATTTGCAAGCTAAAGGACTGCTGGCTTCGCAGGTAATGTGTCGATGCCGGGTGCCAATGCGGTTGCGAGTACTGCGGCAACACACCGGCTGTTTTGCCTTCGGGTAAGCCTAAGTAGTAGTTGCATATACTCTGCCGGTGTAGCAAATTCGGGACTAAAAGCGCATTGGGAATCGCCTCGATGTTTGAGGGAAACCACTTAACATTACCGAAGGCACTGAAGACAGCCCTTGCTTTTCTGGATGGAAGAGGGGCAACTAGATGCGCAGCATCTGTGGGCATCAGTCCCAATACGGCCGTCGAGTGGTATGGCATCCGGAGAGATGTCTGCACGAAAGCCCTCCTCGAGGAGGTGAGGCAGCTAGGAAGAGAAGACGTTAAAGGGCAAGTGGACGAAACCATGATAACGAGACACAAGTACAACGTCGGTCGCTTGAAGAAGTAGAACGGGATTTTGGGTATCAAATTCCGCTCAGGTGACCATTCCTAGGTATGTACGATACGAACAGAAGGAAGGCTGTGTTCGAGCAAGTGAACGGCCGGAGTTGACCATGCCTGAAGGCCGTAATTATGAAGTGGGTGGCCCCAGGTTGTGTCATAGTGACGGACCAATGGAAAGCGTATGCCCGGCTGGCGGACGAAGGCTATCGCCATCTGGCGGTTAATCATTCCGTCAATTTTGTTGATCCGGTCAACAAGATGAATACGAACGTGATAGAAGCGTACTGGAGCAGACTGAAGAAAAAATTGCGCGAGAATGGTCTCATCAAATGAAGAAAAGTGTGGGAACACGCCCATGAAGCCCAATACTGCCTGTGGTATGGTGCCAAAACGAATAACCTGCCGGAAGCCTGGGACATGTTCCTGACGCATGCGGCCCGAGCGTATCCGGTCGCGGAGAGTGGGAGCGAAAACCGGAGCAAAGCTCAGCAGACACACAGGTAAGCCACGAACCAGCAACGTAACCCTACGTTTTAGCTGAATTGACGCTAAGGGATGACGGCAGTACAGAGGAGACAAAACGACGGGTAGGCCAACGAGAACTCTACATGCAAGCCAATGCAGACGAAGAAGGCAATTTTTGTGCGCACTATTAACGACAATAGGGAAATCTGTTCTTCCCGAGTATGCTGCCTTTGTTTTGTCTACGGTCGTCATTGCCACCCGGAGAGGACAACTGGGCAAGCAGAGTGAACGCGAAGGGAATGGCAAAGTTGAAACCGTCTCCTGACTAATTTCGTTTGGCAAGCTGGAGAGGGAGCGTAAAGCAAATGTACAAACGAACCGCGGTTGGAAAAAGATGAAGGCAGAGGTGAAACGCGCCGCTAGAAGCACACCAACCGAGCTGCCGAACGAAGCAGCACCGGAAAGCATGCAAATCGAGGTTGAGGAAAGGAGTTGTCAAGTGAAAACGTCGGTACTACTGCAGACGGAAAAGGAATTCGAAAGGACTGCACACTAAGCGGCGTAAGGTTTGCTCCGACGCCTAAATCGGAAAAAGTGCAAGGTACGGAACCCCCTGGAATAACGGGAGCACCGTCCTAAACGCCGTTTTGCAGGGGTGGCGGATTATGCGAGGCGAAAGGCGGATTTCGAAGGGGACCACCGGTAGGGCTGTACGGCTGTGGTACCCGCGAAGGACGGATTCCGGCGCCAATACAGCGGAATGGAAAGTGCACCGGCAAATGTACGTGCGCCTAACCCAGGCGACGTGAGCCTAAAAGGCGAAGCCTAAAAGCACTGACAACAGGCAAGTGCGGGCTGAGAACGGGTAGCAGTAGCAGTAAAACCGCGTCCGTAATGACGGTCGTAAACTCTGTCGATCGATCAGCAACTGCCGTGGCGGAGTCCAACGAAATGTAGCTTACACCAAGGCAAATGCTCACGGCAAGCGAACGCAGACGCATTGGCGGAACTAAACGAGGTTGGACGTCGCTGCTGACCGAAAAGATAGGAGACGGACACTGCGGGCAGGCGTGAAGCATAGAATCCGCCTGCTAATCTATAGCAAATCGGCGGTTTCTATTACGTCTTACCCATCAACTGCAGCTGTCAGCTGTATGGGCAGCGTATTCTTATGTTATCGTACGAAAATGATAGCTTAATATCGCCGCTTGTGGAAGTAAAACTTGAAGGCGGATAGTAATCTCGTCAAAGGCAGTTAAAACTGCAGGCGGAAGCTGTGAACGCCGTATGAAAACACATAGTAAGGGAACGCAAACCTGGAAGGCAAAGTATGCTAACCACCCTTCCGTATTCAAAGTGGTAGTGCGAGTACAGGAAGTGAGGGTAAGGATGCGGAATCCGCAGAAAAGAAACGGGGCGCGCTGCCGAAAGGGAAGTCCAATAAAAAAATCCGAGAACGGATAACGGTAAACGAAAGCCAAAAGCAGAATGCACTAACTCAAAATGGCCGTAGGAAAAACATAACGAAAGCACTAATCGTAAGACATAACCCTAAAACATAATCCTAGCCTTAACCGTAAAACTGAATGCTAAAACTCTAGCCCTAAGCCTATAACCTAACCGTAACTTTATCCCAAAAACCTAACCCTAAGTCCCTAACAATAGCCCAAAAACCCTAACCCTAACCTTCACCCTAAACCCTAGCCCTAAACTTATGCCTAAAACCTATTCCTTATCTTAACCCTAAACCTTGAATCTAACCCTAACCCTAACCCTAAAACCTAACCCTAACCTTCACTCTAAAAGGTAACCCTAAAGCCCCAACCTAAAAAAACCCAACTCTAACCCTAAACCCTACCCCTAACCCCAAATCCTAGTCCCAACGATAAAACCTAACCCCAACCTTGATCCTGAAACCTAAACCTAACCTTAACCCTAAAAGCTAACCCTAAAGCCCTAACCCTAACCCCAAAACCCAAACGCTAACTCTAATCCTAAACCCTAACCCTTACCCTAAAACCGAACCCTAACCTTAATACTGAAACCTAAACCTTACCTTAACCCTAAAGCCCAGGCCCAAAAATCACAACCCTAATCCTTAATAAACATAACCCTGAAGCCCAACCCAACCCCTAACCCTAAAACGTAATCGTAATCCAAACTTGGATCCTAAAACCTAGCCTAAACCGCAAAACCTAACCGTAAACTTACTCCTAAAACCTGAGTCTAACCTTGACCCTAAAACCTAACCCTGAAGTCATAACCCTAACCAAAAAATCGTAACCTTAAACCGGGACCCTAACCCTAACCTTAACCCTGAAACCAAACCCAAACCTGAACCCCAAAACCTAAGTCAAAAGTGCTAACCCCAACTCTAAACCGAAAGCCAAATCCTAGTCCTAAACTTAAAACCCTAACCTAAACCTTAGCACAAAAAGCTAGCAATAAAACACAAACCCTTTTCCAAAAACTTAATACTAAACCTAACCCTAACCCTCACTAAACCCAACAACCTGACTGAACGGGTGACCTGCCTAACTCACCAGAAACACCTACTGATAACAAGTTTCCTAGACAAGGCAAACACGCCTACTGATAACAAGTAAGTACGTCGGCATTATAAACGCGTAATGTTTTACCGTTATTTTGATCTTAGCAAAGCTTTTGATAGAGTGCCACATAAAATACTCTTAGTTAAATTAGGAGCTCCGGGATTTCCTTGTTGTAAGGCCGAAACACAAGAAGACCGTTTTAGGTCCTCTTGTGTTTCTCTCTTACATAAGAATATATTTTCGACAGTTGAGCGTCTCAATCTTTCTTTTATGCTGACGACCTCAAATGAGCATATTTATTAATTAACTGAACTACCCAACATTGCTTGAAGCAAATTCATGGTGACGTGCCCACCATTTCAACGTGGAACTTAAAATAGCTAATAGAAATCTGCCCATCCAAATGCCGCCATATGTGTTTTGGACCTGAAAGGCTACCCCAACCAGTGGTTTTTCATGGCCCACCCACGTCTAAATGTGCCACCATCAAAGACGAAATTTTGTGCTTCAACAATGATCTATATCTCCCGCCACACGCCGACAGAATTGTTGCCAAAATTGCCCAGATTTGTGGCTTCACTTCTTGTAATTTCCATCTTCCTGAAATTCAGTTAAGACTTTGTCCGATGTGCTTTGTACACTCTTTGGCCTGGGGAACGAGGCTAGTCGTCCTATAACTGAAAATGTGAATGGAAGTTTCACTAGAAGATTCTTAAACAAGGCATATCCAAACATTTCCTACTCACATAGATATCAACTAACTAACCTAAGATTCTAATGGGTTGGATGACTAGAAGCAGGCTTCTGTCTCCCCTTTCCTCGGACTCCATCTCTTACCCCTGCTAGTCGTCCATACAATCTTCGTAATTCCTCCTTCGTTATAACTAATCCTACTTCCTCCACCTCTGAGCTCCCCTCTCTCTTCGTTTCCAGGTATACTTTCTTTCTGAATAACATTTCGGTAGATATAAGATTATCAGAAAATTTGGATACATTTAAGAGAAGGCTGCGTCAGAAGATGAAGATGCGATCACTGGGACAAGAAGTTTATTTGCCTGACGTTTCGGATTCTCACTCGAATCCATCATCAGAGACATTCGCAGATAGAGGTGAAGGTGGCACCAGGAGTGCAGTATTTATAGCACGTGGCTGCCGTGGGACCGTATGCGCACTGCAATTAACAGTTCTCACAATCGCCGCTGGGGTCGTAATTGATGCGGCGGTGGCTTGGCGGTCCGAGTCCGAGTTGTTAATTGCCGCGATTTCGTCATCCGTGCTCGATGCTGGTGTGACGATTGCTCGGCAAACTGGCTCACTGTCACCGTGATAATTGCTCACCCGCGCCCTCCCCACGTGACTGATTCTCCTGCCCAGGGAAAATCGCAATACGGAATAGGCCACCGGGAGGTCATTGTGTTTGTTGATGGATTGCGGGCCTGAGAACCATGACTCGAGCAGCTCGCGGCTCACGCGGTTGTCACCCCTTGCGAGGATTTCGGCCTCTTGAAATTTGAAAATATGGCCGGGTCCCGTCGAGTGTGCCGCCACCTGAGTGTTAGCGTCTCCCCGCCTCACTGCTGCTGCGTGCTCGGCAAGTCGCGTACGGAGTAATCTCCCACGGCAGCCACGTGCTATAAATACTGCACTCCTGGTGCCACCTTCACCTCTATCTGCGAATGTCTCTGATGATGGATTCGAGTGAGAATCCGAAACGTCAGGCAAATAAACTTCTTGTCCCAGTGATCGCATCTTCATCTTCTGAACTGCTACCTGGGACTCGCCTGTTCGCTTCTATCAGAAGGCTGCGTCTTTATCTAAATACTGACTTGATTAAACTTTTATTTTCCGCAACCTTCCCGGATAACTTTCAATATGACATTGAGAAAGGATCATAGAGGATTTAGGACTCCGCCACCTTATTAACGTATCCGCTCACATTTCTCTGACTTTTATGATCCCTCATCAGAAATTCCGACTTTTTCGATTTTTCAGTCCATGCTCCGTGTCTTTCATAGAACGCGATGTCCTTCCTAACCAAACTTATCAGAGAAGTGGTAGGGCCATGTTGACGTGCGCGCTCAAAGCCGCCTACGCTTCGCTAATCGCCGACCCTCATCAGGGATCCACTTTGGCCCCTGAGATTTCGAGCCCTTACCTCCAATGTCAGTCCCAGCCGGGATCTGCCGCAACTTAAAATCCCCATGCTGTCATCCTGCCTCCATGAAGAATTTACCCTTTTCTTCTATATCTCTTCGCAATCGGTGATTTTCACGGATTTTAAAGTTATCTCTCCATTTCGACCCTAAGCGGTTTGTTGACGATCACGGCAGGCTACTCCGTTTTCGCCTTCTGCTAGTAGCCGGGTTGGTAAGCAAAATGGTGTCATAATCGCATCTCCTCGCGCTTTGACGACCCCCGCAGCCCTAAATATCCTCTCCTCAACTGCTATCTAAGCGGACTGTGGCCGATCACGTTGGGTTTCTCCTGTCTCGCCACCTTGACGGTTGCGTTTGTTGTCAACCCAAAATTTTTAGGATCGCATCTACAGCGAAGAGCCTCAACCGGTTTAGGAATTTAACCTTGACGAAAACAGTTTTGGATCCTTATATACGGGATGGTCCTGTCCAACCCGCATATTTACCTCCTACGAGCAACGTTTTTTCTCATCAAATCTGATTAAATTACATTCATTCAATATTTTTTGAACAAACAAGGATGTTTTTACCATAGTCCGCCAACAGTTTTTCTTATCAGGCTGCCCACTTATTAAGCACGGGCTGAACAATGTACAGTTTCTGCCTACATTTCCTTAAATTCACTCGAAAGTCTGTCTTCACTCTCTATGACAGCACCCTAGGGGGTGCTAAATAAAACGATTTATTTGTTTATTTAATCAAGTCTCAGTTAGGTCTACAAAATCAGGTTGCCAATGGGTCGTGGTAAGTTTTATTTTACCCAATTTTATTGTATGAACTCTGCACATTAGTGTTCCTCATGGTCATTTTTTCGTTATTAGGTGTTTTGACAGATGTTGTGGGATTTATTTTGGCTCGAACATGCTTAAAGTCACTACTCCCGGTGGGGCCTCGTAGCAGAGGTGACTGAAGCGTTGGCTGTACACAAGCCTTCCTTTTGCTGTCGTTAGTTCGAATACGTCGAGGTCGCCAAATTCTTGACACTTGGGTCAAAATAAAATGTTTTTTGTTTTCTCCATTCCTCATGTTCGTAAATGACATAAAACTATGGGGTGAAGTCAACTGTATTGGTGACGCACATGTATTACAGTCGAACATCGACAAACGGAGTGATTGGTCAAACAGATGGTATTTAACATTTGATGTACCGAACGCGAGGCCTTACTCCTGGACGCTGGCAGAAACGTCTCTTCGTGACATCAATATTATACTAACGTGACCGAAATATAAGGCGTAGAAAAGCAAAGAGATCTCGGTCTATGGACAAACACAAAGTTAATATCATCAGAACTCTGGGAGAAGATGGTTCGGAAGGCAGCTAGTACTTTGTTTGGATAAGAGTGCTTTTAGAATATTTCTTTCTGAACTCTTCGGAAGAACCTTCGGCATCTCCGACATGGAATGTTTGCAGCAAAATCGTAGACGAAGAAGAATATTGATCCCCTCGAAGAGGTGCAGCGCAAAGCAACGAAGATGGTCGATGGTCTTAAGAATCTGTCATATCAGGATAGGTCAAATGTGCTTGAGGTATTCCCTCCATCTCATAGGTAACTAGCCTATTGCTTGCTCTGGACATCCCGGATTATTCTTGGGCATGGTTGGTCGCTGGGACCGGAGGACTTCTTTCAGCCCGCCCTACCAAATTAACTATGCGGCCCTCTTTTCAAAGCCAGAACCGAGCGCACGCGACTAGACTGCAGAAAGTTCTCTTTCAGCTAACGGGTAATCTGACCATGGAACTGGCTACCAAGTGACGCCATTTTGATTTGCACGGAAATTTGATCTCCTAATTATTGACACAGATCGTACTTCACAAAATGACTACTCACAGCCAGCGTCGCAAAACAGTTTGTGTCCCACAATCCCTCCGCACTGAATCATAGTAAAAAGCAGCATTTAATGTTTGATTATTTTGTATTACGAACCGATCACATTCTAAATGTTTACAATTTTATTCAAACGGAAGACATGTGAAATTACTGTACAAAAACAGAGTCCTCAAGGGCTCTGTCTGCAGCGATTCAAATAAATATATACATACATACATACAAGTTGCTTGCTGGTTCTTGTGACTGACAACTACTGCCATATATACTGCATGACATACCCGGTCTACTGTTGGGGTTAAATTCTAGAAATGTTTGACGGAACCGACGACCAATGCGTTTAACGTCAATTTCACCGGATGATCCAACGGGAAGGTGCTCTCCATTTTTATGATTTCTTTGTCTGCTATCTTCAGACTAGTTTCCTCCTCCGCTCTGACACCTTTTCATTCCTGTTACCAGTGTCTTCCTTTTCATTCGATCGATGGGGATGCAAACTGACTGAAAAACACTATAATTGTTGTCTCGTAGCCTAAACGTCCGAGAGGAGATTAGGTCTGCATGCCGCATGCTTACCAAGACGACTTTAGCAGACTTTGTCGCACCTATTCTGTTTTTTTTCTAAATGGAGACCCTAGAGGGAAGAGTATTGGGTCTCACCGGGTTCTTTAGTGTTAAAGGGTCGTGTCCGACTCTCTATTTTGGAGTTTCACCAGGAGCCTCCCAGACTCCCTGGACTACCAGACGGAATGACCTTTCAAGGGAAATAACCCATGTCTCCATCCTGCCTTCTTTTACTGATGGTAAAATGAAACACGGACTTTGGTACTGCCTTTTTTTATTGCGTTCAAATTGCTCTCAAACTATGGGCCTGTTGGTTGATGCTCAAACGTCGTTTTGGATCTTTCAGCTAGGGTCACTTCATCTGATATTGCGTTCACCTGACTAGCACTTGGGCTTGTGATGCCCAGGTCACCAAGTTGCACACATCTGTGATGAACGCCTTTACGCCTCTGGTTCACCGCCTCTCATGAACTGCTGCATTATAACCTGACAGACATGCAGATGGCGTACCGCTAGCGCTCTTTCTTAGTGTATATGACACCATGCGACTACCGTTTGCAGATTTTGAATGGTTGTCGATCGCTGACTCAATAGACTCCAGACCTGCCTGACTTAGGTGAATGAAAGAGCTAGCCACATCTTCGCCAGTTTTCTTTATGTTCACTTTTATTTCGTTAAAGTCAGGGGTTTGTTCTAACGACGCCATTTGTTGTCCCCTTTTGTTTAAATTGGTATGGTGTTCATCGACGTTTACGGGCTACTTGAAGTTTTTAATCCGGATAGTCGATGCTTTCCACCGCGTTTACTTCACGTTCTGGAATTTAATTTTGTTAAGCTGAATGTTTAGTGCTATTATCTCTGCGAAGAGATCAGTGTTTCCTTCCAACCTCGAAACTTCAGTGGTATGTACTCGGCGTCCATCACATCGTTTCCACATTTCATCGTTTAACTTACTTACAATCGATTACAGTGGGGCACATTGTTTTTCGGGATTGATAACCAGTGGTTCGTCACGCCCAGTTGAGAGTGAGTTAACAGTTTCCGACATGTTTTTGTCGCGAGTAGTAGAAAATGTTTTACGAAAGTTGGGAAAATCCTTATTTTCCGGGTATATATTATTTTTTTCTGCTTTTCGACTGTCCAAACGTGGCCGAGTGGAAAGGAGCGTCGATCACCATATTTTAGATCTAATCCGCGGCGGCGAATCTTCACGCCTATTAGGGTGGTTGGCATTTACATTTCTCATGTCAGCAAGATCTCTATGGGATTACACTAATTTACAACATGCAGTATAAATTGGTAAACGGTTAATTTACTGTGCACAAAGGAAGCTCTTTCCCGAACTAAATTCAGTACCAAGTGTCAGTTTGAGGCAAAGAACGATCTGGCCTTCAAAGATACCTTGTCAATAAGTCTCTGTTCCCCGCTAATTTCCAACCACTTTGCCAAGAAAAGACTGATTTCGGAAGCACGCTGGAATCGATCTATGTAGGAGTGCGAACTGAAATGAGTCAGCCACTTCTTAAAGCTTTCGAATGCGTTATCCTGAGGGTCGAAATAAAGAAGGAAAATATTGCTGACAGTGCGATTGGTGAAACAGCGTGTTAGTTGCAAACCCAAACTTATTTCTCGGCTTATTTCAGCGAGTAATATTTTCGAACAGAGGTGGGTGACAAAAATATGAAGACCCAGACAGAGCAGCAAGTTTCAAATCAAGAACGGACGGAGATCAAAACGATTGTGAAGGAGTTCAAAAGAAGGCGATAAGATGGTTAACAGTTAAGTCGTCTTGCCCTATGCAACCGGCCTAATACCCTCAAATGCAAGTTAGGATGACGGGTCTGTAATTGTTAGCAACAGTTTGAGTTTTACTCTTGCACATCGGGTGGATATTTACTATCTTCATTTCGGATGACTGTCTCCCTAATTCAGATGACGAATGGAAGATATGCGATAGTGGTTTGAAAGGCTCGTTCGCCAATTTTCTCAAGAACTTGGCCGGTATGTCGTCCAGGCCGAGTGACTTTGGTTCTTTGAGATTCTGTAGAGGTCAGATGCCGGAAAACGTATAGATTCAAGCGTGGGACCGGCGTCTACAGTAGCACTGCTAATATTAGAAATCCGAAACTCAGTTTCTCTAGTAAATACCGAGGCAAAGAGGCGGCCTGACCCTTCTACTTTCCCGTAGCTTTCAAGGACTTTAACACAGCCATCGACCTTCAGTACTGCTATTGAGTCCTTATTTTTCAGTCCGCTGCTAATATAGTGGAACAAAATCTCGGTTTATTGTTCAGCCTGTTGGATAACTCTGGATTCCCAGTCCTTACTTGTCTGGTGGATGCATTTTCTGGCCTCATCTCGTTTGCGACGAAATTTCCCGAGTTCTAATGTACCTCAGTATCTTCCATTGTTTACAATTCTTCCCTAACTCTCTACCAAGGTCCCTTGATAGCCACGTAGGGCGACTAGTCGCTTTTTACCGTTGCTGGGTGACAGCATCGAGCCAGATCCAGTGCAATCGTCCTAGCAGATCTCAAATCGTCGTTTGGGTCCCATTGATTAAACCGTCCCAATTCACAGGCATCAATTCGTTCGTCATCATGTTAAAATCCGCCTTCCATCTGTTTCGCTGGCCTTCCATTCTCTTCTGGCGTTGAGAACAGGGCGAGTACTCCTACCGTAGCGTAGTATGTCCACTCTCACGGGGAGGCGCACTGGAATACATTTCATCAATGTTAGAGAAGTTTTTCGCAAAAACTTGATCTAAAGAATTCGTTGCCTGGCTCTATCCGAATATCTTTGGTGTGCTTACTTTCTGTGGCAGAGGGGAGTCGAGTGTGAGGCACATCAACTTACAACCGAAGGACGATGGCGCACTTTCGACCGCCAGGTTTTCCCTGTCTGCTGCAGGTGCGTTGTGAGCTTCAGCAATAAAACCTGTTGGTATCTAGCTACTTCTTTGGCCAAACTTGGGAGCGACTACTCAGCTACATTAAAAAGTTTTGGGGCCCTAAAAAGCGTAAGATATTCAAGGTCTTGCGAGTTTTTCTGTCCTATCTTGATTCAGATCGATTCATATTCATTGGGGTAGGTGTGGGCTCTTTAACCACCCAAATTACTGTCCTTATAGAATCAACTACCTCACCATACTGTCTATTTTGACGATCACTGAGAAAGAGATATTATCCATGGATCTCAATCTGGGTGTTCACGATTTCGGCCCTAAGTCACGTTTTGTTATGGCCACGACATCGCAGTTTCATTTGGAGTCAAGCGTTTTGAGTTTGTGGATTTCCTGAACGAGGCTTTGAGCATTAGGATAGAAAACCTTACTTTGGTCTAAGTAACTTCAGACACTTCCCATTTCGTGAGATTAAATGTAAAAGCTTATTGTTGCTGATCAAGATGGACTGGTGTCCATCACGCCTAAGTTGTCAGGTTTATGTGCTTTTGCCAGAGAATTTGCCTCTGTATATGTATAATTCCCCCGTTCTCTATTTTGAGATTGCTCTCGTCCAAGCAGCATACCCTGAGGGGTTCCGGTTTGAACCCTTCTAATTTCTCTCTCTCTCTTCAAGTGAAAGATCTCACTTAACAGACCTCTGAGTTGACATTTACGAGTGCTTCGCTTGGTAGCCATAATAACGACTTCTTACTCTTTAATCAACGGCGTAATATTATGTCAAAGGTTGCAGACGTAGAGGAATTGAATATTAAAAAGCACAAGAATTTTATTCTTATCTGATGCACAGGACCTACTGTTTGGGTATACTGCTGGAAGACTTTAAGCATGACTACCTCTGGAACTTTTCGCTAGCAGATTTTGTCCCAGTTATTCGCCCAAATGTCAGCCATTATGTGTCGAAAGTTTTAAAATCCCCTATAACTTTGACAAGTTCCTGCGTTTGACAAATCATAAGAGAGTGAATTCCTGTGTCATGACGAGTTGCCAGTCGCCGAATACGCGTTTGCTCAGACGAAACGCCATATGAGGACCAAAGCTCTCTCAATACCGAAAGAAACCGCAAATCACGCCGGTTGTAGCACCAGCGGAGGGTTGAAAACATAAGCCGACTGTGCGCTCAGAAAAACATTAACATGAAGAGCATGCTGGCTTGAACGGCCGACTAGAGTGCACTCTAATATACATAAAAAGACAGTTCATTGACAGAGGCTAAGGCAGGCGCTCATTTCAAAACCGACTTCTTCGCAACGAATACACAAGTTTTCACAGCTAAGAGAATAAGGATGTAACGTCCCCTGATATGAGCAAGGTTGTTTAAATGCCGTGACACTTTCGGCGCGCGGACCTAGGACGGAGGTGGCGTAGCCGCGTGTTGGCGAAGTTGGCAGGTGTCCCTTCCTCTCTCTTCCGCCGATCCCTTCCCCCGCTCCGTACCGTGACGTAACGCTCGTGCCGCTCCCCTCGCAACATCGGCAACCCCCTCGGCCCCTCCCTGCAGTTGCCCCCAGCGCTACGTTCCCCACCGGTTTTCCAGCTGACATGTTGGTCTCGCCTCTCCACCCAGACAGGTCACTCGAATGTTGTAACTCATCCCGTTTGTACTTTTAACTGTCATTAGACACCTTTTCAATTCCTTTTTCTGTTCATTATATCTTCTAGTCCATTGATCGTTTCTTCGTCCTTTATGTATGAATGAGTATCGTGAACTGCTTACAATCGTATTCAGATCAACACAAGCCAGGATCCCTTCCTCGGTATTCCGTTACGTGGTGTGTGCTACCCTTGACGTCCTCGGCCGCTACAAGGAGACTGCACCAATCAGAGACTTGGCCAAAGTGTCGGTCGTCTCAGCAGCCTGTACAGGTATGTCGACTCTCTTTTGACCTATCTGCGTTCAAAGTGTTGCTCATCCGAAGAAGTATGGAAGTAGTAAAATCTTATCGGTATCACTTAGGACAATGCCATATGTTTACTTAAATAGCAGGGCACTCAGACCCCACATATTTATAGGTTCTATGATTGAGCAAACTGCTTTGTAAGTGCTCTATACAAAGAGACGCATTCTATCTGGAATTAGCCTCGCTAACATAAGCTCTTTAGACACTTATCAGAGTCCATGTCCTTTACTAACTAGGGGCCTTGCCGGCTCTGCCTGGCTCGGATGAAAATAAACAGACAGTAGAGACCAGCGCTGATTCTGTAAAATTACAAAACATAAGAAAGTGGGCTCGTTTGCAAGAAAAACGTGAAAATAAACGCACAGGTCATTATCTGAGGCACGAAAATATTGAGGGAAAACTGGAATGTGATTTGAAGGGGGATAGTTAAAAAAAAAACCAGACGGAGCCCGACCGAGCACAACGACAGTTTCTGCGCTCCAATTACTGTCTCTGAGGTTGCCACTGGAACTGAACGCATTAAATTGCTTTCTACGTCTCCGGAAATTTTTATCGTGTGGATATTTATCCGAAGCCTGTCTTTACGTGGAATTTGTTTTTCATCAAAGTCTAGCGGACTACGGAGTCGATTCGCGTGTGAATATCGACCTGTTAAGGCAACTCGTTGACACCCAGGAAGATCGGGAGTTATTCAGGGCCTTCGATATACTAAACGGCTGCGTCACTCCTTCATTTATTTCATACCGCTCATATTCTTTATTTCAAAGCGAATTTTTAAAAAATAAGCGCATTTTCGAAACATTTGGTTTAAAATATTTTCAATACTCCATCGTATACAGTCGCAAATATCAGTAACAATTTCTAAAGCAAATATTAACTTACGTACGCACGACGTTCATGGACAAACAGCAACCTTTCCGTAGTTGTACGACCAGGACCGGCAGCATGTATGAAGGAAAGCCTACTGAGATGGCCTTGCCACCCAGCATTAGCGCTTGATCCCTTTATAATATCAACCAAGGGCCCGCAAAACACGCTAAAAGCGTAACCCCAGCAAAATCTGTTAGTAACGAGGACGAATCGTCCACTGGATGCTCCTATATTCTGCTGCAAGTCCAAAAACTCGAAAACGAGCTGGCTGCTTTACGAAAGTTCATGTAAGCGAACGATAATGGGCAAAACGCGGTTCACAGCGCTAGGGTTAGCAAGACATAGGTAAAGTGCAAAACTCCAGAACAGCTAAATAACAAACTTTGTGGAATACCTCAGCGCAGGACGCGGATACCAATAATGATGTGTTAATAACAACGCCACTATTTGCCTTATTCAAGACCACACACAGGCCAGTCCTGACCGACCCGCCTACTTACTCCTTCATGAAATCCGTTATATAATGCCATATACAGCTGACATTTAGTTCGGCCCTGTCGATGTCCGACTATAATCCATTCTATACCGCCACATACAGGCCAGTCCTGCCCGCATTTTTCTGTTTCTATTTTTTTCGGGGTTCTTCTTCTCCTGTAAAATTAACACAATCATTTTTAAATTTTCCTTTGGAGTTTTTTCACCCCTCGCTTATCATTTTTCTTAACGGACTTCTAATTCCAAAACTATGCATTGCACTTTGTACAGATAGAAATAACTAAATAAATTAATTTTTATTCAATGGCAGTTTACAGGCATTGTCAAGGGAAGCGATTAAACACAAATCCGACCAGCAGTGAAAAAAACTCCTGAGCTAAAGGAATAAAAATATAGTTGATGGTGGTTTTTATGGTTTGGAGGGCTCAGGATAAAAAACTGCCGGCGGTGGTAGAATATCGACCGTCAAGAAGGAAGGAGGTTGCGCGGTATCGAAAATTATCGGACGTCAAATTCCTTTCATGAAGTTGGGGATAGTCAAAGTAGAGGCGTTGAGGAACAGCTGGTGAGGCCGGCCATAGTGTTCAGAGACCACAAACGCCATCGCTACGGTACAGTCGATCAGAGTTTTCATCACCCAAAATTTGTGGGAGCTTTTCTGAATGCAAAAATCGAGTAATAGTTCTCTTAAATAAAGGATAATTTTGCAGAGTTTTCACACTCATGGGTAGTTTATTCCAAATAGCAATTGCATTTACAGAAAAGAACCGACGATATTTAACAGTACTTGCCAGAGGCAGAAATAAAAAGACCTCACGGTGACTGTTACGTCGTGGGTGGATATGATGTAAAGAGGTGAGTTGGTTAAATGTGTGATTATATAAGAGTTTAAATAGCAAAAATAGTCCCTTTTGTAATCTACGGAACCATAAAGGATCGAGGCCTGTAAGCCGGCAACGTTCTTGGTAAGACAAATGTTGGTGTTCCGGTGTTAAAATTCTCTTGCTAAAAAAGTGTTGAACGGATTCTATTTTCTTCCGCTCAGTAGCACGCATGAGGCTCAATGAAAACGAACGGTATTCCAGTCCAGGTCTAACGTACATGTTGAAAAGGCGCATTCTAATGTCCCTTGTTTTAACATTTCGGAGGATAAACCCGGTCGTTCTACGTGCTTTGGAGACTATCAAGGCACAGTGCTCCGAGAGATTGAGACTCTTGGAGTATGATACGCCCAAATCCTTTATAACCCCTGGCACATTTATTGCGTGACCTTCAATACTTAGTTGAGGGTGGCGGTCGTCGCCAACCACCATGACTGAGAACTTATGCCAAGAAAGAGAAAGGCGCCATGTGCGGCACCACTGGGCGAAAGCCTGTAGATCGCTCTTTAGGAGCTCATGCACGATGTCATGATCTGCCGGCTTATATCGATATGCAACTTTAAGATCATCGGCATACATGAAAGGCCTACCATTCTGAAATAAATCGGGTGCATCATTAACGAAAAGGCAAAATAAAAGCGGGCCGAGTACATTACCCTGAATGACTCCACTCCTCACACGTGTGGGGTTGGAGATGGTATTGGAAATCTTAACTCGTTCAGATCAGATCAGATCAGATCAGATTTATTAAGGGAAAAGTAGGCGAGCGCCTTTGAACTCCCTTTTGGTTACAATAACGTCATAAAAAAACAATGTGTAAGGCAAGTGTGAAAAAAATTAGGTAAGCAATTACATACAACGAGCATTGGTCACTGGTATGAATTTGTCTGTGAATGCCTTCTGTGTCAAAATTGTACAATATCCAGTACGACAATGAATGGACCAAGTAATATCAAAGCAAGCGCATATGTGGCGGTCAGGAGATAGCGAACATTGTAAAACGTAATGTTACTAAAATATAGGGAGTAGCATGCTTTGTAACATAAAACGTTGGATGGGGCGGGTGGCATAGGGGGAATTCGTTAGTTTCTGATGCTGTGGAGGTACATATCCCTGTACTGGTCAAGCTTTCTCTTAAATGAGTCCACGGATGAGGACATGACGACATCCACAGGTAGGGCGTTCCATGCCTTTACCACTCTGTGGCTGAAGAAGGACCTCCTTGCGTCCAGTCTCGCTCCTGTCACACGTAGTTTCAGAGGGTGTCCTCTCAAGCTAGTAGTGGTGGCCAGCTCAAAGAAGTCGCCGGATGCGAGGCAGCAGTCCTGACCCCGTAACATTCTAAACGTTTGAATTAAGTCGCCACGGAGTTGTCTGTAATCCAGGGGAAAGAGGTTAAGATTTGAAAGTCTGGTTTCGTAAGGTAGATTTTTATGACCTCTGACAAGCTTGGTTGCCCGTCGTTGTACTTTTTCGAGGGTGGTACGATCCTTAACAGTCCAGGGTCTCCAGGCCTGAATGGCAAATTCTAGCTGTGGGCGCACAAACATCCCGAAGACCTTGCGGAAGCACTCTTCATCGAACTTGGCAAATGCCCGCTTAATGAGATATAAGCTGGACATTGCGGATTTCGCTGCTTTCAAGCAGTGGAATGATGGCTTTAGTGAAGATGTTATCCACACCCCTAGGTCTTTCTGAACCTCTACCAGTGGCAGCGGTGTGTGATTTAGATAGTACGTCTGCCGGTGCGCAGAGCTGGTTCTGCCTATCCTCAGAATGTTGCATTTGGTAACATTAAATGGGAGGAGCCAGTGGCCTGACCATTTTTCGAGTCGGTCTAAGTTTGCCTGTAAATTTGCTTCATCGTCCTCGTTGCGGATGACGGTCCAAAGCTTTATATCGTCAGCAAACATGGCAATCTTGCAGTCCAATCCATGGATACAGTCATCAATATAGATGAGGAAGAGGATAGGGCCAAGAACGGAGCCCTGAGGTACTCCGCTCGTAACCGTCACCTCTGCCGAGTGCTGGCCACCAAGACCAACAGTCTGGGACCGACCGACCAAAAAGTTTTCAATCCACTTCAAAAGCTTGCCTCTTACCCCTATGCAGCTGAGCTTGTGTAGGAGACGTTGGAGTGACACGCTGTCAAAGGCCTTCTTGAAGTCTATGTAGGCCACATGCACAACGTTTCCTTCATCAATCGCTCGGGTCCACTGTTCAAGACAGTAGAGTAGATTGGTTAAGCAGGACCTCCCTCTGCGGAAACCGTGCTGTGCATCG
The DNA here is from genome assembly GCA_902702965.1 of Spirometra erinaceieuropaei. Taxonomy (NCBI): domain Eukaryota; kingdom Metazoa; phylum Platyhelminthes; class Cestoda; order Diphyllobothriidea; family Diphyllobothriidae; genus Spirometra; species Spirometra erinaceieuropaei. Next base: position 1,967,626 of record CACRXP010000008.1, on the reverse strand, counting down.
CACAGAAGATGATTTTGCTCTAAAAACCGCATCAGTTCGCGTTTGATAATTCGCTCCATAACTTTGCAGTTTATGGAGGTGAGGCTTACTGGTCGGTAGTTGTTTGCGGAAGCGCGACTGCCATTTTTATGAATCGGTGAAATCCACGCAGTCTTCCACTCAGGAGGCAGTCTGCCTGCATCAAGAGAGGCTTGGAAGAGGACGCTCAGAGGTTCTGCCAATTCTGTGGCTAATTCCTTCAACAACTGTGCCGATATTTCGTCAGGACCGGGCGAAGTCCCTTCTTTTAGCTTCAGTAATTCCTGTTGAACAATAGGTTTTGTGAGAACCACTGAGTCAATTGTCGGGACATTGTCCACATTACAGTGATCAGTGGGTACAGCGACTTCTCTCGTAAAGACCGACTGAAAGAACCTGGACAGATGCTCAGCCTTTTCGTCGTCCTTGTAAAGTTCAACGCCATCATCAGTTTTTAGCATAGGGATGGGATCCCTGTTGCGAGTACTTTGTCTTATGTAGTTGAAGAAAAGCTTTGGGTTTTCTCCTGCACAGTTTAAAAGGTTACCCTCGAAGTCTTGGCGGGCTTTGTAAACAAGGCACTTTACCCTATTCCGCTGAGCCTTATACCTATTTCTTGATTCAGTTGTCTTGTCCCTAAGATATGCTTTCCACAGCTTTTGCTTACGGTTTACTTCAACTTTTAGTGAACCCTGAAGCCATCGGGGCCTGCTGGTGATTTTCTTTTTCGACATAGGGCAGTATCTGGTGATAAGTTCATTCAGTATGGCCTTAAGTTCTAGCCAGTCCTTGAGGACACACCCCGTAAATGCTGCTTTCCAGTCTCTACGACGCATGTCGAGACGCATTTGGTTGAAGTCACCACGCCATATGTTGCGTCTAATCACGATGCTTTGATCGGGTACAGAGAAGAGAGAATACTCCCACTGTAGGAATACATGGTCGCTTTTTCCGAGAGGGGGTAGACAGTTTACAACATCAATGCCTTCCGGTGCCTTTGTCAATACAAGGTCTAGGCAGTTAGCTAGTTGTCCTTCACGTATTCTGGTTGGGGATAAGACGTGTTGTGTTAGATGCGATCTTTGCACAGATTTTAGGAGGCGGCGATCAAAGTTAAATTCTGAGCCCGGGGCAGAAGACAGATTCCAGTCGATATTCGGAGCGTTAAAGTCGCCCATAATCATGACATTGGGTCGGAGCGAAATCGCTTCTAATTCCTCTAGTAGACTAATGTCTGATTGTGTGTCGTTCCTCGGTGGGCGGTAGACCGTCAGGATCTCGAGAGGTTGTGACCCCGGCGTTTTGACGGTGAGCCAAATCGTTTCAGTTGTGCGCGCGAGCTGTCCCTCTTTTTCTGACGCAAAAAGGCCATATTTGACATACACGAGCACACCTCCACCTTGACGTCCCAACCTGTCCTTTCTGAACAAGTGATAACCAGATAAAGCGACTTCGCGATCGTCTACGCTCGCGGACAGCCACGTTTCAGTTATGGATATAACATCGGGTAAGGTTTGGTCGACGTAGATTTTAAGCTCATCTAATTTAGATAGCAGACTTTGCGCATTGGAATACAAGCATTTTAGCTTTTTTTTCCTTTGGTAAGCCGGCTATGACGCCGACTTTGCCAATTGTCTCGGCTGTGGCGACATACGCACGGGCCGTGTCCATATGAAGCGGGACGGTCGCTCGATTATGCAGTTGTTGTAGATGACCAGGCCTTGTTCGCCATTCGTTTGTCGCAGCCTTAGCTCCTGAACTAACTGTCGGCGTTTTATCCGCTCCGGTGGTGTATAATCCGGCTGAAAAAACTCCTTGGTGGGAATATTTTAACCTAAAACGTCTTGAGAGGATGAGATCAACATGCTCTTTGCAACTCAGAACAATTTTAAGGGGCCTAGGATGCGGTGGAATAGCGGGTTCAGTAGAGCGCTTTCCGAGCCTGAAGGCTTTCAACACGGAAATTTCTTCGTCGGGTTGAAGCAGTGTGTTTAGAAGACCTTGGAAGAAGCCGAGATCAGCTAATACGCGTTCTTTAGGTGTATCTGCTTGAGGCTCCTGAAGTCCCTGTATTACTAGGCACTGTTCTCGGAGCGGCCGGTCTTGGTTGCGTGATGTTGGTGACTTGGGAGTTCCTGGCGAACCATTCATGATGACATTCTGGTTGCCATCCACTCCAGGGATCTTTTCTGCAGCTAATGGTATCGTGTTTGGGGCAATACTGCTCCTGTCTTTTATGTCAATACAGAGGGTATTCGCATTTGCCGCGTCTGTGTCTACGCTGGCGCTGGAGGTTTCTGTCGATTGCACAGACGAGCTGTGCTTTTCCACCCCAGGAAGTTCCTTTCTTCGGGTACTCTGAAGTCGTCCGATTTCCGTCTCTCTCTTTTCAGTCGTCAGTCCCCTTTGATTTAACTGCTTCTTTTGATGTGACCTCAGTTGCATGTGAACGGTCTGAGTCTTATTATTAATTCCTTGGTTCTCCTCGGTCACATTGCAGGGGCCAGTGAGCGTCTGCTTTCTGCTCTTCTGCGGCGGATTAATATCATGCCTTGTCATATTCCCCGCGATTTCCTCTGAGGTTTCCGTCCATGCAGTAGTCTTTTCTATGTCGAATCCTTTTACCTTCTTCTGTGGTGGAGATCGGACAGCTTATACTCTGCCAGTGAGCTGGTCATTGTTCTTCAGCTGGGTAGTTATCAATGATGAGAGTGTACTGCCATTATCACTTCGCAACTTAGTTTGCGATTTTGGAGTGTCGTTTATCATCGCTCTTGGTGAGGGTGAGGCTGTATGTTCATGTCTCCGTTTACCTTTTCTCTTAGCACTCTGTTTATTTCTGCAGCCAGCGATCTCATGAAACGGTGATCCCTCTACTAGTGGGTAGCTGTTAGTCAACTCTGTCAGTTTCGAAACTATCTGTTGACTGCTGCTGGATTCATCAATTGACTTGAATTTATCATACTTTAGTAACAATGCAATGAGATCTATAAGGAGGTTCATGTTGGTCTCCAACGACGAAATGTTTGACGCGAGATCTCGACAATATTTACACCGCGAACCACAATTTGAAGGTTCATCATCTGGTAGAAAATCTTGTGTAGGCGTGGCGAATTTCCCGGGATAATTTGCGTTGCGGGCCACCTCCGTCCTGTTTTGAACCACTTCTGGCGTACTGCGTTCGTTAGATCCTCCCTGCCCGACGTGAATCGACGCTGGTCCGCATGGAGTCGCTAGCGCACTATTTTCATGGCAAAATCCGACACATTCCCCAACCGTGGGGCTAATGCAATTAATATTCTTTGAGGACATCGTCGGTGCCGATGGCCGAGGGGTCTAGGTGTTCGCCTCGTGAGGCGATGGTAGGAGGTTCGATTCCCGCTCTCCACGCCCTTTTTTCATCCCGCGGGACTGATGGATCGTACACTTCTACATTTCCCATGTCTCAATGCGCCAAAGTCAGGGATACAACAACGGCCGAAAGATTGGCAGCAGAAGACAGACACAATCAAAAGAAGGCCTAAGGCTTTCAGATGTCAGGGAAGCTTTAGGCACTTGGGACTGACAGTGCCCAAGGGGCGCTACAATAAACCTATTCTATTAACGGAAATCTAAGCGAATGCTTCGAGACTTCAGACAACAGAAACCTAGTCGAATTTAACGGTTCTACACTTAACAGAAATCTAAGCTAATGCTTTGAAGCAAAGGTACAGATAAAGTCTACTTTCGAAGTGAGACTCAGCCTTTGTTCTAAGCGTTTCGTTAGCTGGAAGATTGGTCTTTGTAGGCTCGTATGCAGAACTGGTAGTGTCGAAGTCCACGTTCTGCGAAGGTGGTGTCGTAAATTGATGACGATGCGAATATTGCTGTCTGTGAATCAATTTTCTAAAATCCGTTTGACTGCAGGAGCATCCAGAGTGCGGAAATCTCGAAGAATATTAACCCCTCGGAGGACGAAAATGTGAAACCAAATTCGAAACGCGCGAAGGCCCAAATAAGAGGATATAAAATTCAAAAGTTTGCCACCTATTCCGAAAGAGGACAATTTCATGAGAAGAAGAGCATGGTCAACATGATCAAAAGCCTTAGTGAAATCGAAATATACTGTGTAAAAAGCAAAATCATTGTCCCTAGATTGGAGAACATAGTCAAAGAAAGAGAGTTGACAAGTGTCACAAGATCGAGCTTTGAGGAATCCATGCTGAGCGACACTCAGTAAGTTATTCGCTGTTAAGTGACACATCATCTTATCTTTGATCAATGTCTCTAAGATCTTCGAAACTGCGGGGAGGGTGTTTATTGGCCGAAAGTCATCAAATGATGTAGAGTTGCCATGCTTAGGAATGGGCAAAATGTGTGATTCCTTCCACAAGGTAGGATAAGTTTCACTTTCAAGAGCGAGATTAAATATCTTGCATAAGAGGGATGGGAAGATCGTGTTTGCTTTGGCTTTTAAAATGCTTACTGGGACACCATCAGAGCCTGGACTATAAGATTGACGAAAACGCTGAATCGCAACAGTCACATCCCACAGAGTGAAAGTTATAGTTTCTAGAACTGCCCCGGTCAATGGCTGGATGGTCGGAAGCGGAGCGGTCGAGTCTTCAATAAACGTTTTGGAGAGGAAATCATTGAAGCTATCCGCGGTTAACTGGGCATCAACTATGGGATTTCCGAGGTCGTCTCGAAGGATGGGATACTGCGTCTTTCTCTGAGTTCGTATTTTTCTAGAGAAAGGTTTCAAGACATTTAACGAATGGTTTTCAGTAAAGTGGACCTCTTCGGCTAGCTGTTTTTCACCAGACAATCTCTTAGCTCGATCAAAAATATCACAAATCAAGGGCAGAACAGAAACATCGTTCTGCAGATGGAAACGACAATAAAGTCTGCGCAATCTGCGACGAAAGGGTAAGGGTAGGAAAATCTCATCCCCAACATTAATAATTTTCTTACGGGGGACAAAACGAGAAATAAGCGGATCAAAAATTTCGTAGACTTTTGCAGTGCAAACATTTACATCCGAACTAAGGAAGAACTCAGTCCAGTAGTGGGAATTAAGGTGTGTTAATAATTCGGTTGAGCGAGTTGATCGGAAATCGCGGAAAAAGTTATACTTTTTTCTGAAATTCGTACGTAAATTTATTTTTACTTGCTTTACTGCGACCCCGACGGGTCTTTAATAAAAATAATAATAATAATAATAATTATTATTATAACAGGACGTCTGGAACGCCGCGAAATAGTGACGGAGCTGAACGGGAGAGGGCAACTTGACGAGTTTCAGGGGACGAGTGATAGAGAGTAATGTGATGTTGCTCTAAAACCAGCCAGTAGTCATGATGGCGGTAGCAACATGGTATTTGCAAACCAGAGACAAATCGAAGGAAGCACTGTAGAATGTTGCAAACTTAAATTATTTTATGCCAATGCTCAGCGTCGGTTTTCCAAGCTTGACGAACTGAGAATACAGGTTGACGATACGTCCCGGATGTTATAGCAATAAAAGAAACGTGACGGTCACAGAATGTCGGTGATTGCGAAGTGGCACTAACAGGATACTAATTGTTTAGGAGAGACAGGAGAGGCCGCGGTGTGGAGAAGTTTCCATGTGTGTAAGGATCAACCTAACCGTGTGAGAGAGGACCGACAAGATTTCAGACTACAGAGAGGCTATTCGGCCGATTATAAATGCACGATAGTCGCAGTCTCTCGAAGCCGCAAGTATCTACCGGCCCGCGCAGGTGGATCCCGACACAGATAATTGTCTAGTGGAGAGCATAAAAGAGATTTCCAATCGACCAGACGTTGTTCTCATGGGGGATATTAATGCACCCTGCATCAAATGGAGCGATATGCGTGTGAAGTGCTCCAAGTATACCTTCAATTACCGTCTACAAAAGACATCCTGACAATATAGACGAGGTGAGTTATCTACCCCAGCTCGGTCAAATTGATCACGCAGTACTTTTATGGGAATACGAGCTGTATTCTGAACCGTATGCGAAAGACGATTCGAGACCAAATATATGGAAAGGAGACTTTCGCCAAATGAGATCTGATGAATCACAAATAGACCGGGGTGTTATCTTCTCCGGAAACGTTAACGACGATTGGAATTTAGTTACGGATCGGTCGTTGCATATAGTGAAGAGCCACCGCCCCTTATCAAAACCCAGGACATCCAACCGACCTCAGTGGCTAAGGAGAGACCTCAAAAAGGAGACCAATAAGAAAGGAAGGTTATGGAAGAATTTTTGCGAGAACAGAGTATAAAGTTCAAAGAAATAAGGTGGAAAGCTCGATTTCCAAGGGACGAAAAGATTTCGAGAGTAATTTGATTCATGAAACGTTAAAAACCCGAAATTGCTCTACAGCTACTTGGAAAAGAGAACCCGTAGCAGGAATCCCCTTCCTGTCACGAGGAATGATGACGGTTTGGAGATATCGGACAGTAAAAATAAAGTTGAGCGTTTTTATCAGTTTCTCCAATCTATATTCAAAACAGAGGCAGATTTTATTCCATCGAGTTCTGAGAACAGGGTAGATCCCGCTATGAAAATTATTGCGTTTCGAGAAGAAGCGATTATGGAAGAATTGAAATGCTTGAAGGAATGTAAATCTCCAGGTTCGGACGAGATCCCACTAAAGCTGCTCTTTGAACTGGCTCAAAAACTGGCCAAGCCAATATCCTTTCCGTGCCAGAAATCGTTTGATGCTGGAATCCTTCCCATAGACTGGAAGACGACCGACATTACACCCCTTTACAAAAGCGGTCGTCGTGCTCTTATGACGAACTACAGACCCGTCCGTCTGACATCAATCTGCTGCAAAGTGATGGAGAAAACCATAAAAAAGCAGTTGATGGCTCATTTGGAAACCAACAACCTCTTTTCCAATGCACAATACGGTTTTCGTAGGGGAGGTTCATGTGCAAAACCCTCATATGCACAATGTAAACTTGGGCAAGAACACTGGATGCAAAACACATTGTGCATGTGGCCTGTATTGATTTCTTGGAAGGCGTTCGACAGTGTTCCGCACTAGCGTCGCCTCCACAAGTTGAGAAAATCATGGGCATCGACGGCAAACTTCTCAAATCGATCGAGAATTTCGTCGTTGACCGTTCTCGACTTGTCTGCTTGTAACAACAGCAATCAAGGCGCACAATCATAGAGAGTGGAGTCCCACAAGGCTCGGTGCTCGACCAATCCTCTTTATCTTGTTCATAAATGATTGTGTAGATTGGCTGAACTGTGATAGTGCCCTGTTTGCAGATGACGTAAAAATCTGGAAAAGCATCCGGTGTGTTACCGACGAGATCAACTTCCAAAAAAATTTTTGTCGATTAGAAAAGTGGTCCCACAGATGGCACTTATTCTTCAATTTGAACAAATGCACCAAACTGCGCCTCGGGGGGTGTAGGGGTGTCAGCGGTGGGTTCACGTAATGGTCGTGGTGGTCGCTCACATGCTTGCAGGTGAGACTGCGCCTAGCGTCCACTTGCTGGCACTCAACTCTCACCTGTGGCTCCACGTAGCTGGGCTCTGCTCAGCGGCCACACCCCGGGCAACCGTCTCGACCGGCGGGCTAAACCATGTGAGGGGGCCCTGTGCGCTGTGCCGTGTGCACAGGGTTTGCGGATTCCGCTGGATGGAAGGTCGGATGGAACCTTGCGTCGGCACCGTCGTGACGTGGTTCGTCTCTGCACGTCGCTCGACAGCCGGTGACGGGATGGATC
>CACRXP010000008.1:1924296-1952048 GCA_902702965.1 Spirometra erinaceieuropaei | reverse complement strand
GGATCCGAGCCAGGCGTTGGCGGCACGCCCAGGTGCGGCTTCGGCCGTGCCAGCCTCCAAATCTCTGTTGTGTTGGTTGAAATCCTGGTTATTGCTGTGTGGACCAGGGGGTGTGGTGGAACGCCAAGGTGAGGATCCGTCCGAGCCATCCATCTGCGGCCTCCCTCGTCTCCGGTCTTCTTGACTCTGTCTTGACACCGGGTCCAGGCGGGAGAGGAGGAGAGAGTGTAGGTAGATGCTACGCAAGTCTACCGGCACTATAAACCCCTGCGTAAGTCACCGTCCCTGCTCCCATTGCTGCTGCAACTGTGGGGCACACGGTGGACATCATCGAAACCGATGGTCGAACTGTCATCACTGCGCCTCGGAAATCAGACTCTTAGTATGCGGCAATGCCATTTGAACAGAATGTCCCTCCGATGAGAAAAACGCAGAAACCTCTCAGAGTTTGGGTTGCAGGCAACCTGAAGCCCTCTGCAAAATGTTGTAAGGCGGCTGAGGCAGCAACTTCACTGCTATACGCCATCAGGTGGGCATTCGCAGTTTTCGATGAAGACTGCTTGTCCAAAGTTTTCGGCACGTTTGTAAGGCCGCATCTCGAATATGCGATTCAGACCTGGAGACCGTGGACGGAGGAGGACTACAAACTGCTCGAAAGGGTGCAGAGGCGAACAACAAAATTAATTAGAGGTCAAGGTGCACTGTCATACGAGATCCGCCAAAACAACCTTAATATCTACACCGTATAGTGCGTGGCTTGGACTGCGCCCTCCGGTGAGACGATGTTTTCCAACTCGCAACTACAACTTACCTCCGAGGACATCCTTTCAAGCCACGTGTGCCCCAAGGAAGACTGAATGTGAGAAAGTACTTTTTCTCCAACCGTGTCGTGGAACCGTTGAATATCTTGTCCTAGACGATTGGTATGTCTCAATCTGTGGGGACATTCAAATGTCGGTTTGACAGCCATATGCTGCAGGAACAAACGGACTATGTGAGTTTGCAACCATAAAACCAGCGAAGTATGTGAATCGATGTCGGAATGCTGTAATTTCTTCACACTTTTGATTATTTTTCGATTTTGTATGTACAGAATGGAAGTTTAAAGGCATAAGCCTATTTCCTCAAAATACAGTGACTGTCAGATTGACCAAGTATTTTCCGAGTTCTTGCCGATTTGTTCGGTAGACGCTACTCGTTTAAATTGATTTTTTGTCCACCTAAACACTGGTGGGTTTAGTTTACTGAAATGAAGCAACAGGGCTGCGTTGACTACGCCATTTTGACTGCATGAAATTCGGCTTTGAGCATTTCTGATCGACTTGCCCACGTAAACCTTCCAGGGTTATTTTTGGTCACTTTATCGCGCATCCCCGGTAGGCAGTTCCAGCGCTATCCTTCCCGAAAAACATGACTGAATGGACGGCTTAAACTATACAAGTAAGGAGAATTTAACCCTGATTTATCTGCCAGCTTCTGTTGCACGCATATGCTCAGATTTTTTTCTGGGTTTGGCTGTAAAATTAACATTTATTTTCAAAAGAACCGCTCACATAGGATAATGTCGAACTTTTTGCCACATGCATTATATCTTGTAGGAACACCCACCAAACGCCCCCAGACCGTCAGATTGTGGATAGCATTTTCGACGTGAAAACCACATAACGAGGAATTTTCTGGATCCGAGGACGCCTTTTCAAGAAACGCTGACAGCAACTGCAAGCACTGAGCTGGCACGGGCCTCTAGTGTTGTGCGGTAAATGCACCGGTTTATTGATTGATCGTGATAGGCGGACATCAGTTAAGAGCGTTATGACGGTCAGCGTGTGATCATGTGTCAGTAAATTAGCGCTTTGTTTAGGCGTATAATAGTGATAATTATTAAATAACTGAATTAGCATGCATTCCGAGATGAGATGATGAAAGGCACTGTCAGGGGAACACTAAGCACAAATCCGGCCAGCAGTGAAAAAACTCATGATGACTAAATAACGAGGATGCCGTTTTGGTATAGCACGGAGGGTTCGGGAGAAAAAAAACTGCTGCCCATGAAATGACGACAGCTGAGAAAGGGATGAATAGAACTGCATCGGATTTGCGCTGATCGGCAAATGACCGCGCTGTCAACGTCCAAGAATACAAACTATACTGAGCACACACGTTCAGACATTTCAGCCGGATTTGTGTTTAATCGCTTCCCTTGACAATGCATGTAAACTGGCATTTAATAAATTAAGTTAAAATTAAATTAAATTAAATTAAATAGCCTCGATCGGAGGATTAACTTTTAATTTTTTAAAACCATATGTAATCCTTTGTGTCTTTGTATTTGACACAACGTTATACAGGATGGTAAAGATGCATGCTTTAAAACCCGTCTGGCAGACTTGAAATGTAGAAAGCTGCTCTAAGGGACTGTAGTCTAAGGTTCGACTTCAGCATGGCGTCACTCCTTTGGATGAAGTAGAAAACGTCGGTGCGCTAATGACTTGCAAAAGCATTTTGGCGGTAAAGGCTGTGCTGGCCGACCAATTCGGCCAATGGAAACTAGGAAGCATGACAGTTGGTCCCCTTGCAACGATCGAGCGATGCTGGACAAGTCTTATATTTAGTTTTGTATAGTACGAATCTCGGACTCCTGCCCGTCACCCTCATTTGGCAGTCTGAGACGCAATTCCATTTGCCAACACGACTGACTTTAAAGCTGTCTGTCACAGTGCCAATAACCACGATGCTAACCACGATACCTACCACACCGGCACTTCCGCGGGTTCGAGCTAGAGTTTCCTTACTGTATGATTACTGACTACACTTCCATTATTACCGAAATCGGTCAGACATTGATGATCGTCGTTGGTCCCTTCAGGAGAAAAGGCTGAAAAATAGTCGTCAGTATGCAAACCTCTAACCTCCTACCTGTTCTTCTGCAAGCGTCGAAGACCTAGAGAATTCCAACAGATAGTTAATGTTGAAGAGTGGTCTTCTGCTAGCTCATTGCTGTCAACCTTCATAGTCCCAAGGTGCCCTCGCGCGCCCTGTGAAGCCTAAGGGACTTCGACAGCACACTATGATCTTCCGTACATGCACAAAGCGCTGAGACGTCAGCTTCGGTGGTTTCCCGGAAAATCCTGGAAGGAGATACGGTCCGATGTCTTGTCAAAAACGGTGAGGAATTCGCAGCACGAACATTTTCAGCACCGCTTTAATATGACCAACCGTTTCAAACAAGGGGGAAAAAACATCGAATATCTCGGGAATAGCCTCATCTTTTTATACAACTTTTCTGTCAATGGGACTTTGAACGGCACCTCACTCCAAGAATTTGGTGGAACATTTAGAGATATTACTGAGGAGGCCATATAGTCAACACCGTGGACGGTACATGATGTACGCACTCGAATCTGTCGAGGGAACAAGTTACTTAACACAGAAAAACCATTTTACTTCTTCCCTTCCTGAGGGTCTAATTCTCCCGTTTTAAAAGTCTCATGCAACACTCAGAGGCCATGCATATTGCTCCTAACTCATACCATGAGCATATCCCCAAGTCAGCCTGGAAGGCTTGGTACACCTGCACGCCAGCTGTGCTTGAACGGTACGGACTCGACGTAGCAGTGTGACACGAACGCAAACCCCACCTCCGTGGCGGTACTGTCCTAGACAAGCGTATATTTTCTTAGTTAACGTATGCTATGATACTGACATTGGCATATTTGTACGTGTACAACCATACGGGGGCTTTTCTTAAGGAACGACTGCAGGTAAAGCTGTATGGGGATGCTCAAGTACAAGGAGGTCAAAACGTCCATCAAAACCAACTTCACAGAAGAAATGGGAACGAAAATTTAGTAAAGACGATCGGGTAGGACAAATAAAGCATAAATTGGGCAAGTTAAAAAGACAATTCACAAGATGCGTCTGCGTCCCTCCGAACTTACTTTAACTTTTCCGCCTATGAAGACACTGGTGAATATATACCTGGTAGCGCTGCTAACGCCTTCAATGATCCGTCTATCTGTGAAGTTTTCGATATTTCTTTTTAACTTGTTCGGTGGTTCCCTATCTGATATTTGACATGTTCCCGCTGCATGTTACTGATAGGGAAAACAGAGGCGAAAACCTACATTTTCGCCAAATAAACTGAATTCCAAATATCTCTTTATGCGCATCAACGGCAGGGTAAGAAATTAACAGGTAACATCAGTGTCAAAAGAAAGTAGCGTGGGAGATATTATCAAAAATGTTCGTGAGACTGTAAACAGAAGCTGCTTATTCGTACCTATTTTTTATTGATAAAACGTATTATAACCATACCAAGCTCATTACCGGAAGTAATAATATGGTCAAGGGAAGCATCTGTTTCCCAGAAGCACTTGCGTGGAAGGAGCTTCTTGGGCATGGCTAATCGAGGTCTTCAGAACTCTGCATACCTTACCACGACGGTGTGTTCGTCAGTGGTCCTTTTCGTGGCAAGTGATCGTTGTTTGGAACAAATTCACATGGACGTTATAACCGCAGACACATCAGAGGCATCTAAAAACATTTAATTGTATGTTTAATTGAAAAATATCCCTCTTCGAACTGGAAAATTCGGTACATAAGCCTAATCGCTCCGTTTATATCTGCCGCCGATGCTCATAGAAGAGTTCGACCGACGCTGCCGACGATGTTTACTGTGTACCCTACAGTGGAGTGGGAGCTAGAATGGGGACTTACGCTCATATAGATTCAAAGCAATAGTAGACTTGCTCAACATCTACAGCACTCTGGCTTCCTCCCACCTCGGCCCGGTGTCATGACCAAAGGTGACCCCTACGACAGAAAACCGCACCTAGGTTAACTACCACGCAAACTGCTTTATAACGCACACCGCTCAAAATTTCGCAAAAAAGGGAAAGAAGGGCTGCGACTCGCATTCCACTTGAGGCGACGTAGGGCGTCACCTTGGCGTGCCACCATAACCCGAATGACCATGCTTGTTAGAAGTGCGCATTCCTAATAACGTCTGTCGGACCACGTTCTTGCCTGCTGGTCGGCCCAGTGCATTTACCGCGTGGCCTGGTCTAGGGCAACATCTACATGTACAGTGCCATACAATATCTTCGTCAGTTACTAGGGGTATACAGACTTTTTTTTCCACTTTCAAAATACAAGCTTGCACGTCGAAGACGCTACTGTGTACTTAAGAGTAGTGTGTTCATTTTGGTTTGAATATTTTGCACAGCCTTATGAGCAATCCACGAACTACACAGAAATAAATGGGCGTTTTATTATTCTGGGTCATTCGACTTGATAAGAAACTCACAAATCTTAAATCTCCCACATGCAGGCGGGTACAGGAATGAATTGCTTCTGATTGTAAATGTGCTTAATCTGGGAAAATTTGCTTTAAACGTCGGAGATTTAGAATTTCCTGCCACTGGCGTGCCGAGACATTCGCCATGGAACCAATAATGTACTTCACTCCTTGCCGCCTATGTTAGACAACCGCCATTGTAGTGTGCCTCCCAATCTTTCGGGGCTATTAGTGATGTCGTCCAACGTTGACGAATTTTGTGCTATAACAGGTACAAAGTCTCTTACTACTTATTAAATCTACAAGGCTGCAACTCAGCGACTGCTACGTCTTTTCTTACTGTATGCAACAATGATCTCCAGATGGCAGTCAACATGTACATATCCGATCCCTCGGCTGTACCCGTTGACCCTTCTCCGGAATACAGGCTGCCTATCCCCCAACGAACAGAACGGCTTATACCGATGGAATTACCACAGTGTAAGGTTTCATTCTATTTGGATTGTTTAACTTACGGACAGCCGTCATGCGCACAGTTTATACGTAGGCATGATGACTATGTAGGTAATAAACGAACATTGCCAGTTTCGCTTATTTGTAAGGTCAGTCTGGGCTCGCTGTATGGGTAAAGAACCAGATTGTGGAAATGGTGCTCACTAAGACCAGGGACTCGTTCGCTATGTACGCGAGGAAAACAGCGTAGAGATGAGAATAATTTGTAATTCATCACATACTTATGACGAACCGGCATTGAAAGAATTTCCGGTGGCCATATACGCTTGTTTGCATGGAGTAGTTAGGTGGCTATCGTCGCTGTATAAAGGGACTACGATATATAGCACTTACGCAAGCACTACAAAATTGGCAAAGTTGGATTTCAGTAACATAACAAACGAACATCCGTCGTTCAGTTAATGGACTATGATGGCTTATGTTGAGTCATTTCGGTGAAGATCTTGGTTGAATCCCGCTCGGCTCAATGGACTATAGGGCTACAAACGGCTTGTGTTCAAGCACCTCGCTGTCGTTGCGCGTTGCTGATCTACCTTCTCGGTTGAAGCACTTTTTGTTGCTTACCACAGGTATTTCGGCCATATATTTAGGTCGTAACTTATCCAACCTTAGTAGTTTTACGAAGCATCCGAATACGTGTTATCCTCTTTTCCAAAACCTTGTTCGCCTCAAGACTATAATATCGACCAGTTGTCAAGCGGATTCCAAGTATCGTACAATCAGCCTCAAGACCACCTTCCATCGTATAAGCCGTGTTTGTTTTCATCGTTATTTGGTGCGAAATAGGGCCGAATTTTGGAAAAAAAATCGCATGTTTGGTGCTTGTCAGTGTCGTTTCTACCCCGTTGCACCCTTATGCAATCGTTGCCCCTACTCCGTTAATTGGCGTAAGAAACCCGATGACCATTCAGCCAATTCAGTGATTCCCGTGATATTCAGCCAGGAATCCTTACGGCAAAGGCATATTTCTCAAGGTTTTCAATTTCCCATGCAGATAACTCCCGAACACCAGTACAAAAACGCCGCATGTTGCATAGTTTTGTTTTCCATCACTCCCAATAATGTAAATTAGTACCCATTTTTCCACGTTCAATTTTTATACAGCGGGGCAGTTTTAAGGCGCCTCGATTCCAACTGCACTTTACATTTGTCAGTGAGTACAAAAATTTTTTGCCCAGTCAAGGCTTTAAGTTTCGCATTAAATGACAATCTTCCCACCTCTCAATAAGTAAGTTATGTTTGCACGTGATCTAGGCAAGACCGCATACTTCCGATGAGGGTAAAATGAGTGGCGTCTGCCTTTTTATTCCCAATTTGGTTTCGATATGTCTTCGAAAAACCACTTGCCTTTCACTTGCGATAACATCCTCATCCAAGCATCATAATAGATTCCTCATCTTGTTCCCCGGCTAACAGCCTTATCACCGCAACACTTTCAGAAAGCCTTGCGGTTGCCTACTTAGTCAGATGTTTGCTTTTGGCAACCATCAGTGATCACTTACATGTCCTAATTTGTATAGGTGATCAAAACCATGCAAATTTCTAAGGGAATTTAGTTGACGGCACAAGACCCTTTTATTCAAAGTCAATGAGGTATTAGGACTCCAAAACTCGCCAAATTTGGCCCCTTTAATGTTGTGGGCTTATTTCGCCGCCGTTGTCGTCTGGTCTCAAAAGTTTTATCCACTTGGGAGGCCATCAGTATTAATTGCCTGAAGTGTGGCAGACTCGCAGCACTTGTCAAGGTCAGTTTGGATTCGATTTTGTCAAGCCGGACTGGTAGCAAAATAGAATTATCTCTGCACGACAATTTTTTGCCTCTAACAAGCGGCTTATAGAAATATACCACCCACTTACGCGTGTTGGGAACTATCTAGCAAAGTTTAACAAACCGATAATTCAGTTTAGTGCTTATATGAGAGGGTCTCTGTGACATTCCAGCCGCGAATAATGGTTTTTTTGATGCTACCTCGGGCGTCCTCTACTGCCGGATTCATTGGCCAACATCTTCCACTAGGCATCTAGCTTGCCTGATTAGACCATCCTGGCGACAAAGTCCGCCGTCACCTAAGTATTGCTGGCAGTTACTGGGCAGATGGACGTGCTGGGCTGACGTCCTCCCCCACAAACATGTACGGCCTCAAGTGCGAAGGCAACCGATTTGCATCTAAAAACAAGTCAACGTATAACCAGGTTAAAACCTTTCTGTTGTGCATCCATAGGCATGTATTCGATCACCACTTTCGGTAAAATTGAGGTTTGCGATAAACTGCTGCTACTTTCGGTCATTTTTTTCGCCAATCTTACTTGCGCCCCGTATGGCTGCCATCATTCACTATCTATTTGGCCTCGCCGTCGTCGATAATGCCTCTCCATGCGAGGCAGTGACGCGAGGAATCTAGGGAGCCCGACCTACTATTTTCTCCATTGACGGAGACCAGACAGTCGACGTCCCAAGCGTCGGCACTCCACGTCCTGGTAGCGCTCTTGCTGCTGGCCCACGGTTGTATTCGTTAGACCTGAAAGCCTGCTTATTTCGCAGCTAATTTTCACCAAAGGGTGTTTCACAATTCGCACCTTTAGACATGCCGGATAGCCAACAGGCAGGCTAGGGGGAAACCTGTCTTCTCGGCCTAGAAAAGGCGCCAGAGTAGGCAGGTTTTGCCTGTCAACCGAACTGCAGACTGGCAACGTGCCTGCGGATTACAGAGCAGTCTAAACTACAGTGTTGCTGCAAAGTACACAGGATTTTGGATATGACGGATAAGCAGTCGCAGGCTTTTCGACGGTCGTACCATCAGACATGTTCGGGCACTGATTTGACAAAATGTTTGGCTATGAAAATGCCGCTAGGTGAAACTTTCAATGGAACTTGTTGAATGCTACCCAGTAAAGGCTTGCCATCGCCACAGATATGCTGTGCCACGCGGGAAACCTCTCGTCAGCCATATCTCCATGACCATTCACGACTTATGCCGTGGACTACTCGGGTGCCTACTAATCTAGCGTTGTTGCTAGTTGAAACGACAGTGCATACAAGCAGTTCCTAACCACTAAGCATTTAAAGATCATGAACCGGAATTCGCATACATTCCTAGTTTGTTCTGGTTTATTTTCCGCCGATTCTAGAGTTTTCAACGGCCTGCTACGCCCTGCTGTCGCCTAGTACATCTGGATGCTTGCCAGTTTGGCGACATTGGACTCAAGTTCCTTAAGTTTGCCTATTAACTCAGGAATTATGTTGTTTATCATAACCTAACGTCTCTACGAAGGCGAATTTCAAGTGCAGCTCTTCAGCGCCCTTACTCTAGAAAGGGTCACACTAGTTCTTTGCTGCTCATGGCTGTGCCCGTCAAGGTTGTTAAGGGGACAGCTAACAACGCTCTATCGATAGCGCCAGGAGTGTTAACGTCGCGGTAGTGACCTATTTTCCTTGGATGTCGGCTAGCGGCAGTGTTGACGTATCTCATAGACCTGCACGTCGTTCACCAAGTTTTTTTGACGCTCTATAAGCTAGTATTTTTGATCTGCATTGTTATTAAACAATCCTTGCCAGCTGGTTTTTACTCAGTCTAACAATGCCATGAAATTCGTACTGACCCAACTGTGAAAAACTCGGCGCCTCGGTGAGATTCGAACCCACGCAGTAAGGGGAATGCTTTAGTACAGCCGTTGCGGTAGGTTAGACGGGTAACTTCACCCAAATGGGATTAAACTCGCGTCGTCCGGCGGGGCCTCTTAGCTCAAGTGGTTAGAGCGTTGGTTGTACTAAAGCCTTCCCTTTACTGTGTGGGTTCGAATCCCACCGAGGCGCCGAGTTTTTCACAGTTGGGTCGATATGAATCATTCAAAATCTGCCAAAATATCTATGAGTGCCATGAAAAGCCATCACAGCAAACGGTTACCGCGATTACTGTTACATTTAAGCACCGGACAGTCCTCAACGTAAACGGAAAATAGAGTCAGATTTGGAAGTAAGATAAGGTGCCTCATTTTTCTGTGTGGCGTTTCCATCGCTCCTTAATTGTCTCCTGTGTTTCTGTTCATTTCAGTTTATTTGAGGGGAACGTAGATGTTTGTATGATAGCTTGACTAGCTCATTCCATGAGTTCAATACAACCTCCACACTCCTCGGGCTTTCGAGTATTTTTGCTCCAGAATGCATTTTGAGCGCGCCGTCTATAAAGAGTGGTCTCATGGCACAGACGTTTAAAACTCAGCTAGCCTCGAAGACGAGCACTCTTAGCACGATCTGTCAATCTTGTTTTACCTGGGATCCAATTTTTAGGGTGTCACCCTGCACCTCGAACGACTCTCGTACTTAACCATGCGTCGCACATTTTGGACCGCACACACTTTGTTTGCTTTGTCTGGGTGACGAAATTCCATACGCACCGCGGCTCACGCTCATGTCAAGATCACGGTCACACACGACTCATTCGGACCCGGACAAGGTTTATGTGGCATAAGACGGTCAGATGGTGTAACTAACTTTCTTGCTGACCTGAGCTCCCACTTAGCAGGTAAAAGCACTTATTTTCAGAGGATTTAAATCTGGAATTTTGAAAAAGCCTACCTTCTGATCGAACAATCAATTATTGTTTGAGCACATAATTTTTGCGCATCTTCTCTTAAGTGTATCTGCATCGTGATTTTTTCACTTTATCAAGACTGCCCATTTCATCAACCCGCAAACCATCTTTTACTGGTCTGTTTTTCTTCCTATCCAGATATCCCATCCTCTCGACGCGCAACGCGATCGGCATTTTCTGTATCCACTCGTTCACCTTTTGACGATAGCCCTAGTGATTCCGGCTCAGATGGGGATGACGTTGTTGATCTTTGCTCGCCCAGCGAAAACGGTACTGTTTCCACCACCTCCACCACTATAGAATCTAACCATCAGACGGGCAATGTAAGTTTGCCACAGATCCTTGTTTTTTTCGACTTTTCTACTATTGCATTATCACTTCTCACTGCCTGTAAATATGTATTACTGCTTTGGGTTACCATTGCAGCACTTCCGCTCTTAACAATTATGTGTTATTTGACGACAGGATAAATACAATTGCTAATACAACTAGATGTCTCAAACACTTCGCCGTCCACCTACCTCACTGGGTTGCCGAACTAGAGGGTCAAATCTTTTACTCACAGTGTGACGCGTTAGAACTCCCCTTTGCACATGTTTGCAACAGTGGGATTCCGTCAGTTTGCTTTTCTTCCCCATTTAGAGCATTAGAACTGGCTTGTAAACTCTTTTTTCTCATGTGTATCTCCCCCAAATTCGATTTCGGGGATTTTTAAAAAACTGGCCTATAGTATGTTGAATCAGGTGTTGAATTGACCTCTTTGAAGCGTCCGGACTAGCAGCATCGTCAATTGAGGGACAACAGCACCAAACTCTTGGGGCGGACGACGAAGAACGTGCGCAAACCACCTATTTCGTCCTTCTCGGATGGCCTAAGATATTCTCTCGATGTTATTGCTGCGAGTGCAGACGGTCCCATTCAGGACGGCCAGTGTATTTCGCTCGACTTACTACTTATTTGGTACGGCTGAGATCATGCCTGATCTAGCCGGCCTTAATGATATCCCGAACTGTACCTCTCCACGCGTGACGATCTGCGTCAGCAGATCTGGAGAGTTCAACTCATTCTCTTTGCCAACGGCAGAGACCGAATACCGAAGGTCCAAGAGCCACCTCCATGTCTTGACAAACTGTGTCAAGCCAGGTTTTGAGTTGACACCTTTGACGCCTCCGATGAGGTAACGGTGCCAGATCGAGGGCAGTAAAACTGAGCTCCTGAGGCGACGGCAATGGGGACGTCGCGTCGGATCCATAGACATTTTCTGAGGCCTGAGAAAACCGGACTGGCAGCATCAATTCGGGAGACAATGTCCTAACATTGCCCGTTCAGCAGCAGCCTCGCCCCGAGATATTTAAGATTGTGTACTTATTAAAGTTGACAGTCATCAATCCCGAAAGGTGCCCTCTCCCGGTCAGGGATGCAGCTTGAGAACACTTTGGTCTTTCCAGCGTTTATGGACAAACTGACTGATTTAGCGACCTCGTCCACTCTTGACACCATAGACTGCAGATCACCAAAATTTGGGCGACAGGATACAACCCTGTCAAACGCCAGGCCGAACACCAGACGGTTAAGAGATTTGTGCGCATCAGGACTCGCGCGGTGGTGGGGCGGCAATAGGCCTTGATCATGACAATGATTTTTGCCAGTATGCCATCAAGTGCCATTATCCGCCATAGGGACTCACGATAGACGGAATCGAACGCAATGATGAAGTCAACAAAGCAAACGACCGTCGGTTGTTGGTAGCTGTGGCGAAATTCGAGAATGCACCGTAGTATGAATACCTGGTCCGTTCATCCACGCCCAGCACGAAATCCGGCTTGGTTGGGCCTCGTCCTAGAGTCACGCACAGCCTGGAATCGCCTGAGTAGGACAATTGCGAAGATCTTCGCAGCAACGTCGATGTGGCTCATGCCGCGGTATTTCTCTCATCCTGTCTTATCTCCCGTCTTGAGGATAGGTACAAGGATGCTTAAGCCCCAGTCATCAGGAACAACTTTGTTTCTCCACGCTCGTTCATGCATCCAGGGCGCCAGAATGTCGACGCAAGACTTGTAGATTTCAGCGGGTATATCGTCCTCTCCGGGTGCCTTGTTGTTGCGTAGCTTTCATATGGCATCGGCGACGCATCGGGGTCGCATGGCACTGCGTAGGTTAGGGAGGGAAGAAACTCCTGCAGAGGAGAATTAGGGCGAGGTGGGTTGGGTATCGAAGTTGTGATTGTGGTCGAAGTGCTAACGCCAGCGCTCGACTTTGGCCGAGTTGTCAGCAATAAAGCCGCCATTCACGTCGCGAACAGCCACTCATTGTAGAGGGCTTACCAATAACTTAGCAGATAAGTTGGTAGAGCTCCCGAGTGTCACGAACGTTCGAGGTCTGTTCTCTGGAGGTCGATATTTCAGCCCAATATTGCCTCCGGTCATCTCTGGCCGACTTTGCCGTCATCTTTCTAAGTCGGCGGAAGGAATCATCATTACGGAACCGTGCTCGAAGGATGGTTCTCAGGCAACGGTGGTCAGACATCGCCTCCCGTCGTCCTTCTGACACCACAACCCAACATTCACAATCATTTAGGAGGACTGACCGAATCTTTTTAGCAATGAAGTATCCCTGTCGGGTCCATAGACACTTTCTAAGAATTTTCAAGGCCCTGCAAACTGTGTGGACCTGGGAAACGATGTCTCCCATACTGTTTCCGCTCATCAGCAATCTTCTGAAGTTGATAAGAAGAGGACCTGATTGCTGGAAGAGGAATTTTAGTCCCTCGACGTCTCGTATCCAGTCGCGAACCTGTCGTCAGACTTTTGCAACAACGTCGTCGAGACGTGCGCCATGGCAGTTCTCTCTCTCTCTCTCTCTCTCTCTTTCCTTGTCTTACCTCAATTTCCGAAGACATGCACTACGATGCCTGAACCGCAGCCACCAATTTGGGGCTCATCTCCTCACACTTGATCGGTCGGGGCGGCGGAATGTCGACACACGACAAGTGTATTTTTGCGGCAATACGGTTCTTTCGGGGCGTCTTCTTGTTGCACATCACCATTGTTGCGCCGATCATTTCCTCTTGAGGGGGTGCCACGGGCCAGCGAGTAGGCAGTACAGGGATAAAACTTGACAACAGGAGGCGGAGACTGGTGCCTGAAATGCTTACGTTAGCGGTAAAGGCGTCATTCCCATCGCGAACAAAATCACCCAGCGCCGAATACCTGCCGCCGACTCGGCGAGTAGTTTCATAGAGCTTTGGACTGTCATCGACGTTTGAGGCCTGATTCATCGAGGTCGACACTTCACCCCAGTAATCTTTGCGGTCGTTTCTAGCCGACCTAACCGTTATTTTCTCGAGTTGATTTGGGGAGTTCTTGTGCGAGCTAGTCCGGCTCGCTCGAACACATCTGTGAGGTTCTTCCGCTGATCCACCTACTGCGACGGTGCTGTATGGATCTCAGTATTCTCTCAGTTGCTTTGCTTAGGGTCGTAAACCGAGACTGGATTTCTGTGTTCTGAACTCCGACTGTGCTGGGTGAGAGATGAACTGTAAGACGCGCCCAAGGAAGACCGTGATCTTAGCCATAGGTTTTGTCACGTTTGACTCCACAAGCCACGAGCTGAGCTGTACAGCTATCTTTTGAATGCCAGGCTAACGGACGTTTGTTGGGGTGCACGTGTTGGCGATAGCTAACCGGTTCTAGTCAGTTAAGTTTGGCGTTCTGTTGCCATTGTCCCATCGAAAGGCAAGTTCAAAGTGGCCAGTGAACTCTGCTCTAGAAACAATCAACAGATCGAAGTGATGAAGTCATTCAACGAATTATTACAGCTACAAGTAGTAGCTTTCTTCTTCTCTTTGGTAAGCAACTGACGATACTGCGTAAACAGAAGCCACAGAGATGTTCGTAAAGTGGCCCTTCAGTCATACATGCTCCGGTCGGTCATTGGTTAGTGCCCACAAGAAGGCGGTTGTTGCATTGTGTTTATAGGAGACGTCTCAGGAGTCGCAGAAGTTTAGTTCCGGAATCTTGATCGCCCTTTAGCCTGTCTTGGAGTTCCACACTTTAGACGGCAACGGCCCACCAGGTTGTACTGATGTCGGCTGTTCGTCGTCCTAGCCGGAAGTCAGCGGTGACAAGCAGACCTGTATACTTGCGTCCACGGTCACGATGTCACAGTGCAGCAATCAGGCTGCGTGGTGTTTTACAAGGCAATCAACATTCCGGATCCGGAAACTTAATTTCGTAGCTAAACTTTGTCTAAGGCTGTTCCAATATTGGCCATCTTTGGACATGTTGGGCAGGCAGAGGGTAGGCTAACGGAGAACGTTTCCTCTTAGGCGTTACTCAACACCGGTCTTTTCTCCTTAATCTCTTTGAACTCCGTCCTGCGTCCGCCCCGTACTCTTCATTTTGTCTAAAACTGAACAGCCAGCCTCCCAGGCATCCAGTAGTCGTTGAAGAAGCTAATTGGTTGTAAAGATAGTAGCGTTTTCTGGGGTTTACTTTCGGTTTCGATACAGCCATTTAACATAATCGGCCTCATTTGAAAAAGCATGCGGGGACAAATGGCACCGGCAACTGTCATGACAACACTCACCTTTTTTTCTTGTCCCTCATATCCCTTTCATGGCATTCAGGCGGTTTAGTCTTTAAATCTGAACTTATTTGAGGAAGTTTAATTCTATTGAATGGGAGGTAGGAGCTCCCAACCGCTGTTTTGTGAAATTACTCACCAATTTTGCGTTTCTAGCCGACCTACGTTAGCTCCTCAGTTTGTGCTACTTTTATTTCACATAACCTCTGCCACTTCTCACCATACTTTTTGTCTACTAATTTGCTGGTCGTACTGACGTTGATATTGAAGGTAGCCTCGTTATCTTATTGTTTCGGTCAAGCACCGGGCTGGTGATAGTAATGACATTCAATCAGTCGCGACAACCTCACATACGACCTGCTTGCCCTCGTCTGCCGCTGTTCCCAGCACCACAGAAGCGTCTCTCGAGCAGAACGGTGGGACGTCTCACCGGACAAAAAACTCCGCGACAAGTGCCGCCAATAGACGAAAGAAGGGGGTTCTGCGTCAACTCTTTGCACCACCTACAGATCTCTTTAAGGGATCACTTAGGGAGGTGAGCACCGTTTGTTTTTATTATTCCACGCTTCCTCTCTGACAGCAGACTAAGAGGAGATTGTCGTCTTAGGAGGTTAATATTCCGAATTACAGAATGTTTCATTTTAAAACTATCCGCCATTTGGAGGCTTCATGAATCGCTTGCTTATATATTCTAACTTCCACATGTTTCAGGACAGTACCTGCTTTTATGCAAATATTGCATTATCTGGTGCCGTTAACGGTGACCCTCTATAGTCATTAGATCTATCTAACTGCTTTTACGCCAGACTCACATCAGCTACTTTGAATTTTCGTGGCATAAAAGCGTGACCCGGGTTTAACTGATGCAGGGGTTTAAACATTTTTGAGATACCCTTCTTGGAATACCGATTTGTCGTACGATGCCGTTTTCAAAAACACTTAGGGGAAAATTTATGTCAGTTTTCGATCAAATGTGGTTATGTAGCCGCACCTGAGAAAAACAAACCCTAGCTGCCTGTAATACAGGACGAGGGGTAATAGGTTTTTACAGGTGGGACCGGGGAACACACAGGCGAAAAGGTCAAGTAATTGTATGCAAAAGAAAAGCCACTGGAAATGCGCGGTTGTACTTTGAGTGGTTGAGAAATAGTTGCCATAATCCTAACCCCTAACAGTATTGTGTCCATCAGGTGCGACTACATAGCCACATCTTACCAAATTTTCTACGCAAGTTGATTGTCAACAGGGGAGAACAGTGAGCAATGTATGCTACGTTAGACATTCTGTCCTGTATGCACCTCGGACACGCTCAGGGGAGAAAGGAGCGAGTTGGCGCTGACTTTTTTGGGGGAAAAGGTCGATCAGTACATTTTTGTTGCCAGATGTTACCTGTGAACCATTCTGATATCGGTAAGAGTCTGTTAAGACCCTCAGATAGGAAACCTACTGCCTTATAATCGTGTCCTGCCTAGTTTTTTTCCCATTGCCAGTGCAATGCTTCGACTAGGGAAAGTATATTTGACGTGAATCTTCTCACTTCGGAAGGAAAAGTGCCACCTGCATTAGTAAGGCATTCAGCACGAAATAGCAAAAGATCTATTGAACTGAAGCCAATGATCGGTCCTTGGAAAAATGTCGTTTTGCATGCTTGACCTCATTTACGTTTCGCGGATAGAAAAGTTCGATTTTCCAGTCCCAAAACACAGCTGGTGTTGATTTTTCTCATTTACAATAGGGCCCTCGTACATCAGAAGGTGGAACCTTGTGGACTTAGCCAGCCTTCAAACATATTCTGCGCAAGGAAAAAGCTCTTTGCACATCACACAAGTGCAGTAGGTAGAAATAATAAAAATCCCACGTACTCTCTCCCAGACACCCGATTTTGATCACCACACCTAAGGGGTATCGTCACTCACCGTAAGTAGTACCTGGTCATCCCGAAAAATCTTATTCTTTTCCATCTGACTTTTCTGCTGGTTCGCATCACCGTGTGCCTGTTGTCGCTCTTTCGTGTTCCATTTTCCTCCTCGCTGTTGTACCCCACAGGCAGCAGCGCAGTCGTGCGCGTAATCCCGGAGGTTAGAGGCTGGGGGGCGGGGGGTGCGGGTCGCGACTGCTGGACGCAGGAGGCTTTGTCGGGAGAAGGGGGGGGGGACGGGCTTGTGTCGTTTGCGCATCGCCAGCAGTCCACCTCCGCTGTCCGCCCCGGCGGTCGTGCACGACGTACACGCTCTTTGGGCGTGCACAAGTGTGCGCGCGCTGTCATTGTCGTGGTGGTGGCTAGGCTACGGCCTAACGCGCTTGTGTGTGCCCACTGCTATTCCTGTGGCTTTTTCATCTCACTACGCAGGCCTATGAGGCAGCCCGCAGACAGAAGAAGTGGCTGTTACTCAGTCTACACGAAGAAGCCTGCTTCGACTGCCACATTCTGAACCGCGACGTCTGGAAGGATTATAAGGTGGCGGACCTGATCAAGCGCAATTTCGTCTTCGTTCAGGTAAACCTACACACCATTTTATCCATCTGTTTCTTATTATTGCCGAGGGTGTGCTGTGCACCTATAATTCTTCGCAACTCTTTTTTTATATTTGAGTATTTTTTTGATGAAAAGATGTAGTTTTGCGGGGCCGAACAGGTATCAATTTAGTCCGACCGACATCCAGGCAGAGGTTGATTGACGAGGACGCAGTATGTAACCCCATTCATGGAACAAAAACCACGTCCTCGTGTAATACAAGTTTTATGGGTGGAGCTGGACGCCGGAATTGAGAACGCAATAATAAGTAAATATTAAGATAAATGCGTTGGCGTGGCATATCGTGTCCTGGCGCAAATTTCTTCTACAACCACTTGCAAAAGAGCACACGTACCAGGAACCCCGATTCCCCGGGAATGATGGGGGATACCAAGACGCCTGACAGTGCAGGCAAAAGTTGAGCACTTTTCGCAGTTTTTCCAGTTTGCTTTTACAAAAAAGTAGATCAAATTCTATCTAGTTACAAGGGAACGGAAGTGTCAATTATAAAAAGGCGAGGACGCAATATGCCACGATGTCCTGGTTTTTGTTCTCTCAGTGAGATCGCATACTGCGTCCTTGCCGGTTGTTTTTTCCAGACTCCGCCAAGCCATGAGAAGGAGAGGGAGAGGTCTATGCTGAGTAACCTTTCCTCATGACGTTATATTGCATTCCCGACTACGATAAATTGAACGCGCTTGCAGAGTCCGTGCATAGCACCCATCAGACGGCGGCTTTACGTCCACAGCACCCACTTTCATACACTCTCACAGGCCACTGTTATGAGCTAGTGAGGTTAAATGCCTTAATTCCCCTCTATAAGCACCAAAGTGCGTATTTGGATTATCGCGACTCGTTAACAGCCCTGGCCTGGAAGCCTGCCTACTGACAAAATAATTCGGTCCTACTCAGAACGGAGCGTCATGCTGCAACAGTTCCTGCGCGTGGCCTTTATTGCACCTCACTTCTGTGAGATCCGACACCCTCATTGAAATCTGATACGTGTGGACTCACGGACCAGCACGTGCGTCATATGCCTGGACGTGGCCTCAGCCTCTCCAGCCACTGCCCCGCAACCATCTCCAGCCATGTTGGCTCCACGTTTGAGGAGAGAATGTCACAGATTCTGCACAATTTTGCTTCACAAGGAACAAAATTACTATCAGTCGCCTCTACGCTTCCTTCCGAACAGTGGTGTTTTTTCGTCGCCTGCGACGACCGAACTTATTTTGCTCCGTCAGCCATCTCGTCTGATGTCGACCTCTGCGCAGGGAGGGCTTGCGCAGTGGTGGCTTTTGCATGAATTCGTTAAGCGTGAGACAGACTCGAGCTGCGCCTACCGCTCTCTCTCTCTCACTCTCTTCCCACCCCTTCATGTTCTTGTGATATGACAAACTCAGGACGACCGCAGATATTTGAGAGCGCAGTCGCATACAAATCTAAACAGTCTGCCTGCGCATACAGGCTGCGATTTGGTCCCTGATTCCGCACGTACCAGGCTTCAGTTGGGGATTTTTGGGTCTCACATGAACGAGAGTGACGTGACAACCACAGTGAAAAAGATACGTTGGACCAGCGAATCAAGTCGACTATATGTGAGTGCACTGGCTGACGCGACGTGTTGTTGCCGTATAGCGCGTGACATACATGAGCGCCGTGTTTAGTGGAAGTGGGAGATGTAATAGCGTTTGCATTGCGGACTTATTGTACTCTGACTCATTTTTCCGAAGAGGGCCTATTACAACCTAAACCTCACTCCTTTCGAGGTCCCAGTTATTCAGTCAACTAGCAACTTTAGCCCATTGTGGTAGGCTCGGGCACGTTAGACTTATTACAGTGCGGGATTCGCTGAATCGCAACGTGGAAGGATTGCCCAGGATTGGTTTCGCTCACTCCCACCTTCCCAGGTGTCAGTCGCTGACGTGGTGTAAAGTTCCACATCTGTTGCCTTCCACATATTTGTCTTGTCCCCGTATGTTTCTTACCCAATGACGTAATTCCTTTTGGCTACCCCAGTTAGCATTGTTTATTCCTAGGGGTGGCATACCAGTTCGTCATGTCTCCATTTAGTTCTGCCGTTTTGCCCTCAATCAGTCCTGCTTGTTTCACGAGAATATTTTGTATGCATTGACGTGTTTGCCTTCTGTCCTAGGTTGACGTGAATTCTCCAGACGGTGTAATGTACAGAACTCGCCACTCGTACATTAATTCGGCTACACAGATATGCATCCTCAACCCCGTCACAGGAGAGCAAGAAGTCATGTGGAATCACGTCAAAGATCCTACCTCCATGCACACCATCCGTTCGTGGTCCCCTTTTATAACATTTTGCTCCTTATACTTTTCTCTGCACAGATTTAAGACTTCTGATGCACAAGCAATTGCCCCTAGTAGTTTCAATAGAGTGCTGTATTGAGAAAACAAACACTGATTTACCTGTGGTCGAACAACCGAAGCGTGCCTTTAGAAGCTACTATATGACAGATTTTCACCTTCTGCCCACCCATTATTTACGGTTTCGCTATCGTTACTGTTCTTCCGTTTATGCTCTGACCTAACTGAAGTACGCAAGTGTGCGTGAGTTTCATGGTGGGTAACTACATTCAGCGAATTATATAGGCCATGCTAATGCTACTACCACTCCTTTCTTGTGGTCATACGAAGAAAGTAGATGAAAAATTACACCCAGTAGGTTATTTAACTGTACTTCTATCACTAACGCTAGCTAAAACCCGGGGACGGTCGTTTTGCATACTTTTTGCTGCTGCATGGCACAATTACGAGTAGTTCAGCTCAGCTCTGATCTCCTAGCCTTTCCGAAGTGCGTTCTAGTTTGGTACTCTAGTTTTAAAAATGACTTACAATTTCTCCCAAAATTTAGATGCTAGCTTACGGGACAGTTTTCTGTGCACGAAGTTGCATGTTTGGCCTCGAAATTTATAGGAATACTCGAACTGAATGCAGTCAACCTCAAAAAACAGCTCTGTAGCGTTCATAATTAAACATATTAAGAATTGGGTGTTGACAATAGGCACTTTCTAGTGCTGAAGCAAATGAATTCTAGACGCGATGATGAATGTGATCATTGTTAAGACCCTGTTGGCCAATGCGTTATCGTTATGCTCGGTGAATGCTTTGCTTTTCCTCTTACGTTGGATTCTAACCGGAGTTTTGAAAAGTCGCGTTGGGCGCTCATGTAGTCAGTGTGGTTTGTTTGGGAAGGGAAGTTTTCTCTTTTCATTATCTGTGTCAGCCAGTACTCAACTGAACGTGTTTTTAGACTAATCTATATACAAGAAATTCTCGCCTGGGCCCTTCCTGCCCTGCTTTGGTTTGCTTTTTTCATCACATCATTTATAGTGTCCATTAGTTAATCCTACAGTTATCCAACAAGGAAGAGAAACGCGAAGTTTAGCGCTAATCTCACTTAGCTTTTCTTTTGAGGCGTCCTTTGATAAGTTGGTGCGTCTAGCGCTTTGAGTAGATTAACTCTGTCATTGTTTAACCAGATGCGCGCTACACTGAGTGGTTTCTGGCCGGAGCTTCCGTACAAGGACCTTCTATGCGGTGGAGGCGAAACACAGCGGCAGATTTCCCTGTCATTGGGGTCCAGTCGCTACTTTGCTAGTGGATAAATCACCTGCTCAACGCCCACGCCCTATCTTATTAAAAATGAAACGCAGGAAGCTGACTACACTTTGTGTTCACCCTCCAACTTACCTGAGTAAACGGCGGGTATGCCTCGGATTTGCTAACTACCATGTCAGATTTTGCTTCTAAGGGACAGCTTTCCCTTGAAGGTTGGAGGGTAAAGACGTTCAAGGGTTGTGTGGGACTGTTTCCCGTATTTTCCGTCAGAGCATTATTTATAACACCGCGGCCCGTACTATATAACTGTGTGGGTCCGACACTTTCTTGGTCTCTATCATAACTGATTCGCCCGGCCCTATGCTCAAGATCTTCAGAATAACCAATGGATCCTCGCCGTTGCAGTCGGTGGGCGGTAGACCCCCGAGCAAAGTTGAACCCGTTGGTACACCCACTTCGATCTTGATTTTTGTCTGACTACATAGACGCTGTCGCTAGCCGATGCCGGACTCTTAAAAAGTGACATCCTTCTTTTTGACCTAAGGTTGCCGAAACAGTCCACTAACTGAAGAACTTTACTGATTATCTTGCCAACCAGACATCTCTTATTGCATAACCTGAACCCATGATCTTTGTTTTTGAGAAATTGCTTTTCAAGCAAACTGCAGCTGTCTTTAAACCTATATCTGGTACAGCACATTAGGTTTCTCCAAATGATCCGGCAGCATCGCGTCATCAGTCAGTTAAAATTGCTTCTACAAAGAGCACTTGCTGTCAGTACGTGTTGAAGAATCAAGTCTATCACGTATGGGAAAAAGTTGATTAGAGGACACAGCTCCGATGGACACCATAGGTGATATAAAAGAGGCTACCCTTTTTGTCATTCGCACAGACGTTGGCTCTTGTTGTTGTCATTGGCTCTTGTTCTTGAGGAGGGCAGACTATTTTTTTTAATAAAGTATGATCGATCCCAGGACACTTTGACGGACGAAGTTACACGCGAAGAAAAAATTAACGAAATAGACGACGGCAAACCGTTGGTCTCAGAGACGGTGTCGGACTCTTTGGTGAATTGAGAACTAATCAATGCGTCCTCGTTCCCGCCGAAAACTACTTTTAATCCACGCTTTGCGGTTCTGATGAAAGCGATGGGTTAGGACAACTGCGAAAACTGTCTCAACAGTGCCAAAGTCACTTATGTCTGTGGCAGTGGTCTCTGCTTGCCGAATTTTGTCCGACAGCTCCTGTAACCGGCAAAATAACACTTTTAAACAGCACTTGTAGATCTCTGCCTGAAGACAGTCCCAATTAGTTCATCTGTTACTCTTCAGCTTCGCTATCACGTCAACGACCACCCCGGTAGACTGTGGTCTCAGTCATACCCGGATGCTGGGACATTATCAAACTGGAATTTGAGCCGGTCGGGTCCATTTGGGCATAACAACCTCTCCACCGCAGTTTCATATCCGACGCTGGTTCTGTCGGCGCAATTTAGTTGTTTCTGGTCGTTGATGCAGGTGGGTTAGAGAACTGGCTTACTAGATTCCTGTGCAACCTTCTCATACCTCCAGTTGCTGGAGTCTTAAGGATATTGAGCAGTACATTGTGGTTGTGCCATGCAGGGTGCTTGACCACACTTCGCCTTCCCCCGAACTTCTGGTCCTGGCGAAGGTGGGCAGGCCTTGCATTATCGGCCATTCGAGTCGTTTCACTTCGGATCCCATCTTTTTGGCGACGTCTGCTGTGGCATAACGCGCCCTGGCAGGTACTCTAGGTAGCATACCTTACTTCGGTCCAGTTGCCGTTTGCCGAAAAGGCCAGAGAAGTGGATGTCGTCTATATTAGCGTAGCGAAGCGAGCGGAGACATCTAAACGATGGCCTGTGGCGGTAGGAGAAGCCTTGCGACTATTGGTCTCGCATTTTTTAACTTACCATTTATTTTCATTAATATATAGTCCCTTGACATTGCCGAGTTTAACTAGAGAGTAATCGGAGCCGCCCTTGATCTCAGTACTTACATGAAGCGGAGGTCCAGCAGTGAGCAGGTCCATCCTGTTCGAAGAAGTATATATTCGACTTCACTTTGAGTGTGATCGTCTCTTAGTAACCGAGATGTCAGAAGCAGTTGGTTTTGACGATCGAGCGACTCAGCAGAGTGAAGTTGACAAGCTTTCAACCGTTCGCGCAACGGTTTCCAACTGTGTAGTGGCCTAGAACGCCCGTATATGCATCACACTCCATTCTGGTGAACACGCCTTAAGTTAATTATATGGGGCCTCTTTACACGCCATCGGCATTTAGCATCGGGTCTTAGACTGCAAAACCTATGACAATGACAACAACAGGAAGACTCGTGAGTACAACCGTCTGTGATATCGAGTCCCAGCGCACAATTGAAGTCTTTTCATGGCATTCAGATGTTGTGATACCCCACCGACCAGACTTGTTAGTATCACTGCTGTGGTAAGGCTACGAGTATTTCTCTGCGTCAGGCAGCCCAATACGGCGCACGTCCTGGTTTGATAAGCGCACGCCGAAAAGGCAGGCAACGTCCACGTTGCGCCTTGCAAGCATTCTCCTAATGAGTCACTGCTTTGTCGCTTCCAGGAGAGTTCTCACGCTTCAGCCAGAGATGCTCAATTCTTTCTTTCTGAAAAAACCAGATTGCATAACCACAACACTACGGATGTTCAGATACGTGGGTTATCGTGGACGCCGTATCATCAGTTCAGATTCACGGCCGAGGGACTTGTATAAAATAGGAATCCAGCGGTTAGGTTCAAGTCGGGTTGCCTGGTTCTCAGCTCCTTTGTATGGGATCCAGCCCCCAACACGGCGGAGGTAGTTGTAACTTAATCACCGTTCATACTCACCATGCTGCGGCGCAGTTCTTGGACTCTGTGGAATTTTATGGTGTAGTCAGTCACCAGACCCTAACTGTTCGTATCTTGTTAGCACTTTCGTGACCCGAGAGCCTGCTTTTTTCCAACTAGCCTTCTCTGACGGCCGTTCAATCACCCATCACCTGTGGAAACACCAGGTAATCAACAGCCTGGCTAACAGTCGCGTCCATCTTCCGTGATTCCTGATTTTATCGTCACTAACTGCATTTTCGGACATTCCAAGCGTCGGCGCCAACTATAGTTAGCGTGGCCCCTGTACCCTCAACCACTGCTGATTGTGATCGTGCAGTCGTTATGGTATTGGCAGCAATCCACGCTCTTCTCCACCCTCTCGACCTCGTCATCACATTAGTATGCGGTGTGGGAGAATCGAAAGCGATAGATGCTACGCCGGCCCTCCCTACTGTAATCAAATTCACGCGCAAGCCATAACTGCTGCCCTGAAGTTGTGTTGGTCCTCGACGGACGGAAAATCGATGGTTATTATTGTAGGCCTTCAGTAGCCTTTTACGATGTCATGCCGTCTGTGGCCAGAATTCACATCCCCCGGCATTAGTGTGCGGCTCTTCGTCTGACTCACCTTTTTATAGCCCTCCTTACTACCTCCCTAGGAAGATTACAACCCTGTGCCACTTCGGGTAAGATGCAGTTTCAACTGCCACAATTTGGTGAGTGACACCAAAGTGACCTTTAACGAGGATATTATGTCAGTGGTGTACACTGGAGTCGTTTACCGGTCTTTCACATGTTCATAGAAACTGGTTGCAGTGGTTTAGGCGTCAACATAGACCGTAAACCCCTCTGTTACCGCCAACTTGGGGACCCACCTGTAAAACCCCAGCCGCAGTTTTTAATGTTCCGGACTTGGAAATAAAAATCGTCTATGAACCACCAAAAGCCCCTTGACGGCCTCGCCTCAGAAACTATGGTCTCTCTCCTTGTGCTTAGTAAATGATATTGTATGTGGGGTTTTTCATTTCTTCGTCTGAACCACCGTATTCAGGTCGGTTAGTAAGTGGGGCACGCTAATTGCTACCAGACCTGACCTTTATGGCACCACAAGCAAACTGCCAGTCTTCAAAAGTTCACCACCTCACTCGTCACTGCTCTCCTTGACACAAGTCTGGCGAGTGTTTAGCATCTCTCCGTCGACTCGCCCCGACGCTTTTGCCTGTTCACGCCAACTTTATCTGCGCCAGAGACCCTGAAGACACTGTGGTTAGGGTATACTCATCACACGGGCGGCGGACCGCGTGAATGCGAGTTACCCATAAGGTCCAAGTAGAACGAAACAATAGTCAACCTCGCACTGACTCGTTCGGCTGACTACTGTTTGCGAGACGTCGAAGCAACGTGGCTTATTTTCTTTGCTTAAGAGCTGGACTCCCGACAATCATCTATTTAAAGTCCCCGTTGCAAATACCGACGACTAACTAGCCAAGTGTGCCTACCCCCTACTGCCCTCATTTAGTCGGTTCTCGTGGCGCGCATTTTTGGTGAAGCGCGTTAAAGGGTAGACGCCCGGTTGACCCGGCCTCTGTCCGGACGAAGGGCCGGCACCCTGACCTTGCCGGCATTCTTGCGGGAGTAGACAGGGTTCTTGAGGTCCACGACATTTTTAACTACAGTCAGTGACCGATATCAATAAATTTTAACTGATATTTCTAAAATGCGCTTTTGGGTAGGAAAGAATGCTAAAGTGGTGTTGTAAAATTATCGTACAGCATAATCCAAAGATATTTTAGACAGGCCGAGATGCAGGCTTCTGAAAGCATCTCTTTTCGGACGCCGGCAAAATCAGCACCCGGTAAAAGTGGCTACTTAAGTTATATACATCTTTTCTACAGATTTTCGGTTTCCTTATAAACTTAAATATATTTTACAGAAAACATACGCACAATAGTCTTTTTGTACTCATTTGGTAGGAAATCATACCTTCCCCAAACTTCGTACCCAAAGGAAAAGGTTTCTTTCGGTTTAAAAAAGTTTTTAAATTTCTGAATAGTTTTGAGCTTGATCTGCCGCTGCATTTGCATTTAGGGTTTAGAGTCTGCAAGCCGTATATCTTTTATGTCAGGGAAGTCAAACACTCAATTGTGCCATTAAAAAGATGCCATTTATGGCTTTCAAAATTTCACAATTTATGTGGTCTACGTGGTGTAAACGGACCGATAATATGCTATGTGGATGGACATTGTATAGTCTCATAAAATTTGATAGTTAGGAACTTTTTTAAGACCGAAAGACGCCTTTTCTTAGAGCATAAAGTTAAAAAGACGTCATTTCCTGCCTAAGGAGTGCAAGAAAGACTCATTTTGTACATTTTTTATAAAATATATTTGAATTTAGAAGGGCATCGAAAGTCGACAGGGAAAATGCATACTACTTAAGCAGTCATTTTTAGCGAACGCGGTTTTCGCCAGCAGCCCAAAAGAGGTGCTTTTAAAACTGGCATCCTGGCCTGTCTGAGATATGTTGGGATTACGCTGCAACTCAACTTGAGCAATACTTCCTAACCGGAAGCGCATTTCAGACTGTCGGTTAACATTTCCTGAGGTCGGCCACTGACTGTATATGCCTGCAGCATTGTGTTTTCTCGCGCACTTTGGAGCGCTGTCCCAGATCTCTCATGTCCACCACATCTTGTTACGGGAAGCGCGCGGGTGAACACTGCTTCCAGTGTTGATACCGGTAAACCAACTGGCTGAGTAATTGCTACACCAGTCACCAACACCGGCTATGACATTTCCGCCACTAGCCACTTGGATACGGCGCCAAGCAATCATCCCGCCGAATATTAAAAGCTGAAGTCCACGCTAGAGCTGCCACTTTTAGTAGATGTATGACTACATAGCGACCGCATTTCGTGAACACTACAGTCTCTTTTACGTCCGCTGCCACTAACTATTGCGCTCGGGAGCAAGTCCGAAACGCAAGACGATGAAAGCCCTATCTGCAAGGACCAAGTGTCCTTCCCAGCTGCTTTTGGAACCTAAATTTTCGTTTGTATAAACCGGATTTATGACATCGTGAGGTCCGGCACAGCAGTTTGAGGTTGTGCATCTTTATTGGCGGGTGCGCTTGTGTCTTTGGGTTGCACACATCACCGTGGACAACAGGGGTTCACTGCCATTGCTGAGAAGTGCTAACTTGTATGCTGAATGCCTGACTTCCGGGTGGGAGCTTGGGCGTATCGATGTCCTCGGACGCTGCATCACGAGCTCTATCCCGCCTGTTATGGACTGTCGTGAACACACCAGACCATACGCACAGGCAAGGCTGCCTACCCGTCGTAGCATCTGGACTAACGTAATGTGCAGGGCGATGGAGTCGAACTACGCCATACTAACGTCTGCGTCCTTATTGCGTGCTACTAACCGACTGTCCCCGATAGTATCTATGCTTCATGACACGCAACGGTCTATTTTCGGCATCATGCTCGTTTGGCTTCTATGGGCTTTCCACTGCTTTCTCCTCTTAGACTCGCTAGTCGGACTGGAATCAGACTAATAGACTAGCCACCTTTCAGGATTTGCTCTCATATTTAGTGCGTGCAGACAGTCTCACCCACAACCTTTACCATCAAGTTTAACTTTTTCGCCCTCACCATTTCATGTTCTACTATTTCTCAACTCTCTGAATGTTTGGTTTTTGATTGAGAGGCCAACGTGACTTGCCTTTTATAACTACACTTCCATTTCGTTACTGTTTGCGTCTGCTCATGGCTATCATCTCGCCATCATAATCACCACCACCACCA
>CACRXP010000008.1:1878849-1910300 GCA_902702965.1 Spirometra erinaceieuropaei | reverse complement strand
AAGGCCGACGAAGGACCTAGCCATTTAACCGATTAACGAGAATAAACCCGATGAGGGCGACAGAGGGGGAGGCTTGTTGGCACTTGGCTACGAGCACAGTGTGAAGTTAGTGAAAATCCGTTTACATATAAAGTCCAGACCTCTCCCTTATTTCTGCTGCCTTGGAATAACGAAGCGGACGCACCATCCCTACGCGTAATAGGATTTCGAATAGCCCTTTATCGATGTGGTCCAGCTCACTGAATACAGATGGGAATCTCCAAAAAAGTGAACGCCCCTTTGAATGGCACTGACCATAGAGGGTAAAGATATTGAATACAACTGACCGAAACGGTGAGAGTCCACCAACGTCAGTCTCACTGAAGTCATTAAGCCTGCACCCCAAAAACATCAGGACTTGTCGGGTTGCAGCAGTGGAAAAGTACAACAACTGATATCTGAAATGACCTTCCTCGGTATTGCAGACAAAACGGTTGTTTGTGTGGTACTCAGCCACCCGAATGTACTGCCTGAAGAAGGATCTCCCAGAAACAATGTAGGCATGGTAGGCACCCTGGCACCACAGTCATCTCCGCGGCCCGTTTACCACCACAAAATACCATGAACTGATGACCAGCCTCTGCGCTACCCTCGTCTATCTGACAAAGACCTTATACGCCGCACACCCTGATGAACTTCAGAAAAGCGTCGTGGACTTTTGGACGTTTGAAGCGGTTCTCGCAAAGGATGAAACAATTGCATGGCGCGCGTCACGAACAGTGGATGACTTTCGGGATCATTTGCGGTGACCAATTGGGTGAAGCAGGGTTGTGTACTTTCCCTCGCCTCCATCATCTTAATTTTTACTACGCCAATGGCCTCCGAATATGAGGGACGACCTGAAATCAGAGCCACTTGTTAAACCGATGTTAAATTACCCGACACCGGCCGTGCTGAGACTGAAATAAAAAAAAAACAGCACCAAAATCGGTGGCGTTTAGTTTGCCGACAATTGCGTGCCGAATAGCGCAACCGAAATGGACATGCAATCGGACGTCTATTTGCTTCCACCTGCTTAAACTCCGAACCGAGCACTAGCACGGGGAACACAGTAGTCATATTATAGCCGGCGGCTGATGGGGGGGGGGCTGCAGCATCTCGTGGTAAGTATTAGTGGAATTTCCCCGTAACCCGTATCTGGGTGGTACCATCGGAAGCACGATCGAAATAAAAGACAGTTAATATATTAAGTTTTCGTCCAAATCCAACGGAGATAGAGCACAGTCACGCCAAATGGTAGATCTGCGGGAAACACTGACTTTAGTCCACTTCTCCCGACATTTGGCACTTCCTGAAACAAGCACCTGTGCTCGTTGGTGCGTGTTTTTGGGTCCTGAAAGGTTTATGCGATGCAAACACGAGTGTGTTCCGGTTATCCTTTTAATCATCCTTGATCCCATCCTTCGTACCCTCAGATTTACCACGTAGCATGTTGGTAGCACCGTATTTCACTCTCATGCCGAACGATCTGAGAATTGTACCTATCGGTTGACCGATTTTGGGCATAAAAGACAAACACGAACGTAGCCTACTCTATGGTT
The DNA here is from genome assembly GCA_902702965.1 of Spirometra erinaceieuropaei. Taxonomy (NCBI): domain Eukaryota; kingdom Metazoa; phylum Platyhelminthes; class Cestoda; order Diphyllobothriidea; family Diphyllobothriidae; genus Spirometra; species Spirometra erinaceieuropaei. Next base: position 1,908,720 of record CACRXP010000008.1, on the reverse strand, counting down.
GACTTGATTTTTAAGTATTGCAGTTAAATATCTTAATAAAACGGCGTTTATCGGTCAGTTGCTTCCACCAAGTTTGTGATTCCTCCATTCAATCCTTGAATAAATACACAACTAGGTAACCCCCATGACAATGTCGGCTTTGGTCTGAATAAAATGAGAAATATCAATCGTCAAATATCGGCCACCGTAAGTTGGTTTATGATACAGTCGCATCTTCTCTGTGCCATCATAAGTTCCGTATACCCTCGGTGAAACTTGCGCTCTCACCCTTTGGCAGAATTGTTCGTGAAAGGTCATGAGTATTCTATTGCCAGTCTGAAATGGAGACTTCAGGCCACGTCAGCCATCGCTGCTGGTACATGATTGTGAGATAAGAAGCATTGGGCCGGCCCAATGCGGGCTTTCCTCGCTGTAATAAATCCGACGTGCTTTTGAGCCTTCACGGCGTACTGAAACTCCTGACACGGAGGGCTGCCAACTTCCCTTCAGTTTTGTTGAATCACCATGCCTACTGTTAGTAGTAGATTCTGCATAGGGATGTTCGTACCACGCGCGGTCCTTCTTCCCCGAACTACGGATGTGAAGAGGGAAGGTGTGATCAGGGAAGTTGAGAGTAGAATGGCATTACCGACGAAGACAAGGGAGACTGGAATGGCCATTTCTGGCTTATTAGTCGTCGTCAGCCAGTCACACGCAACCCCGAAGTGTGGAACAGCCGATGCTCGAACTCGCGACCTGTTAGTTAGAAGTCCACGCCTCTAACCACTATGGCTCCATAAAAATTAAACGGCGAAAGCTCCTGGCTCTCTAAGGATATTGTTTTTTTTTATTGACGATTTGTTACCTCATCAAAGTAAGCTTGCCTATTTACCCTTTCTCCCTTTCTTCTCCTCAAAACATCCAATTGCATCATACTTTAACAACCCGTTCAATTTGTCCAAGTGTTTACGTCAACTATTCTAGTCTTGATCCTGGCATCTATTTTGTCTGCAGTTATTGAAATCCTGCTCTAAAGTTTTCTTTCCAATCAACAGTCGGACTCGGAACTCGAGGTGCCAGTCAGCCCTGGGTTCACTGTTCTTGATCTCACTGAAGAGGAACAATTACAAATGGCTCTTCAGGCCTCTGCCGCCGAGACCGCTGGTTGTTCTTCCTCGTCCGGCCCCGTTAACACCCCCAGCACGTCGGCTCCTGCCACGGATGTTTCTTCCCCCAAATTGTCGGTAAGTTCTCAATCAGTCTAGATCTGCATGTCCTCGATCGATAACACCGACAGGCTGACGATCGTGAGAGAAGAAACGGGTAAATATTGCGCGTCTCTCAACATAACGTGTTGTTAATTTTCGAACTAACATCGATTGTAAAGCGCGGAGTCAGTCTTATGCTGTTGGGAATAGGTTTTGTGCTAGTACCAGACAGGGGCAGGGATAAATACTGAGGTTTAGTGCTTTCCCCGATTGCAGAATTGCCCTCGATTTTATCCAAGTCTCCTACGGAAATTAGCATACAACGGTCCTCTAGCATTGGTTCGTTGACGGGCTTAGAAAAACGTGAGTTTGTGATACTCCAACAATACTCAAATATTGTGACAAGCTTTGTCCACCCCATTTTCATGTGTAACCAGTAACTTAGCGTTTCGGAACCATACTGATGACTCCATTTTTTTTCCTTGGGACGCTTCGTCGACTCGGTTCCTTTGGAAATGTCCACCTCTGAAGCAAGTCGCTTTTCCAAAGTTGCCACGTTCCCGTTTGGAGGGCTTAAACCTGTTTTCTGTGATACTTTAATTTGTCAATTTTACTCCACCACGTAATTGTCTCTATCACACAGCGTAGTAGTTGCTGGTTTGCCGTCGAGTGGTTATTTGAATAGTGCTTGTTTCTTTTATGCCACACGCACACTATATTGCCTCAAAATTCGAAAAGCCACAGCAAAACGAATACACTATCAGGACACCAGGCCAGGGCCAGTGCAGTATCTGAGGAAGTAGACGGCCACTGTTTTTTTATACTTCTTGTCATGATGGCATGGGTGAGTATGTGGCCGTTAGGTTATGTTCTTTTTTGGTAGATATTCTGTCCCCCATCATCTTGTACGCGCAGCCCACTTTGTTAGGATTGGTCTAAATTTAATATGTCTACCTCTGTAGACTGCCCGCTGGAAGGGACAAGCGAAAGCCGATCGACAGCTTAGAAGAAATAACACCAACGGGGTAACTGGTGCGACCTCTGTGGAGTCGATCCCCGGCCAAAGTTCGCCTACGGAGGACTGTGTTATCGTCTCAGTCGATTTGAACTCTGCCGCCACGGCCTCCTCTTCCTCAGCGGCTCTAACAACCTCTTCTTTCCAGCTTCCTACACCATCTGACCCAGCCCAAGCACTTCGGATCGCTCTGCGCCTGCCGTCTGGCACACGAGAGGTCCTTGAACTGGACCCCAATATGCATCTCAGCGTATGTCTTTTGTTCTCTCTTTATCGTTTGCGAACGTCCAAGCAATGGTGGGCAGCGGGATCATTTGTTATAGTCTCGGTTGACGTAGTAGACTCCTCGTAGTGATCTTAAGCTGGTTGCAGGGGGTGGCGCGTCCAAATGGCCGCATGGGCGGCTGCGACTGCGCGGATGCAGGTATGTCCGAGTTGTTGGTCGTGGGACTTCAGGTCAGCTCGTCTGTGACGGCTCGCTGCAAGGGGCGAATGACCTTGAGGCAGTGAGGTCCTAATCAATGACGCCAGACCGGTCATGATGGCTGGCCGCCACACTACTATGGTTACTTTTACGATCATAAAATGACCTTTATTAATTGCTTGCATATCTTTTTTTCCCTGAGTTGACCTTAACAAGTCTCAGAGTTCTCGGCCGCTGCCGCCGCCCCCCTCCCTCCGAGGGGCGCATGATCAGCCGTTGGAAGTCACCCTTTTTGTCCAGCTCGTCCCACAACCTGAATTCTAATTTGACATTTCAAACGATAGTCTTTGTCGAAAATTATGTCCAGTGAAACGCATCCACAGACCCCGGTTAAGGTGGACTCTAGTTTTTGTAGTTATAACATACAAACTCCGAGTTTTGGCAAATCTAGTCTTATTTTAATAGGCTTACTCCCACGGAATTTTAAGATGTTCGACTGGAGTCCAGCCGTTGAATGTATTGAAAAAGTCCTTTCTCGAGTGAGTGTTTCCTTAGATCAAAGTACTGTTCTGTCATTAGTAGTTTTTTTCTCTTCTACACAGACTCTTAACGCTTATGGTGAATCTCTCGGATATCCGTGTGCAATCTACGAGTTTGTGCGTGTCTATCCACGCCTGCGTCTTGCTCATCTTCCCCCCGAAACCCCACTTCGCGACTCTGGCCTCCTCACAAACGACACTCTCTTCCTCCAGGAAAGATAGTCCTAACTGCGTTCTATTTCCTCCTCTTACTGGTCCAAACTTATCTATTTTGCAGATTTTGCAATTCCCAGCCATACCTCCGCCAATCAGCTGGCGCTCCCATTCTGCAACTGTTGCATTCTTAAGCCCCTGTACCTTATTTTTTTCCACCCCCGGAGCACGTCTTTATTTTTTGTGCTAAACGAAAGGTGCGCCCCCCCCCCCCCTTATTGTCCATCCTTACCCTGCCGTTTGTGCGCATAGTCGCTTCGGCCTTCACGTTGCATGTTATGCTCTTACATTATTTGGGTGAGCAAGTAGATGGACACCCAAACGGTTGCTCAAATAAATAAATTTTGTTTCTCACTCCTCATTTTTGTAAAGTATGCAATAGCCTACTCATAAGACACTAGTGGTTGTTTTTGTTTATCTGCTTCCAGGCTCCGCGATATGTCTGCCTCTCAGGGCTTTGTTAAAACCGTCATGGTGATGATGGAGAGTGTGGTCAGCGGCCACAAAATTGTCGCTTTTCGTCCCAGGCTCATGACTCAACGGAAGGAGATGATTGCTTTCGATCCAATCGTCCAGCGCAATGTCCTCTATCGCGAAGCTCGAAAAATTCGTACCCTCAGGAAGGCCGGCTCCCGTGAATAAATGCGACTGTTACTTAGGTCCTGCGATGTTTTATACGCGACTTTCAGCAAAATTATATTTTATTTTAGCCGGAAAAAAACAATACATTTCTATGCGCAGATGCGCGATCTCAGTCTTTGAGTCTCCTGCTTGCATGCCAATGTCGGATTAATCCATCGTTGTCTTCCTTAGTTCTTGCGCACCATATGCATGCTGCTGCACTCTGCACCGATTTGGTCCTTTTTACCGACACTTTAGTAGATTTTCCTTATTCGATGATTATAGGGGTCTTGACACTTTTTGGAATCTTAGTGACATGTGGCCGTCCGTTTAGTGCTTTTCATTAGGTTACTCTGGGATTGTGTAGCATTCTGCGGTCTTGTTACGCGCCTTGGATCCCGAAGTACGTTATAAATCAGCCAGGAAATTGCGAATTAGGGGGCCAGAACCTGTTTCAGCCAGTTGACGCCTGTTTCCCACCCATTGGTCATGGGGCTAACTTTCGTCATCGTCCGTTACACATCCAAAAACACCAAAATTTGATTGTTTCGTGCATTCAGAACGGTAGTTCTCGTCGGAGCTCTGTAAACAAACTTGCGGCAGACTGTGGTTTGACATACTTGGGCATCCTTTTGATCTTATAGACTGTCATGCACACAAGGACGAGGGCGCTTTTGAACTGATCACCTGTGTCCATGCTAATATTTTTTCCACTTTTATCCACCGGGATAAGTAAGTTACTCCTTGTCTTCGGAATATCTCCGATAACTGTTTCTATAGACCTTATAACCGTTCAGCTGTGTGAAAAATAGGTCTTTCTTTTTGTGGTTTAAGAGGTGTCTTAACATAGGTACTTTCACTTGCCTTGGGTTTTTCCTCACCTTTGCCGGACTCCTCTAGAATTCTGTCAGTCAAACAGGTATACAGGGGTGGGTTTGCGTCCGAACTTTCACATCCCGTTGAAGGCAAGGTGTCACTACTAAAACACAATACCAGGGACTGTATTTGCCAAAAATAGTCCCAAAGAAGGAGGAGCAGTATATGACTAAACTCACGTTTCCCCGTAGGCTATACTCAAGCCTTGCCCTTGATTTGGTGTCTTCGAATTCCACGGAGGTCGCCGAGGTTTGCAAATTTGAGTCAAAATGCGTTGGGACCATTTGTATTCTGAGTTGCTGTATTTCACTTTTGCGGCCTCTTTTGTCCTGCGGCCGTGTTCCTTCTTACAATTTTTACTTGGTCGGTCGACTCCCTCACAGATCAAGTAAGCGGTCGTTCCGCTGTCCACAGTTAGTTTACTGTTACATATCATTGCTATGCGTAGCATACCTTAGCACTTGGTATTTTATCCGTACCGTCACCTTGTTTCGTTTTTCCGTCCCCAGCTGAATTCCTACGTGCACCAATTGTCATTTGTCGTTCCCAACTGGTGACCACGCGTCTCTTACTGTGCTGGAGTGATGCTTCACGCGTAATATGTATTCGACGATAATTTTGACAAGGTTTAAGGCTTGCTGTCAGGCAGATTTGTTAAAAAATATAAAATAGCAGTAACCAATGGTGTGCGTGTTGGCGCTGAATCTGAGGTTAGACAAATTGAGTTGGAATTTAAAATAGTAAAATACCTTACGTCGGGAGTCGATTTTTGCAGATTTGCCTAGTTCTTTGTATCAAATCCTCCTTTCTGCTGTCTACAGCGTTATGCTTTTCCCATTTGAAGTACTTACGAAGGGCAGCCCCTGGGTTTATTTTTATGTATCGATTCTATGTGTTCCAGGAGGGCAAAACTCCAAACACGAAATGAATGTTTCGCATTCGCAAATTTGACTTCAGTGACTGTATATTTGTTACTTCTCGGTAGGGCCCAATTATCACTCTGTTCACGAACGTTCGGCTGGGCTACCGCGTCAACAGTAAACAACGCGTTCGTCAGTCGTTTCGTTGATTTCTGCACCATTCGACTCCCGAAGGTTAACGGCACGTCACATAGGGAGGGGGTAGGGTCTACAGCCGCTGCCAATTGCTTTAAGGGTGTTATCGTCAACATCCGCACTTTCTGCATGCGGTCGTTTACTATGTGGAGACCAAGCAAAGGATGAAGAAGAAGAACACGGACGGTATTGGCATTAGTTATTGGGTAGGCAGACGAGACGACCCGATTCTAGCCCAGACTTTATAATGCGAGAGGTTCACTTGATACATCAGTCCCTTACTTCTTTCTGGGCGAAAATGCTCCTGGAAACGCCCAATGAACATCACCTAGTGAACTCCCTTTATTTCATTAGGACTTTTGGCGAATTGTCACTGGAAAGGCGTAAAAGAAGGAATTCTTGCACACACGAGAGAAATGGGCGCTCCTTGTCAACCCACCTAAATCCATGCGATGAAGCCCAGTTTCTCAACGTCAGTAAACGCCGCGGACGACAGCTTGGTGCGGCATATTTTTTCGTACACTTCGTGTTCTTCTACGGCCCCAACAAGGAAAAACTCAAATGTCTTGTATAGCGGGCTTCCTGCTTGCTTTGCTACCTCTGCAACTTTATTATTGAATTCCGAGCTTCGTTTGCCTTTTCGATGTGCTAAAAAGTTTTTCCTTGGGCTGTTAATTACGCCGTTGTCGGCGTAGTTTTCTTCTGACTATTGATCTCCGTATGTTCAGCTGCATATAAATGTCGAAGACCTTTTTGATGTTCTGATTAGGAGTCCTTCGGTAAAATTTAGCCCTTGTCTTGTCACCAAAACTCCGGAAACAAATGTTGTGAATATGTTCCTGGCTGTCTAGTCACATTACAACTCTCCTCTGGTAGGGTTCGTCTGAGTTCTTTTATGTCTCGAGAATATGGCGAGTATCTAATATGCAAATAAGTGTTTTTATTACGAAAATACACCTACTTATTCTGTTTAGATAGGCATGTTGAGTTAGAACTCGAGTTACAATTAGGATTTTTCTGTTGTCCAACATTTAGGATGTATGGTTTGGGCTGGGGTTAGGGTTAAGTTTGTCTGCCGGATGCTCTCTTACCCAATCCGACCATACTTAATCAGTAACCACGGATTCACCGTGTGCCGCCCCTCCACGCGCTCGTAAATCGCATCTTTCAAATTACGTGTCTGTTCCGGTACCTCGTTGAAGCTTTAAAATAAACATGTCAGAAATGGTAGTATTCCCAATGTCTTCCGCAAATTGTCAATTGTCTCGCACATCTCCCCTACCCTCATCCAGTTCTGTACTCTGGTTTCTCACTTGACTCGCATATTAAATCCTTGCCGCGAATAATTACAAAAATACCACTTTTCTGGGGGATCTTTCTCTGGGGTCCTTTGGCCAAGATTTTTGCGCGAATTCTTCGTCTACGTTCCACAAAAATCACTTAAGGGTCCTTGCTGTTTTTATGTCGAGACAGTTCGAAGTTTGCCGTTAAACCTATGTGGCTGAAAGTTCACTTTAAGCAATATTCCCCCGGGATGAATTTGAAGCAAGCATAGCCAGCAGAATTTATTGGAAACAATAGAGTTCGTGACAGCTTATCAACTGGGATCTGGAGCCACACTTCTCTTTTTCCCGCTACCTTGGCACCGAAACTGCTGAAATACTTCAATTCTCCACATCAGTTGGTCATGATGGTGACTTGCTGGAGGTTTCCGTAAGCCCACTGTCCGCCATCCCACCAGTAACGAACATTCATCACTCACTTCTGCCCTCCCCATCCTTTGTGTGGGATCACCAGTTGTTGTCTTGTTACCTATCAACCTCCGACGTGCGAGCGACACTCCTCTCAGTCGTTTCGTTTAATAGCGGGCGGCCATAAACGCATAGAGTAAGATTCTGATTCCCCGAGGAGCCTTGTGCTTCCGGCACCTCTTTTAGTACGTTTTGGGATGAACTTTGATCGCACACAACATTCCAAGGGTTAGACTGCTATTATATTTTGGCACCTTTGTCGGGACTCGATGGATTGTTCCGAATTTCTCAGACAGGATAAGAAATAAGTACCGCCGACTTTTGATGAGTCTTCTCTGCACCTACCATCCATGCTTTCGTTAACTGTTGCGTCCCTGCCGAAATTTCCTACCAGTATTCTTATTGATTCGTGAAGCAAGTCTTAGTAGGGTGGCGGCCAGCTATCATGGCCGGTCTGGCGTCATTGTTTAAGACCTCGCTGCCCCAAGGTCATTCACGCTTTTGCAGTGAACCGTTCCAGACGCCCTGACCTGAAGTCACACGACCGACAGCTCGGGCACATCTGCGGCCGCACAGCCGCAGCTGCCCATGCGCCACTTGAACGCGCCACCCGCTGCAACCAGCAAAATAAGCCACGGGGACACCACCCCCTCGGCAAATGCAGCACACACTGACTGGCCACCACTTGAGCTTGGCCCATGGGCCTACAAAAGCGGCTGCCAGCACTACCTCGGGGACTCTCAGGCATGACTGGACGCAGTCAACACCAGCACTGGCTTCGCCAGTGGTCACTGCCTGAGAGGACAATCCCGGGTTCTGTGCACATTAAACCCCTCATCCTGGTTCCTTTTGTCCCTCTCCTTCCAATCTGGGATTTGACTTGATAATTGTAGCTCGCAGACTACACACATTCTCACAGTTTTGCCGCTACAGTAGCTTCATGGCACTCTGACTGGTGTGAGATCTGGGCTCCTCTTCCATGGAGGTCCGGTGCATGTTCTAGGGACCAGGTAGTGTGTGGCACACGCGCACAGGCTGTTTAGCCTCGTCAGCAACCTCACCCAAGCCCGGCTCCGGGTTATTGGGACATTTCTTTGCCATCGGAACTGCCTGGGTGTGCGGTAGATTTTGCGTAAGTCCTATCTTGCTACAAACTAGGTCACATGCAAGTCATCGTTCTGCGCCCACTCTGTGGGACACACGGTGGACGCCATCCTTCACGATTGTCGAACTGTCAGTGGTGTACTGTTTCTCTTTACACGAAGTGAAGATCTGCCTTTCATAAAATTCTGGGTAGGGCCAACATATTTCTACAGGTAACATTCGTTTACTGTTTCCCGTCTCCGGCTTGTTTTCTCCACACTCATTTGCGCGGATTGAGAATACGCGATTGGTATCTGGAGGGTAATTTTGCACAGCCCGGTTTTGAGTATCCCTGTGTTACAGGTGGGTGTACGCTAAATTTCAAGGCTTAGGGGTTGGGGAACGGTGTTAGGTTTTACCTCCTGACTTGCCGATCAACAAGCACCGTTATTTACTTATGCGGACTTCACAGTTCTGTTACGTCGCCTGACAACCTATTTTACTGCCAGTACATGCGAAGGGGCCTGATACTTTTGTCTACTGCCTCGTATGCTGGTAGGTTGGAGCATACGTTCGAAACGCCATCGAATAAAATTCTTGTTCTGGTGGTTAACTGGTCTTCATCTTGCGCTAGTTAAATGTCGCAATCACGTGCGTGCAATTTCACTTTCTGTCTCATCCCTGCCTATTCCAGCGGCGAAAAAGGTAACAACGCTTTTTGGTTTGACAGTGGCACTGGCATGTAGTGGAGTTTTGCTGGCTGTGACCCATCCGTATGGCGGCTTCTCTTACGTCACCACAGGCCGGAGATCTGCCCGCCTCTTGTCTACACACTCTTCACTACGACTCCATCATCGCTGATGCCTGCGCCTACAACCGCCGTCTTTTCAAGGGTCGCGAAAGTAGGCCGCCATTCTTCGATATTGCTACCCAGATTACTCAACGTCCGGCACCCTGGCTCCAGCGCAACAGCCAGGGAGGTTTAAAACGTGAGTTCGCCTCCTTGCACCCCTCCCTCTTCCCACGTAACATCTATTAGTAGTTTCTGCGCAAACATTAATTAATCAGTATTATCTTCCGCACCTGAGAGAGTGTCCGGATTTCAGTTCCACACCATTAGAATAATATTTTGTAAAATACATGTTACGGACAACATTACAGTAACATGTTTATTTTAACTCGAACATTGCCTATCACCCTTGAATATACTGAAGTATAGTGTGCCTCCTGATGATGAATGCGTTGACTGTGTCCACAGGTTTGTCAACATCAAGGTCTCAGTTCGTCCTAGTTTACCGGCGTCATCGGTGGCGATTGCAGCCTAGACGACCGACCTCCAAACAGCAAACACGCCTAGTGGATGGAATAGCCCTGGACAGCTCACAGCTACTGCTGATGTTTCCGCCGGTCAGTTTCTCTGGCAACCAGTCCAAGTCTGGTGCAAGTGAATCTGCGCCTGGTAAGTCCTCAGCCTGTTGAAAGGTAGTTCTTACTTTCTGCCGTTGTATAATATTCCTATCAGTCGAACGGCTGTGGTCCGCAGCGTTTTCTCTAAGCGTGCGAGTAGAACGTTTCCCAACATTCAACTGGGCAAGAAAAGCCGTGTGTTTTTCGGGCAGCGGAGAATGAGGCTGGTTCTGTGTAAGCTTCCTCTATGTAATCTAGTTTACTTGTCAAGTGTCCTTCACGTCTAGGCCTTGAGGGTTCCTGACTGATGGATTAGTTTATTTCGTGAGATCAAAAGTGAAGCTAATGGCGTCTATACCAATAAAACTACACGACTGGTAATGGGAGTCAGAGCGTTTTGTTGTATGCATGAGCCAAGGCTATCTCTGTCAGTTGTTTGTTGTCTTCTTGTCTTGCTGGTACTGCTCCTCGAACCTAAAGGTACTCGTCTTCCTCTAACTCACATGTGCTTGTTGATGACCGCTAGGTGAAGTTTTATTACCGTAAATCGCCTTGCGTACACCCTATGAACACATCGGACACTTTCGCCAACGAATTGGCTCTGTCAACTTCCTTTATAACTGGAACTCGTACTACCCGTACTGTAGTTGGATCTCACTTTGCATACCGGCAAACACTGGGAGGATCGTGCACAAAATGTCACAATGTGACTTAATTTCCCTGCTTGTGCAGTTTGTAGACAGCGTTGTTTATAATGGAAGCCTGTCCTTGAAGGACGTTCGGCGGCTTACTGTGCGACTTCGAAAAAAGTTGACCCTGAAACAAAATTATTCGGAGCCCGACATTTGCCCTTCTCGCTTATAACCAAGGCGATGGACTAGCAGCAAAAACGGCCTCAGCTAGGAATATTTTTTCGCAATGTCAGCTCCAATACTGATGTGGACTTCGAGGCGGCATTTTGGTAGTCGTATTTTGCGCACTTGTCCCCCTTTTCAGGTGGCCGTTGTGCACCAAAGAACCAACCCCTGCCCCCTGAGCCTGTCAAACAGCCCAGTACTGCCATCCTCTACGACCCAGAGGCTTCTCTTCACGGTTCTGCCTCCGGGGACGGTTCCTGCCTCTCCTCTGCCACCCAAAATTCCACCAGCAACTCGGCCTCCAGTTTTATGGATCGGCGCTTCGTGGGCGACCAGGCCTTTGCGGGCTCTAAACTTCTCACCGATAGTGGCTTTGTTGCCTCCCGGCGGACCGACTATCGTTGTCAGGATCAGCAACAGCAGCCATCCTTCGATGAGCAGCAGCAGCGGTTCAGGACCTACCCTTCTTCTTCTACTGGCGGCGACCCCTCACAGCAGGCCGTCAGCGGTGCTTCATACTACTTAAATGGCGACAAAATGCGTCTACGCGGTGAACAGGGTACAAATACTACTGCCGCGATCACAAGACCGACCGCCGGCTACGATTCTGGCAAGGCGAAGATGGGGAAGAAGAGGGCCCTTGGTGATAGGACTGGTCAAAAGCCCTGCACCAAATCGACCGGCGATTTCGGACAGGTAGATTATTTGGACGTTGATAGGGGAAGTTAGCATTACTGGAATTAGTGTGGTCAATACTGCGTGACTTAACATTTTTCACGAATGCTATCAAAGCGGTTCTTCCACTATTTTTTTAACTGCAGTTGTTGTTAGTCCCTGGTGATCGGCCTAACTTATTTTTGATCCCGTAAACTGAGAGTTGCGGGAAATCGAGAACGCATTTGCAGATGGCTGTTTGTGAATCGGTTGCCTTTGATGGTTTTTACTTATCTGAAGCAACTCCTAGACTTGTGTTTAAAACGAGGAGTTTCCCGGATGTATAATGCGATCTTGAAAGCCCCAGAACGCTGCATGAGCTGCTAATGCGTATGGATCCTAAATTTTTGAATCTCCCTGTTAACCAGTCATATCTGTTTTCATGCATGTTTCACGTCCGCGCATGCCTTTTGGTTTCAGGCGCAGGTCGGAAGAAGAGAACCACGCTCCAAAACAGACAACCGTCGTTATGACGAGGGCAACCGACATGGACTTGCGCTGGATAGCGAAACCTTGGACAACGACAGCCAAGGTATGCTCCTCTTTGACGTTGGTTTTCGCTTTTTTTGACATCCACACACTGTCATTCTAGGAGCTTTTAAAGTAAGTAATCTTGTTTCTGCGTATGCAATATCCTTGTTAATGTAGGTTTTGTTGGAAAATACAAAATGTCTTACCCCCACGAGACAGCTTTCGCCTGTCCCTGACTTCATAGTTTAAGGAAGAAGAACAGAGCAAGTTCGTTAGAGATGGAACCCATGTTTTCAATGCCTAGGTTTCGTAATACTTTATCAGCAAGTATTCGTATAAATATAAGACACAGTTGTCTCATTGGCCACAGAAGGTCTTCTCGGCGGATTTAAACCAGGGGTGTTTTCTTCACTTGCTTTAGGGGAAGTGGTTATGATATTTCAAGCAGAGAAGGATGACGTTGAAGGATAGAACGCATCAGCGACATTTCTTTCGATGTCTGACGTTGCGAGTAGTGATTCTGTCTACCCACCTTCAGAGACAGGAGAGTCTTGCGCACAGATCCCATTATATGGCGCATATTTCTTGATGAGTAGACCGTCAATGCCACTAAATGCACCTCTACCAGTGAACGTTTCTTCCCCTTTTGAAATGTCGTCTTGAGTCGCATTTTCGCTACTAATGATGTTACTTATTACCTGGGGTCTGCTGCTGCTCCCAATTCCAGCACCAAATGACTGACAAGATCAGACATTTGACTGGTGCATGGAAGAGAGCAGAGTGAGTGAGATCAATCTGACGCCCTTTAAAACTATCATGATGCATTAAAGGTCATAACTTAGGAGGTTTCCAACTGACAGTGTAACTCGGTCATCGTGGCCATTCTTATTCTTTTAATTTGGCCTCTAGAGGAATCCCGCTTTAAAGAAATCCAAACCGTCCCTTCTAGTGTGAAATCTCTGTACATACAGCAGATGTGCCTACTCACTTAGTGTTAACCGACTCGAAAAGGTTACTTAAGTAGGGTTGTAGTATTAATTACCGTGCAGCATAATCCCAAGATGTTTCAGTTACTTCGGGATTCCGTCTTTTGGGCGAAGTTCTTTCCGGCCGCCTGCAAAAACTACATTCTCTAAAAAGCGAATACTTAAGTAGTATGTATGTTTTACTTTTATTTCGATGTCCATATAAATTTGAACATATTTCATAGAAAACATGCACACAATACTGGGCGGCCTGCAAGATCCAAGTTATTCAGTCAGCTGGCAACCTTCTAGGCCACGGCTTTCAGCGCACCGTGGTAAATTCAGGCACGCCAGATTGCTTATAGTGAGGAGGAAAATGCGCTGAGTTGACCTTACTCTCCCCAGTCCCAAGTCCCAGTCACTGTCCGAGCCGGTTAGTTGACAGATGTTGGGAATGGGCGCGGTGGCTGCCATGGTCTAGTGACTTTGTCTGCGCGCGCCACATGCACGACCTGGCCCCCAAACACAAGCACTGGGATTAGACACAACGGGGGTTGAGCGGCGTACATCTCACATGCATGAGAATGCCGTAGGCCACGTTGAGAGGGAGCCGTTTTAGCCTGGCTCTCCGCCCACAAATCCGCCACTTCACACATACACACAGTGAGTGTCGGCCCCAGCCAGCAGCCTTTAAAGCCACAGCGCTTGACGCACCATGATAGTCTCAGACTCGAATCATACATGCAGCAAACGGGCCGCACGGAGACAGAGCCGAGATGCACACTTTCTACTTGTGTTGGTGGTGGCAGTTGGATGCTTGTAATGGGTGATGATGTTGTGTGATGCAGGTGGGTGTTGATGTGATGGTGTGGTTTAGCCGGCGGTTGTCTACCGCAGGTTTTCGTGAATGCGCATGTGGCCTAGTGGGCCCATGGGGTGAGTGAATGTGCAAGTGCAGTGGGGCAGACGCGTCGGATGTATGTTGGTGCTCCAGGCAGTGGTTCGCCAGTTGACCAAACATGCAGCGATTATAAGAAGAAGAAAATTGGCTCTCCCTGTTCCGGAGAGCCAATTTTCTTCTTCTTATAATCTTCCCGGATCTCTAAACTTTTCCAACCATGCAGCGATTGCACGATTATCAATACCTGAATTAACGAAATGATTCCAGCAATCAGTAGCCATATGATTGCTCGAATGACCACACATCGATAGTGGCATCGGATCTGCTAAGCAGGGATACCGGTACAGCGCACCCGACGAAAGGCATGATAGGCTATGGTAATGCCTGAGAGATTGATTGCGACATGTTTGCTCCAAACACTCGCGTTTAGACACCCAAAAATGTTTAAAGTCAGATAAGCCTCTCCTTTCCGTTTACAAAAGGCATGCTTCAGCAGACCGGAATTTTAGTCACCTATGGAGATAAACGGATTTGAGTCTACAGAATCATTTTTAGAAGAAACAAAGGTCCGGTCGTGAGCTTTAAGGCAGAGCTGGTCAGTATTATGTGGTCTCTGCTCGACTTTCGAAGGTGCATGCAAATAAATGTCCTCGGCGACATTTGATATGTGGGCGGTCAAGTCACCGAGATTTATTCCGGCTGGAGTGTCCGATGTAAACTCGACAATGCCGGCCGAAGAGCCAGACTCTGGCGTGTCATACTCTTTAGGTACAACCAATAAGCCCGGAGATTTTATCAGCCTGTAAGGGATCTTCTTGCTTATTTCCTTCTAATTAGTCACTTTACAACAGTGTGTAGAGGAGCCGGATGCTAGCAATACACCAGAAGACATTAAGCAGTGCAAACCCGTGCAGGCCACTGTTCTGCGTCCTCCACCTTGTGAAGCACACGGTGAACATCGCCGTTCGTGAAGATCGAACTTCCACATCATCCTGAGTAGTAATTGTGATGTGTATTTTGATGGGGAGACCGTGCGAAGCATCAACCCCTCATTCCCTCCCATACTATTATGTGTCATTAGCAAGAGTGGGTCTAAATAGGTACCCTCTCCGCAAGCTCTCGCTTGCCGCACCGATCCGATATAAACCAAACCAGGACACCTGACATGACCTTACTACCACGCCGAGCGTAGTCTTCTCGACTCTGCTATAGAGTCCGTCCATCCAAAACAGACTGGACAATATCTTACCGCCATAACACAAACGAAGCTGTGTCCGCACGCTGTACCGACGGGTGGAAACTCATTGCAGCACGCCAGCCGCCAAACTGCATGAGATAAAGCTCCTCCTAGAACTTTTCAGAGCCAATGGCTATCCGCGGCATTCACTGAACGAAGCCGGAGGCAGCCAAAGAAACGGAACGAAGAGCATAGTTAGCCAAAGTCGTGGCGGAGCATTTCGTACATTAAAGGGGTCTCCGAAGTCGTGGCTCCATCACTCGCGCCACTCGGAATAGGTGTTGCCCACAGGCCTGACTCAACAATCCGCCGGCAAGTGATGCGGCCGAATGATCCGATCCCTAAGCAGGAGATGTCGGCCGTTGTCTACCCACTTCAATGCAACTGCGGAAGTTGCAACTACGTTGGGGAAACCGGCCGACGGCTGCAAACGCGAATGCACCCAAATGGACCCAAAGTCGGAGGTAGCAACCCATGCCGCGCAAATGGGACACATCTTCAACTTTGACGCCGTTGAGATTGTGGGCCGGGGCAGCGATCACACAGCAAGAAGCCTGGATGTCCACCGACCGCACTGTCAACCGCCACATCAATTTGCCTCCCCCCCTATCTAACTGTACGAACCTTCTTAGCGGGGGACAGTCACGGCGCGGGACAATCGGGACCGTCAGTCATCACCGCGGCCGACGGGGGCAATTCAGGTCACGGTGACATGCGGGTTGGATGCAGCCACACAGACGACATTGGCGCCTCACGCATTGGACAAAGGGCTCCATAATAAGGAGTGCTGTGCACAGGACTTCCCAGTCCCTGAAGATGGGTAGACGAATAAATTACCTGAAACGTCGGATCTCAAATAAACCCCTCCCGCTGAACGCCCCCTCTTCTTTTGATATGCCACCTGGGAATCACATTTTCACTACTATTGAAGAGTAGACTGCCTTTTCTGCTCTTTTGGTTGTTCAGGTCGGTGAATCATCCGATCTCTGTTCAAATACCTTCTCCGGTGTATGGAAAACTGTGTGCTATGATATGTCCCATTTTTTCAGTGGATCCAATATGCGATTTTATTTTTTAATTTTTTAATTTCATTCCTGAAAGCAGATTGCGAATGATATGGAATAGGCCAATGTCGGCTGCTGGACCCGTCTGTGGGCGCTCTCAATTAACTGCGCGCGTAGTTGCAGCCAGCCAGGTGGTAACTGTTTTAAACCCCAAGACGTGACATTAGCCAGGAAGAAGGTACTTCTCTACGAGATCTGTCTCTGTGTTCCGCGGGGGAAAAAATCCGAGATCGCTCTGTCCACTTCACCCAAATGCCTGTGTTTTACTCACTCAGCAAGATATTTCTTGTTTCGGTTAGAGCAAGCTATTCCTATTTTTAGCTGTGATTGTTTGATCATCCTCAGGGCTTGGACACACTTGTTCCGGCTGATCTTCGTGTTGATTAATTCTGCTATCTTGTAGTGAAGCGTAGTGTGGAAAATTCGGCCTTCTGGCACCCCTTGTATTTCGAGTGTCTTCTTCTGCTTGAATGTATTTGTCGAGTTTTTGCGCGTTGGTTCTCACTGTAAGCCCGGTCTTCATTACTTTCTGAAAACATACTAAAACACTCTGACTGAAGGACCCTTGCGCTGCCTACAACGTTTGAGGGTTTAGATTGGCAAAGTTGAGAGATCCGAGTTTATGATTTGAAGAAGAAAATGGGCTCACCGGAACAGGTTTATTTAGATGCTGACGTTTCAAAGAGCTTGATCGGATCTCCATTGTCAAAGCGTAAAATGCACTTAATCAACCAGAGATCCCAAGTGACGTGTCACGTTGGTCGGCCTCGGCCTCTCGAAGGATGGTTGGTGGGCGTTTTGTCTGCGTGCTTTGTGAGTCACCACTCCGTCGGGGGGAGCTGACTGAGCCTTTGTCGGGTGGTCGGTCTGGCGGTACTTGTTGTTCCTCACCGAGTACACTCGTCGTCGGGCTGTCTCCATATCGCCCTCTGAAGTCCGGTGTGGTTGTTTGGTCCTGAGCTCTACGATTGTAGCGGCGTAGGACTTTGTAAGCTGCAGGAAGGTCCAGATGCCTGTTGATGGATTGGGCATCGGAGAACCACCCCTCGAGCGTTAACCGTTCCGCCTTTGTGTTGCCCCTGCCCAAGATGGTAGCTCCCTGGAGATCGGAGTATGCCCAGTTTCTCCAACGTGTGTTGCTAGTTGAGAGTTAGGGTCTAACCTCCGAGTAGCCGAGTTGTGATCTTGTAGGCGAGTCTGCAAACTAAAAATTTCGGCATAAACTCAGACTTCGTTTACGAACCGTGGGCTACAGTGGTGGCAATTTCTGTTTTTTCCCACACAGTGAACCATTCTTTGCCGACAGTGGTGCTGCTGTTAGATTCTCATCAGTGGCATTTTCCCTGCCAGACTTCCATCCACGTTTTTTATCTCTTCTTGCGGGCGACGGAGGATCCTTGTTTCCTTGCACATTGCTCCGATTATTTTGGCGCTTCGTGATCCACTGAACAGTCAGCTGGTAGAAGCTCCCCAGACCATCTTGCTGACGTGAATTATACGAAAAATGGGGTTCGCTCAGCCAGAAGACATTCTACTCTGTGGGCTACCGAGGCCTCTACGCCCGCATTCGTCCGCTTGCTCTGCCACTGACCTGTCGTAGCTGCGTCTGCAAATCTCGCGCTCTTTATCGATATTGTTTTCAACCTGACTCGCAGGGCCACCTACCGTCCGTAGTCTGCTTAACTAAAATATATAGCTAGGAGGGCCTGCAGTGTAGATAGATAGATAATTTTTTATTAAAGACCCGTCGGGGTCCTATTAAAGCAAGTTAAAATAAATTTACATGCGAATTTTAGACGAGGTAGGCTGAATCTTCACAAAATGCAATTCATAGTTTCTGAATTAGTAGTCCATTGAGAAACATGATGATTGAGGGGTGGAAAACAAAACTCCTTACAAAAAGTTAAAAATGATTGGATTAATTTTACAGGAGAAAAAAACCCTCAATAAAAATAATGACAGAAAAAAGCGAGCAGAACTGGCCTGTAGGTGGCGGTATATAACGGAATGTTGTCGGTCATTGTCAGGGTAGCAATAAATCTCAGCCTTGAGGGGTACGTATGCGGGACTGGCTTGCATGTGGCATTGTATACGGGATTCACAATTGAGATCGTCTGGGCCGGATTGATACGCCGCATGAGACTATTCGCGTCAAAGAGGCCAGACGAGAGGAACCCAGATGTGATCGGCCACAGCACGCTTTGAGCTCAGCCGAGCAGTGGGGAAGGGAGGTACGACCAAACTACTAGTAGACGGCGAATACTGAGGGTTCCGCCCTGAGCGTCGACAGACCGCATGAGGTCGGAATGCGGGAGATGACATCAAAAACCGCGAAAATTGTCGCTATGGGGGAGGAGTGATAGCAGTGGATTTAGAAACCAATTCAAAACAGGGGTTTCTAATGATATAATTAAGAGTTACCACCTACTAAGTCCTAGGAGGACCCTTCTCGAAGTCAAGAATCTGAGTGTTCGGGAATGAGACCGTTAACAGTGCCTTTATGCTTTCCGGTGAAAGATGTTTGCGTAATTTCGACTTGAATACCAGTAACTTAGGCGATAATCTAATTTCTAATTACATCAGGTGCCTGACGTACCGTAGAGCGCAAAATGACCTGGTGTGCGGTGCTCTCTTTTTTAACTGTAGATTCATGTGCGTTGTCCGAAGAGGCGACCTACCGCAGTAACGCACTTCTCCCTCCGCGTCCGCCACCGCTGCCGCCTCCGGGCAGTCCGCCGCAGGGATCACCCTCCGGTCTCCTGCATGCGAACATGGAGAGAGGGCTGGCTGCCTATGGGTCGAGGGACCCTCGAGGAGGCAGTCTAACGCAGCCGCCGCGTTTTTCTGAAGGCATTTTGGGTAGCCAGCCGCGGATGTCGACGGCAGACAATGGTGTTGAGATGAGCCCGTCGCGGTCGGACAACAGCTCTCTTGACGGCCTACGCTGGCGCTCAAACTCTGAAGATTGCAATCCCAGTTTTCAGAAGGCCAACGTCAAGACTCCCGTCACACCGGGGTCCGGTGTACCTAGCGTCTCACTGGAGAACACGCCTTGTATGTTCTCCACAGATACACGTATGCTCTAGGTTTTTGTTTTTCGGATTGATTGAGTTAATAGTTTGAGCAGGAAGGCATGCGCCGAGTAAACGAATCTGGGAAAAAAGTTTGCAACGACGACTAGAGCTGAAAAAGCAGCCAGTGCACGGTCGCCAGTGACTTGCGCTCTTGATAACCGCGCGCGTTCTATTCTGCATAGGATGGCTATGGGCACCATTCCACAATTCCTGTGAATATTCCCATGTTGCGCTTAAACGGTCAGATAATTTCAGCAATTCATCATCAAGCCTATTCAATTACATGGGAGATGAAAATATGAGTTTATAGGCGTCCCAGGACATTAGACACACTTTTCGTTCCTACGCCGCTTGCATAAGAAGTTCAGTATCTTGCGATCAGTACGGCTGGGAGAGGAGAGTAGAGGTAGGGAGCGAGCGAGAAATGTAGGTAGGTTAGACACGAGAAGTGCGCATAACTGCCACTTGGGGGTCGGGGCGACGTTTGCCATGGGAAATGAGGCGCCTGCGCCGACGTCTTCTGACAGCAAATCGCTGTGTTCGCTAGCCAAATACCTACTTCATCGGCTGTTAATAGCAGCCTTTAGCGTAAGCCCTTTGAGCAGTTTGTTGGTGTCGAGTAGACAACCCGAAGGGCTTCATTTGCGTCGACTCAGTGATTCGCACTGAATAGACGTGCGAGAATGGGACTTTAAATCCATCCCTTTTTACCTCCGCCAAGCTGCCGATCCGTACATGCGACTGTTATGGGAGCGAGGAGTGAGACTAACCCTCTCGGATGCTTATAGACCCTGTCCACGACTTATGTCTTAATTCTCCATGTAGGTCTATTGGGCAGATGATGACTTGCTGAAAACAGATATATTCAACCAGTGTTGTGGTTTTTTATACGTTTAACCTCTAAAACTGAATAACACGTAAAGAGCAATGATACTGGATCACATTTATGCCGTTTCCTTCTGCATATAAACAAACAATTCTTCTGTAATTTTCACCGCGGGAGTAATTTTTGCGGACTTTGAGTTGAAAATGCTTTGAGGCGCTGGGAACCTGTGAAATAAAGCGATGGGAAGTTGACAATTGCACATATTTTCTATTATACTCATTCGTTTCATAGATCTTACAGCGGAAATCAGTGGTATCTGCGGGGTGAGCCAACAGACGACGTAGAAACACCTCCTTTAAACTGAATGACTTGAAGGGGTCCAGATACTGAATGTGCCTTATTCACCACAACCCCAGGTCCAGTCCTATTTAGCCGAGCGGATGTGTGGATCAGAAGGAGGAACTTATTTTGGGACGGGACGTTCTCGTGTCCATGCCTTTGGTTCCCCTGCCGCCAACTGGTCCTGACTGACCGACGTATCACAAGGCGTCGTGGCCACTCAAAGCATGCTCTCACGAATAAGGTTGTGGGGCGCGTGAATGCGCGTGCATAAGCATTGAACAACGAATACTTTTCCTGTGGTACAGGCGTGCCGTCATGTAAGCCATGGCGTGTGTTGTTCAGGTCAGTGAAAGCGTCCCGTCGAGGTCTACAAGCAATGTTAAGGAATGTCTTTTGAGGATATTCGTAGGCTACAAAGTCTTCACGATTTTGAAATTAGTTAAAATTACCAGCATCTCACTACGTAGTCTCACATTAGCTGTCCTTATTTTACCTCTATATACATTTCTAGATGAATGTGTATGCAAACTTTTAATAACGCAATATTTGGGGTACTTTTCGCCCTGCAGAGTTAATTTACGGAATAGGGTCGTATTCATAGCGTCCAATCTGTCTTTTACTGTCTTCTGAAATGTTGCTCCTTCCAGGCTCTATGTTTAACGAATCCAACGCGTCACCCGTTTCGTCGGGCGGCCGATCAGCCCCTAGCAATCATCCTTGCGGTCTCACCTACACTCCCTCTCCACGGAGCTCCGTAGGCGTAAGCGGTGCTCCGGTACCGCCACAGATGACTCCTCAGAAGCTGACCTATGGAAAAAGGACCCCCGGTAAGGTTACGATGCCGACAGGAGCGACACCGACTTCACCACCATCAGTACCGCCACCTGGTATATTGGGCAGTAGTTGCATTTCTGGTGGCCCACAGCAACAACAGGAACAGCAAACACCTGGAATCGACGGACAGGCCTCACAAGCGGACAGCTCTGCCACTACCATGGTAACTTTCTTTGTCTGCGAGGTTTGTGCGTCGCGGTATCGCTCGACTGCGGGCCTGCGCTACCATTATCACAGTCAGCACGCTGGCTACACTCCACGCAACCCTATATCGGCGTCAGCGTCTCGAATCACCATCCCGATGCATGAGTACAACCGTTACGGACCGGCTACTGGTCTTCGTGGTGGACGAAATAGTCGTTCGAAACGCAATCGTTGTAACAGTGAGTTTTGCGTTCTATTGATTCAACCTCACTGTTAATTCCTGATGAGCTATCTATTCCAACTTATTTACTTTTTTGTCTCTATTACGCACACGTTTCCATCAGGCGAATAGTCTGCCTGAATCTCATATAAAGCCTCTCTAGTCGGCCCTGACTAATGAATATGCTAAAAACACTTTTGTTATTGACCTTGACCGTTATGGACTCATTTGACAACCTAACAGTGGTGTTCCGCACACGAGTTAACTTGGGACTTTACCTGTACTGATGCATTCTTACGTTCAGTTGACAATTATCCAGATTCCAAATCTCTCAGGCGGTTGCTGTAGTCACGACTTCTGAGTGACAAGACGGCTGGTAAAACGTCCCAAGCCTGCTACTTTCACACCGTTAGAATTTATTCTGGATAAACCGCTAACGTAGAAGACGCCCTATTGCATAGAAATAACAAGATCAGTTTTCAGCCTCTCCAATTTAACAGCCGCTTAGGTATTGTAGGTCAATACGGCTGCTGCACCACTTGTCAGCATTAACAATATGCTAAACTATACAAACTAAAGATGCAGTACACTCCGGTCGTCTCAGCTTTTCTGTAACTGAGAACCAGCCTGTACATGCGTACTGTTAAAATACGGTTCCAACAGACAGGTGGTCGCATGTGTTACATAGTATGACAGCTTTTTTCATCGTGCTGCTGCCTTTAGGTGGCACCTTTCACAGCACCCATATCTTGATGAGACTTGAAAGAAAACGGCCGACTTGACAACCCAGTCAAGGCACACAGAACTTGCCGAATATGAGGCTACAAACATTACGTTTTTTTATCATTTTTGCCAGTAAGTGGGGTTTGGCCTGTGTCACATACTAAATAATTCGCCATACTGACAGCACAGGTACCAGCTAAAAATCCAGACAGGCGTGTTTTCCCGTCACATGACGCCATTGCCAGGGGTTCGGCTCATCGGTGGGTCCCCCAGCGCTCCTCGTGTGCTTTCTGGCGTTCGACTTTCAGTTTTTAAATGCCGTCCTTTTTACTTCCGTCGAAAAATTAACTCGCAAACTAGGAGTAAACTCTTCGGAACAGGACCTCAGGCGGAGCCTAGAAAGGTCTATTCCAGAAGATCTACTCTGTCTAAGCGCATTAATTTCGGAGGATATTTGAAAGGGTGACATTGAAAGTGTTTCCGCGTTCCTCGTTTTCCCTACCCCCTGGCTTTCCATCCGACTGCTACACATATTCACTTTTAGATAACTACGTGTGCCATCGGACCGCCGCCAGTTCATCCCAAAAGTCACGGGCTCCTCCGATGAATGGGGGACTTGATAGCCAGCGCGGCAGCTCCGAAGTCGGCGGGCTTCGGGGCCCCTCGGAATCGGACCTTTATCAGATGCCGAGCGATGCCACTCCTGAGGACCATCGGCCCAGAAGTCTGTATTCTGGTGGTAGTATGTGCAAGCCGTTGCATTGTCTATAAATTGTTTAGATTTTAGCTAGGACTTTCAACTGAACCGATGCCTTCCCCTCCAGTTCTCGTTCAACCCTGTAGTTCCAACTGAGATGCAATGACAGAGACTGGAGGATAACCTTTAAGGGGGGTGAATAGGCTCTCAAGGGCAAAATCGGTCCGGTGTAACTGTTATATTTCCCAGCACATAGTTTAGAGCTTACTTTAACAGTTCGCCAATGCGGGTACTAATTCCTACATAAGAAGAAGCTAACAAGCAATTTTCTGTCATGAGTTAGCCCACCTACTGTATGTCACGACGGCTGTTAGCCCATGTACGCGGTGCCAAGCAAGCGAGCAAGCTTTTATACTTGTCAGGATTACCGCTGCAGCCGTTAGACGCAGTTCATGGGCCAGCGGGATTGCGGGTACTATATTTGTTATTTTCTACACTGTAACTGATTCCATCACATTGACGATCTGGGTCTTAGATAGAAACTCAGACACGTTTTTCGACTACTTTCTTCTGTTGCGTGGTACAACCGTGATTGGCTCAGTCCACAACGCGTCCCCCTGTCTATGCGGTTGCGTACTCCACTTTTCGATGTGAAGCTTATAACTTCACCTGAAACTAATGTGCTAACTTGGAATGACGTCATTGGGACAGGTATATTTGATTTGGGCATCGAAGATTCAAGCTTAGTGCCCTGATTTTCAGCGGGATGACAGCATAAAAGCCTTTAAACTCCCCAGCAGTAGGTGTGGTACTAGGTAGTTTCGCCGCACGCCCAAATTATTACTTGCTGAGCGCACACGCGGGGGTTTCACGCATTTCCTTCCGGTACATTAGGCTTCGGCTAGGAGTTTGGTCGCTTAATAAGTTACTCCGTCAAGAGCAACAGGAGCATCCTCTGTTCCGATGGGCACTTAATGGTAACTTACCAACATTTTCATGTTGGGAAGGGTCGGGCGTTAGTGTTGCGGGTCAGGGGCGCCTGAGACTTGCGTGCTTCCCGTGTGGCTGTTGAAGCGGCTATCCGGTCGGCTTTATAGATGGCTGCTACAGTCTTCACCATTCTTTTTTAGTCCGGTCGGTTCTGTGCGATCTCTTGCTAAGCCTTCGGGTTGATCTATAACCGCCTCAAGGAATTCTTTATGGCGTCCTTGTAGAGACGGGCTTGACTTCCTTGTCGGCGAGCACCCATAGCGTCGTCCTCGTAAAAGAGCTACTTTTCTAAACGTTCGTAGCACACACTCGCGAGGTGACCGCTGCAGCGTAGTTGCAGTTGTCTCATCGTCCGTTTCAGAACGTTTGTGTCCCGAATCTGGTCCTGCTCCCTCAGCTTTAGTATCAATCAAAGGCAACCGAGGTTTCCGCGCTTTTTTTATCCTAAACTGTCCAGGTCTCCATGCTATACAGCAAAGTCGTCAAGATTACCGCTTTGTGCATCTTGGGTTTGATATTGAGATGGAGATCGTGGCGATTCCATACGAAGTTCTGCAGGCGGCCGAAGGCCCGGGTGGCTCTGGAGAGTCGGTGAGCCGCTTCGTCGTCAATTTTGATCCAACGTGAGAATGTGCTGCCTAAGTAGGCGAAGTTGTCCACGGCCTTCAGTTGGGGGTTGTTAACATGGATGCCAGGAGCACTATATGCAGCGTTAAGCCGCGGTTGATGCACGACCGCCGTTTTGTTCCCTTTGGTGGTTAACCCGACAGTTGCGCAGCCGTAGTCGGTAGATTACGACCCTCAGACCATTTTGGTAGGCGCGACGAAGTTCTCCATTTCGCCGCGGATCTTTTCTGCCTACTGCGTCATTTTTCATTTCCTTCAGCCTCTTCCATACCAGGCGTAGGGTGCGGCTTTGTTGGCGTAAACTCCACCCTTGGCGTAGATCCCGTAGGGCCTGTTATTCCCACAGAGGAGATGTCTTATTTATTCAGCGTTGTTGGCATCCGCGATCGGGTGCATTCAAAGAGGTGGCGTAAGTCGTGTTCCACAGTCTCCACCAGTGCGTCTCACCACGGGTATTTTCTTCGAGTACCTACGTTTGTTCCAGGTTAAGATTCACATGGCGCTCAACCGTATCGGTTAATGCGGTATTTAGGCTACTTTGAGATCGTCTGCCGGGGTTCTACTTGCAGCCTCATCTTCCAGACAAGTTGATGGTTCGCCCGGCATTCTGCAACACCTTACCTTTGTCGCTAGGACAGCACGCTAATAACATCTGCGAACAACAATGCAATCCAGTAGTAGCTAGCGTCGTGAGCCAGGGCACATCATCCAGGTCAAATGTGGTTCGGTAGCCTCACCTGAAGTAAACAAACCTCAGTCACCTCTAATACGGACCGATGGCAGTAGGGGTTTTACAGGTGGAGCCGGGGAACGCGCAGGCGACGGGGTCAAGTAGTTGTGTCCATCGGCGGATCTACCAAACCACATCTTACCCACATCAACTTCATTTCCAACCAGGTAGCGTAAAATATACCTACTAGGGCATTGAAGTCGCCAAAGGCTGTCTGTGACACGGGCTCTAGGAGGGTGTACAAGCCTGCGTATAATTTGTTATCCTTGCTGTCGGGGCTTCTCATTGAGGTTGCAGACGTTGATGACGATGGCGAATTTGTTCTCACGGAGAGATAGTTGCAGTGTATCTACCGATTTGGACTACCTAAAAGATAGAGTTACTTTAAGTCTTCTGTTTTTTTTCATCATTTTCTGGTTTGTTAAGCGCTCTTGAAAATTACCCACCTAAACACTCCTTTTCCCTCCTGCAGGCAGCGTTGCAGAGCGGAGCGCCAGCGACTCCAGTTCGTTTCTCTCCTCATTGAAGTTGAGTACATCCAGCGACCTGGACTATACACGCAGGCAGTCACCCAGCTTTAGTCATAGTCCACTGACGGCTGTCGCGCCGGAGACTCAAATGAAGCAGCCCTTTAGTGGCCAACACTTTTCAGCACTACCTGATACTTCCGTTTCTTCTTGCTCTTCGTCTTCATCTTGCTCAGCTCTCGCTTCGATGGATCACATGGCCTCATCCCTTCTTCAGCAACAGCAGCAGAGCCAATCTTCCGGTCTACTCACTCAACTTCAGTCAGCAAACTTTGCGAAAAATGCCCGATCTGGGTCCCCGAAGGAACAGCACATAGGTCGGGCGTTTACTGATAGCCTTTCTGTCCTCGGGACTACGACCTCGGCCTCTTACGCCGCCGATACCTTCAAACTGATGCAGCCAAGTAAGCCAGAACGCGGGGGCCAGCAGCTTGGCGGCACTTCACCGTTATGCGCCCAAATGCCGCCGGAGGGATCAGCTGTGACCCAGTACCAAAGCTCGATGCCCTCCTTTCTGGCAGACTACTATATGACTCCCGATGCCTTCTCTGGCGGCGGCGGCGGTGGTGGGGTGCCGATGTGTCATCAAAGACCACCGCCGACCTACGGTCCTGGAGCTGCTGTTGGACGGTCGAGTTTCCTCGAGTTTCGCAACATGATGAGACAGCGTCGTCAGCTTCAGTACCCTCCGTTGACTGACATGTTCGTTTCCTGTGGCTACTGCCAGATGCGCGTCGAGCCTTCTGATCCGGATTCCTATGCCCGATGTTTCTCTTGTGGTGTTACCGTTCACACTGTCTGCGCACTGCGTTTCCGTGGTCCGCAACCACGACGAGGATCCGGCATAAATCCGCTCCAGTGCTATCCCTGGTTGTGTGTGGAATGCAAGACATGTTGGATTTGCGGCAGCGGGCTCAATGAGGTATGCCACTCACGGCTTTTATTATTTTTCACTCTTCGTATAGATGACTCCTTTGGCTGTTGTTTTTGCCATGTGGCAAGAGAGAAGGCTGAGCTATTGTGTGTATTATTTACGAGATTTGCATTCGGAATTTCAACAACGATTAGCTTTGACCGTTTCGCTCCACTTCTAAGCAACTCCCGGTTTTTTCTCACTCACAGGGATGATCGGTTACGACGCATTAGCGCACACTGTGACTGCCACTGTTGTTTCTCGTATTGGTTTCAAAAAGTACTAGATGTGATTAATAGGTGTTATGACAGATTTCAAATAATTAACTTTGACCCAACTGTGAAAATCTCGGCGCCTCGGTGGGATTCGACCCAACGACAGAAAATGGAGGTGTTAGTACAGCCAAAGCTCGAGCCACCTGAGCCACGAAACCCCACTGGACGACGCGAGGAGGGAAGGTGCACCCATCTGTTTGACCTCGCAGAGCAAACCTGGTGGCAGGGAACACGCACAGATTTCCATCCATCAGCCTTAAAGCGTCCAAGCAATCATTAACTCGTGTAAACCACGAAATAAGGGTTAGCAGAAAACAGTAGCTGTTTTAAGATTTATGTCTGCCCTCTTTTCTCAGCCATGCCCAGCGATTCTGAAATTCACACTACTGCCCTGATAGTCTATTGATGAGATCTTACCGATGGATCACTTGCGCCATCAGCCTGAGGTTTCGTCGGTGCCCCATATCAGAGAGTTTTTATCTAAGTTGAATGTGTTTCCGATCGCAGGCTCTTATCGGGAGCATGAATGCCTAAGGAGATTTGGAATAGGCCGAATCGCATGTTGTCTGTCCCCCCCTCCCCCCCGTGGCAGAATCAATTTTGTCCAAAAAGTCGAGTGATTTGAGTGATTCCCTTGGGCATCTGTTTTCCTTGCTTGACGACAAAGTGCCGTATTATTGTCCTCCTTGTTCCACGAATACTGTTCATTTGATACCAACATACGCGTCTCATTGAATTTATTTATGTCTTTTTTTTCTTCTTAGTGCAACTGCCGGCTTTCGCTGTCACTACAATACTAGAGGGCGATTACGCGGTCTTTCATTGTCACTACACTCGCTACTTATGGCTGGGGGAGTAGCAATCGTATTACGGTTTTTGAATTATAGCCAGTACTATCGCCACTGCCGTCGCTAAAAGTTTCTCACTTCATCGCTACCCTGTCTTCTTCTTTTTGTTTGCCTTATGTGTTACCTCGATCTGCGTGGCCGCGTCCATAGAGTCAATCGTGACAGACTAGAAACACGGAACGCTCTCAGAGCAAACTTACAGTAGATGTGCTGACTGAAATTCTTACGTGTTTCCAATTCGAAAAGCCTACTTAGGTGTTGCCGTAATATTAATTATCATGCAGCATAATCCCCGGATATTCCAGTCACGTCAGGATGCCGGCTGTCGAATGGGCTTCCTTCCGGCCGCTTGCATAAACCACACTTGGTAAAAAGTTACTACTCAAGTTGTATGAATTTTCCCCATTGACTTTAAATGCGCTTATAAATTTTTAAAAAAATTATAGAAAAAATATGCAGAAATATTTTTTTGCGCATTTGTTAGCAAGGTGTGTCTTCAAATTTTATGCTTGAAGAAATAATACCTTTCGTTCTAAAAAATGTCCTAATTCCCGAGTAATTGTGAACCCCACCTGCCGTTACACTTGCATTCAGGGTTTCCAATCTACAATCTGTATAATTTCCTCGTAAGGGAAGTCATGCATTTTTATATGCTTTTAAGAAGAGGACACATAGTGATCGTAGTTTTTTTAGTGGACGTGGACCATGTTGTTCACTTTGTAAATGGCATTAATAAATGTGTTGGCGCAATGCTATAGTATTGGACATTTCACACAAATTGCTACCAAATGCGTAAAGGAACGTATGTTCTGTGCATTTTTTTACAGATTCTTTTTAAATTTATATCGGCATCGTACATCAATGGGAAAAATTCATACTACTCAATAGTCATTTTTTCACAAGGTGTGGTTTATACAAGCGACCAGAAAGAGGCTCACTCGATAGCCGGCATCGTCACGTGACTGGAATATTTTAACATTATGCGACACGATATTTAGTATGACAATCCTACTTAAGTAATATCTTGGAATCAGAAACAGGTTTCATAATTACAGGCAACATTTCATGAGATCTGTACGTGTGGGCTCAAGCTGCGGTAACAACTTTTTAAACACCATCCTAACTGTCAGCCTTTTTATTTACCTTTCCCAACCCTCTGACAGGACCACTTGATCTCATGCAATGAATGTGATCGCGGTTTCCATGTCTACTGCTTGACTGCTGCGACCTCTGCCCGCCAGCCGACATCCCTTTTCACCGACGACTGGGTATGTGAGGTCTGTCAGCCACAGAATGGCTGCCTGCGTCTGTCACAATGAGCAAATTCCCCACGGACGCGGAGGACCTCGCGTTTTCTTCTCAACGAAACAGGGTCACACAGTAATATCAGTGTACTGCGGACTATGTAGTTTATTTGCCGCACCCACCCACTCCTACCAACCCCTCCATCCGCTCCCATGGGCTCTCGGAAACGCAGTTGACGGACGAGGCGAAGACGATGTAGCATTTTTAGAAAAACCCCGCCCCTAATAAACACTCGCCTTAACGAAAGTCTAGAGGGGTTACTTCTTTCAGCACACAGTAAGCAACCAAAATTCACAGCACTCAATCTTAAACAAATCCTTCTCGTCTCTCATTCTGACCGCCCGCTCCCATCCCCCTCGTCATCCTTCTGCCTCTTTCCGGAATCCCCAACAGTTAAAGTCGGCTTTTTGCGAATC
>CACRXP010000008.1:1795922-1876976 GCA_902702965.1 Spirometra erinaceieuropaei | reverse complement strand
AGGCTAGGCTACCGATTGGCCAAGGAGTACACTATCGCCTATTCGTACTCGGTTGGCGCATTCAGAATGGCTTTACCGACCGTATGGGAGAAGATTTGGAGGCAGAGGGAAGATTTAACTATTGAGGTGCAAAGTTTTAACATAATACCGATATTTTCGACGAGGTTTGTTATCATTGGTGACAAATTTTTCGACTTCACACCGTACCACAGGCGGTATTGGGTTTCGTCAATGTGTACTCATACCTTCCTGACTTTAATCGGTCCCGTGTTCGCGTAACTTCCGTTTTAGTCTCCTCCAATATGCTAATATGACGTTGGCATTCTTCTTCTCCGTGGTGGGATCCACAAAATTGGAGGAGTGTTTGACGGTCAGATGACGATAGCCTTCCTCTGGCAGACGGGCATACGTCTTCCACTGGTCCGTCACAGTTGCATTGGCAGGTGCTACCCATTTCTTTATAACGACTCTCAGGAAGGCCCAGCTTCGATCGTTGACTTGTTCGAAGATAGCCTTCCTTGTGCTTGTATCAGAAATGCCTAGAAATGGCCATCGATTCGGAAATCCTTACCCAAAACCCTGTACTGCGTCTTTACGCGCCCAACGTTTTACTTCCGTCTTGTTATCATGGTCTCATCCACTTGGACTTCTACGTCCGGTCCTCCTAACTGGTTCATCTCCAAGAGGAGGGCTGTAGTGCAGACATCCCGCCAGATATCATAGCACTCCACAGCAGCATTTCTACTAATGCCGACCAACGCGGCACATCTGATTACGCCTGTTCCCAGCAGAAAGGCGAGGGTGGTTCTTACTGCCATCGGCAGAGTCAGATGGCTTCCTGTAAACACTAAACCTGTTCTTATTGCGCAGCCGTGCTACGTGGGACATGTTTTTCTTTGGTTTTTTGCCGTTATTTCAGCTCAGGAAAGCTTCCCTAATTACCCCTGAAAACATAATCTTTTAAATTGCTGTCGTTTGTCCTCCTACCCCCCCTCCCTTTACCCCACCCTATAGGCACCCCATTCCCACCGGTCCCGTCGAACAGTGAACTACCGGGTGGCTTCCAATTCGAAGGATACGAACTGCGATCTGACCCCAACAACTTGCCAAACTCCCACGCTAACTATTACGTTTCGCCGTAGAGACGGTCTGTAGTGGCCTATGCTGGAAGAAGAAGACGAAAGGAACCTGAATATGGTGTTTAATGCATACAAAGCCTAGAGTTGTCCTCTCAGGCGGCAGTGGCCACCGGCGAAGCCAGGGTTGATGTTGAGTGCGTCCAGTCATGCCTGAGAGTCCTTGGAACAGTGGTTGCAGCAACTTTTGTAGGCTCGTAGGCCAAGCTCAATTGGTCTCCAATGGGTGTGAGTTACATTTACCGAGGGATGGTGTTCTAGTGGCTTAGGTCATGGTTGCAGGTGTGAGGTACGTTCAAGTGGCCTCATGGGCAGCTGCGGCTGTGCGGACGCAGGTATGCCCGAGTTGTCGGTCGTGTGACCTCGGGTGAGCGCTTCTGGAAAGGCCTACTGCAAAAAGGACGAATGACCTTGAGACAGCGAGGTCTTTAACAATGACGTCAGACCGCGCATGATGACTAGCCGCCACAGATCTTTAAAATTATCCTGCCCGTTTTCTTAAATGTAAGTCTCCCTTCATATTTTTTCAGCATTCCTCAGAAGCCTGCTTTCACAAATCCTTCTGTATTTCCGATTCCGCAAAATAGTATTCCTTCCTATGCATCCTACCTCAACTGGTCTCTGTGCAATAACGCATTTATAGCTAACGATAATATTTCCATAAATGAAAGATCCCAAAAATTTTTCATACAGCCTCTTACTTCTTCCCAACAGTTTGCTATTCCTCGATCAGCTGTTTTTTAGGAATCCGCTCAGTATTATCCCTCTCAATGGGAGGTCTGTCATCCATGAGATGGTCCAGCTAGCTTCTGTTTTTGATTAAGACATTTATTGCAGTTTCTAATCTTTGACTCCACCCTCGATATCGATAATATCAACTTATACCGACCAGACTGCACTGAAATGCTTCTTTGGCATTGACCCAGTGATTCGTATCGACAAGATGTGTGAGAATAGAACTCGAAATCAATTTCTTTTTACTTCTACCTAGTCAGGCCGGTATGTGTTCACGTAATATTTTTTTCCAGGCGTCTCGTTGTACGGCCAATGTATCCTGCTCTACAGGAGCAGGTGAATGAGTAAATACACATCGCTGTGGCTTGCAACGGTAATCGGTCCTTACCTCCCAAGCGTAGGAGGGGAGAGTTCGTGAAACATATGCGCAAATTCGTCGCGGGGAAAGCTCTAGTGATGGCTGTCTTCAGAAGCCTTAGATAGATAGATAATTTTTATTAACGACCCGTCGGGGTCCAATCAAAGCAAGTTAAAATAAATTTGCATGCTAGTTTTATACGAAATAGGCCGAATCTTTACAAATACAATTCATAGTTTCTGAATTAGAAGTCCATTGAGAAACATGATGATTGAGGGGTGAAAAAAAACTCCTTACTAAAAGTTAAAAATGATTGGATTGATTTTACAGGAGAAAAAAAACCCCTCCAGAAAAATAATGATAGAAAAAAGCGAGCAGGACTGGCCTGTAGGTGGCGGTATATAACGGAATGTTGTCGGTCATCGTCAGGGTAGCAATAAATGTCAGCCTTGATGGGTACGAATATGGGTCAGCCAGGACTGGCTTGCATATGGCATTGTATACGGGATTCACAATTGAGATAGTCTGGGCCGGATTGGTACGCCGCGTCAAAGAGGCCAGACGAGAGGAACCCAGATGCGATCGGCCGCAGCACGCTTCGAGCTCAGCCGAGCAGTGAGGAAGGGAGGTACGACCGAACTACTAGTAGACGGCGAATACTGAGGGTTACGCCCTGAGCGCCAACAGACCGCATGAGGTCGGAATGCGGGAGATGACATCAAAAACCGCGAAAATTGTCGCTATGGGGGAGGAGTGATAGCAGTGGATTAAGAAACCAATTCAAAACAGGGGTTTCTAGTGATATAATTAAGAGTTACCACTTAATCTACCACTTAATCCCAGGAGGACCCTTCTCGAAGTCAACAACCTGAGTGTTCGGGAATGAGACCGTTTACAGTGTCTTTATGCTTTCCGATGTAAGGCGTTTACGTAATTTGGACCTGAATACCAGTAACTTCGGCGATAATCTAATTTCAGGCGGAAGATTATTCCAAAGGAAGGCATATTTGGAAGCAAAGAAGAGGGAGCGCTTAGATGTAGTACAAAGAGGCGGCGTAATCACCATGCAGGAGTTGCGCGTGGCATAAGACCGATCTCTCGGAGTGAGAGTGTCAATGTGCGGAAGACTGGAGCTAGAGTTGATGCGAAAAAGGAAGCAAAGGCCAGCTTCGAGTCTTCTTACCAACAAAAACTTAATGTTCGCCAGCTGACATCTCTGAGCATAAGAAATATTGGACGAAGCTTCAGTGAACGGTTTCCGGGTGAAAACCCTCTGAACATTTTCGA
The DNA here is from genome assembly GCA_902702965.1 of Spirometra erinaceieuropaei. Lineage (NCBI taxonomy): Eukaryota > Metazoa > Platyhelminthes > Cestoda > Diphyllobothriidea > Diphyllobothriidae > Spirometra > Spirometra erinaceieuropaei. Next base: position 1,873,460 of record CACRXP010000008.1, on the reverse strand, counting down.
TTTTATTACGGTCGCAGGCGTTCAATAAACCGAAGAAAGGACAGCAGTATTCCAGGACTGGAAGAACAAACATTTGATAAAGTTTCAGCTTCATTTCCGGAAGGAAAAAATTATGCGATATGAATCCACACATCTGCGCGGCTTTGGCAGAGATTCTATCTGCATGAAGTGATAAAGAACGTTTATTTGTATAACTTATACCTTGGTCCTTTATGGTGAGGCATTCTGAGAGTGGGTTATTCTGAAAAATTATGGGACCAGGAAGTTTGGTAGGACCAAACGACATAAAACTACACTTGAATGATAAAAACTCCATCTGCCATGTCGAAACCCATCTGCTTAAGCGTAGTAGATCGGCATTAATTTTTTCAACAAAAACATTTGCGGTGTGCCTAGAGTATGAGTAAACACGCTTGAGGTCATCGGCATACGTAAAAGTTTGCGAATTTCCGAGTCCAGTCGAAATATCATTGATGTACAGAAGGAAGAGTAGCGGACCCAGGACCGTGCCTTGAAGTACGCCACTCGTGATCGAGTGGGGTGTCGAGTAGCTATTACCGACCATGACTTTCTGATAACGGTTGGACAGATAGGACCTGATGAAGTCGAGTAGAGGCGGCCGGATGCCGAGAGCTTCCAATTTTACTAAAAGACGTGTATGGGGCACCTTGTCAAAGGCTTTGCTAAGATCAAAGTAAATAACTACCACTGACTGCCGTTCATTACGAAGAGAAGTGATTAGATTAAGAAAAGCCAAGTGACATATTTCGCAGGATCGTTTAGGTAAAAATCCATGCTGACTAGAGCTCAGAAGCCGATTAGCTAGACAGAAGTCAAGAATTTCATTAAAAATAATCCTTTCAAGAAGTTTTGCTAGAGACGGCGTTTTGTGCACGCCCCGATAATTATTAACATCGGACCGAGATCCTGACTTGAAAACGGGAATGGTAATTGACGTTTTACATGTTTCAGGAAGGAATCCTTTTGAAATATAAACCGAGAATAAATGACTAGCAATATGGAAGGTCAGACACTTGTTTAATAATCGAATTTGGAATCCCGTCCTTCCTGAACAGTGTGAGTATTTCAAACGACTTGTGTGTTTCTTAATGAGATCTGAGGAGACATCAATTGAACTCAGTGTCCTATCTGAAAGTGATGGAAAGAAAGGGACCGGATCGGACTCGGTAGCAAGGTGTTTTGCAAAGAAAGCACTAAACAACTCCGCCTTGTCAGTGTCATCGGTGAGGAAGACTTTGTTATCATTTAGCATGGGTGGAAGTTCATGACCACGCTTAAAGGAGGACCGATGACGGAAGATGTTAGCGACGGATTTGCCAGGGTTCGAACCACTGAGAGCAATTGATTCTCTTTGCCTGTCGCGCGCTTGGCGCATCCTTGAGGCCATTTCAAAAATCTCTGTGATTGTAAGATGAACTGATAAGGAAATAGTGGAAAGGTCACGCAGTTGTCGCCTCAACTTTTTCAGTCTGTTCTGAAGAAAATGAGGAACAAGGGAATGTGAAGAATTAGGCTTGATATATCTACGTGGCACAAACTCTAGGATGTCCTTGGAAACATTGGACATGACATCATGAAGAATGGTTGCATCGCTACAAGTGCGGAAGTCACACCAATCCAAAGATCTCATACAGTTATTTATTAAGTCGCTATCTACGCAGTCGTAGTTCATGTAAGTCCGAACGACGCTTGTCTTTTTTGAAAAGGCAAGCGGTGAGCAACAATGAATTAATACGTGGTCACTGTCAAAGAGGTCCTTTTTTAAACAACAGAAAGAGGAGCAATGTCATTGGTAAAGATTAGATCTAAAATGTGATTATCTCTTGTTGGAGAGCGCACCAGTTGGGACCAATTAGAAAAATTGACAATAACTTGAAAGGGCTGGAATCTGGGTGGGCAGCTATTGGAAATCCATTCTATTTCAGGAAGGTTAAAGTCCCCAGTGATTATTTTAACATCGAAAGCAGCTTCCGAAATTAATTTAAAGATTTCACAAAGTTGAGAATCATCACTGGCTAAAGAACTTGGGGGATTGTAGATACAGCCAATAATTGCCTTTCTTTGCGGCGAGAGAATAACAGATGCAAAGCAGAAGTTTCCCGTGAATAAGGAAACATCCAAGTAATAGGCAGAGTGCTTTAGGTAGGATTTAAGATAAAGAAAACTACCACCCCCACGCCTAGTCGTGCGGTCTTGGCGGTAAAAATTGAAGTCATCTATGAGAAGGACAGAGTCAGGAATTAGAGAATGTGTCCAAGATTCAGTTACACATATAATATCAGGCGTCATTTCCAGAGCAATGGGTCTGATTTGGACTATCTTGTTAATAAAAGATCTGGCATTCAATAATATAATATCTAATGTGTTTCGAACGGCAATGCTATTTTCGACGGTATTTAAAAAATTTGGGGGCGGATATGTAAGCCGCGAATTAATGACACTTGGAGAGTAAGTACCAGTTAATTTAGAGTTATTGACGTACGGGGAGTCAGCAAGAGAAGGCTGAGTATGAGACCTAAAGGAGGTGGGGATATAGTTTTCAAACATTGGAATGCTAGGGGAGTTAGAACATGGATAGACTTGTTGGTAGTTAAATAATGGAGATAGGGGAGGAGGAGGAGGGAGGCTAGAAGGAAAGTAGGGGCTAATGGGCGAGGGTAGGCCACAAAAAGAATGAAATAGTGGGAAACCAGGTCTAGGTTGGAAGTCAAAGGAGATAGTTTGACGTACCTGAGTGCAATTGGCCTTAAGTGGTGGGAAGCCTGAACTAGGTTGGGGCATATTTGATTTAGGGCAATTCATGTATGAATTATTTGCTGGATATATAGTAGGGCTTTGATAAGTAACCGGTACGCAGGACAGATAACTATTCGGGGATATAATTTGCAGCTGCGTGGTATGTAGACGTGCTGGGCTGAACAGACTTGTTAGATCTAAGAGAAGGCGTCGTACCCCTAAATGGAACTGTACTACCTATCTTTTGGGTCGGAGTCTGATTCAATTTTCGAGTCTCACCGTTCTGACGCCAAGCCACGGGTGGCTTAGCTGTAGACCTTACAGCACCCAGTTGGACAATAGAAGTTTTCGGTCTAGCTGATGTAGACGGATTTTCATGTGTCTCAGCGGGAATATCCGGAGGATACGAAACGACAAATGGGGCTGCTGCTGCTGCTGCTGCTGCAAGTTTAGTGGCAGGCAAATGCGTCAAGTGGCTTGAGTGAGATGGAGATGTAGGAGAAAGAGGAAGGGGGGAGTCAGATGTCGCAGGAGTAGGAGAAGCTGAATCCTTACGGCCACTTGTATTATGACCGAGTTGGGGAGCATTAGACTGAGAAGCAGTAGATTTACGTGAGAATAGAGACCCGATTCTACGCTCCATAGAAGTAAGATCATGACAAAGGAAAAATTTTGCCTTTTCTAGGTACGCAGTGACACGCTCTCGATGAGTAAAGATTGTGTCAACTTCGATTGATGAAAACAATTTGACTAAGATGGGTGGATTTGTACTACGGGAGGACAAGCGTTTGGCATTAGCTATTTTATAGTTGAAACCACATGAATACAGGAAACTGGTCGCAACATCAATTGGCCGAGCAGATCGAGGAACATTTTTTAGCAGGAAGTTGTAAGAACGCTTCTGTCTATCACTAGATTCACTGGCGATCAGGTGAACAAGTGAGTTGAGACGCCTACATTCTTCAGAGAGAATATCGGAGATGTTCCCATCGAATAAATGTCCAAGAATTGTCAGCAAAGAGCCAAACTTTTGCATAAAGCCATTGCAGTGGTCAAGTGCAGACAGATTAAGCTGCCGACCAATTACAACGGGTGACGACTGACTAGTAATATCATCTGACTTAGATTTATGTAAAGCTTCTGACTTACGTATAGTTAGGCCATGTTTACTTACAAGAGCCGAGAGCTTACGTCGACCTGTGACTTTTGGTCTCATCTTGTCTCGAGGCAATTTGTGATTAAGAAAACTTCTGGCAGACAAGTTGACTGAATTTCAGCTAGAGGCTAACGATGTAAAAATAAATTACAACAGTTAGAGATAAATCGGGTGCACAAAATGAGAATTGCAAAGTGCGATTAGTGAACAACGGGCATAGACTAGCAAAACTCCAAAGGAGATGGCAGCAGGCAGTTTTTAGAGAAAACGCCTGTATTTAAGGAAATTCAAACAAAAAAACAGGTACTAAAATCGTTAGTTCTCACAGAAAAACCACTTAAAATAATATCCTCCACTTATCTTCAAATTTAAAACCAGCGGTTTGACCTTGACCTTACTAGGTCACTTGCTGCGTCCCCTTGAAAAGGCAGTCTTATAAATAAGTCTTTCTTCTCTGCAGTTGTCATGGTGGACTTTGCAGTGCGCTCCCCTATATTTCGGAACGGGATATATTGGCCGTACAACGAGACGCCTGGGAAAAAGATTACGTGAACACATACCGGCCTGGTTAGTCAAAGGAGAAAAGAAATCGATTTCGAGTTTTCTTCTCGCACATCTGGTCGGCTAAGTCATAAAATGTCCATCGGAATTCCAAAATGCGTTTTATTTCACAAAGATTAATTAAGTAAGGTTTTAAATCTAGTCAGCCTGCAACAATATTCTATACAATTTAAGTTACCTCGAGTAGAGTTGTCAGTAGATTTCTGACGAACTCTTTCTCGTTTCGCCCGTCTGTAATTTCCAGACGTTTAATCTACAATCCATTCAAATAAAGAAGTGTCAGTATATGTACATACCGCGTCTTGAGCGAAACTAGCATTATTCTCTAGCTCACTGACGAAAGCCTTGTAGGCCTCCTTCGTACACAGAGGCAACGTCAGTGAAGGATGCCTCGCTTCAGCTGACAGACGTAAATCCTGAATGGCCTTTAAAATTTCGGCCATTGTAGCCTTAACCTGCGTTATGTCAGCACGTAGTTCGACGAGTTCCTCAGCAATGTAATCAACTTTTTGTCTACTCGCATGTCATCAAGATTCAGAACAGTCTTACCGGACGCATTCACCATCGTGCTGCACATGTGATAACCTTTTGTCAAACGCGCTCGTGCAGGGTTCCAGGGGCGGCCTAAAGTAAACTTTAAAAGAAACGGCGTACTGATTAGCCCTTGGTGGCGTAGGTTGGCTGCAGTCTCTCCACCAAGGTGTATTTTCCGAAGTATTGCGTGGTCTAAAAGTTGGTATAATATACACAGATTCTTACTGGAGAATGCGTGGCGGCGTGGGCCAAGCAGTTAATAGACGATCTTGTCTTGCTCTTTGTGCAGCTATTTCTTCCTCATCATCATCCTCGTCGTCGTCTGAGGTGAGCTGGCGCACAAACCTACAAAGATAAATTAATGAAAAGCAAACACTTACTTTCTCCTCATCCCTCGGCCTAATTCGGTAGGCTCGGAGTGGGAAAGATCGTCAGTCTCTACAGCCTTTCTTTCTAGCCGAAGCGCTCTGTCCAGTGAGAGGTCATTCTTCAGCAAACGGACCGGGTAAATCTTTGTGCCTTCTGGAGGCCTTTCGTTATTCACAAGTAGCCGGTCACGTAGCTTGTGGTTCTTAACCCACATCACACAGTCCTCGCTGTGGAACCAACTCTTCGGCACGGCCGCCACAGATTTATCATTCAAAAACTCAACAACCGCATACATCTGTAAGTAGTGTCCACAAAATGTAGAACCGAAAAATGTCCATGGGATGCAAAATGGAAAAAGTGGGGGATCAAAAATCAAAAAGTATGCAACATGGGAATTAGGTGAAAACAACCGTCCAGGTGTAGCGCAACGTATTTACAAATAATGTCATCGAGTGAAGCATTCGAAACTTTGCTGTCCAAATGGGAGGCCTTAAAAATGAGTAAAGTTGAGGAAGGGAATGCAGGATCCAGGCAGTCTTGGCAATCAACAAACTGGCGGTAAACTATGCCTGTAGCCGACACGGATGTCAGTACGCACGGTCTATCGCCGACAAGTACCACATTGTCAGGAGATTGGGTCGACAAGAGATACCCGTTGTGTAATATGGCCTTAGAGCTGCGGGGCAACTGCAAAGACCGTGGCACTCCCTCATCGTCGTCCAACAGCGTGGGACCTGTGGACAACTCAGGCAGGCGCCTTTCACTAATGCGCCTGTACACCTGCGCGGCTACGTTTGTCGGTCCTTTAATGTAATTGCGGACGTTTTGCAGAAACGACTCAAAGCGAAAAGCCGAGAAGTTGTCTACCACTCCGAACCGCGATACATCTTCGTGAAGTCGGACCAGACAATGCACGTTGTAACCCAGGTCAGCTGGATTGTACAGCTTGCCGAAGTCTTCTACGAAGCCATTTAAAAGGATGCGTGCAAAGTCAATGCACGTAATGTGTAACCGGGGGTGAGAAAATATATAGATGGCAACAGACAACTTGAGGAAGTGCTGATACCGCTCCTGGTCAAGAAATGATTTTAAAACTGCCGGCCCGATGTAAAGGAGAAATTGCCGGAATTCGGCCGCCTTCCAATACTCCAGACAATCCAGAGTTCAGCACTTCCGAGCAAATTCTGCCGGCAGACAATTGCTGCACTGTTCAATCCGCGCATTGAGCGCCGCAGAAAACTTCTTCACCCCGAGGCGCCACATGTGCAGCAATTTACGCATTACTCCCAGGCATACTAGGCGCATGTAGTCCATGGGAAAGCAGGCAACCATGTCGATGGGTAACTCCTCGAATGGTGATATGCCCCGATGGTGCATGGCCTGCTTTCGCAACCGGAATGACATATCGTCTCGAGGACGCCCACTATATGGCGGAAATGTCATCCGGTTAGCTATGGGAATTCCTACATGGCAGCACCTAGAGTGATTTAGGTTAGCTAGATGAACAAACCTACCTATCGCATCCATAGTATCCGTTATGTGCCTTGACTTGGCGGATGTAGGAGCGGGCAGGGGCATCGCAAATTATATTGCCTAGCTCCACTTTTACAATATCCCCTGTACCTGGGAGTCGCAGGCCACCATCAAGAAGTCCTTTCAATTCGCAAACGCAGTCATGAAGAAACTCGTCGACTGGTTCGGGTTTGCCGAAGCCGGAAAATACACCAACGACGAAGGGATCACCAATAACAGGGTGACTAATTCGCGCAAGTATTGGCCAAAGGCATTGACCCGATCCTTTAAACAACTTCATCCCATCAATGTGCAATTGGATGCGCATTTCAGGAATTTCAGTCGTTTGACGACGGTTTACCTCATCCAGCAAAGCTCGCTCAATGCCCAGATGGACATACTTCCCGTTGCTGAGGACCTTGTCGTTACAACTTCTGGGAGTCTTCAGGAGCGTTCGCGGGTCCTTGGGGACTTCTGGGTGGTAGGGCCGCAGCATATCGAATAAAGCCTTCATCATAGAGAGAGGCATTCGTGTTTTGAGACACAGTTCTTGTAAACCGGACAGAAAAGATTTTCCCACAGTTTCCGTCACTTGCACTTGGCTGGCTGCAAAATCTACACCCACTAATATTCTACATCGATGGAAAAACCTACCAGTGTAACCCTCAGCCGTTAATTCTGGCATTTCTAATTCAGGAAAGTCACTTGGCAAAGTAGACGCCGATGGAACATTAACCGGTTGGGCAGCCTCCGTTGCAGCATAGTAGGCCCTCTTTAGGCGCTGGATTCGCTTATAGGCAGTGCTCCGGTTGATTCCAAAATACTTACGCTTCATTTCTACTTAATGTCAATGACAAAAATGATAAACAAAGGCTCAAAGTGCAGCTTCTCAGATGACTCTGCTAGAACGGATATCTCATTGATATTGCTTAAATCAACAGGCAATTATTCAATGATAATACAAATTTACAGGTCAAAAGTAACAAAATATTATAAAAGAGAGCAAAACAACAGTTCGTAACATACCACAGTAACGTATGCACGTACACCACAGTAGACGGTATTAGAACTCACGACGAGAGGAACGCAGCTCACGTGCGAGATAAGTGCCGCAAACTGACACACTTAAACAAATACGAGCTTCATATCAGGATTGCCGAGATATGTAAAAAGCACAACCTCCGAGAACCAAAGGTACTTCTTATTATTCAAAAAACAATTTTAAAACGAAAAATGCACGCTTATTCACGGAGTAATGCCTGTTAATAGTGCAATACCGACGAGAAAACTACGAGGGGGCTAGCCCCCTCATAGCCCCTTCTTGGCCCCCTTTCAAGAGGGGGCCAAGTGCTGGCAGGGTCAGAATGCCAGATTTCGAACGAACTTCCTTCTGGCTGCATGCAAAATCTACACTCTGTAAAAAAGGACGACTTATTTAGCATAGATTTTTTTCACGGATTTTCGATAGTCCAATTATATTTCATTAAAATCATGCACAAACATAGTTATTCCTTTATAAAGGCAGAATGGTATTACCGACAAAGACAAGGGGGGAGACTTGTCTCTCTTGTCTTTGTCGGTAATACGATTCTGCCTATATATCATGAGCCGCTGTGCGGCTGCTAGTTGGGCTCGAGAGAGAGCCCTTAAGGCCCAACGGAACGAGTGAGTTCCGTATGAACGATCGGTGAGCGCCCCCTAACATAGTTATTCTTTTGTTCATTCGGCAGATTATTACGTCTTCTAATTTTATACTCACAGCGGGACATAATTCGGTTTTAAAAAGTTTCTTATTGTGAGACTTTTAAATACTGTGAAATGGCCGTTTATAAATCGTCGAGTCTTTTCACTTACCAATGTGGCTTGTAAAATTTGCGATATGAATCAGATCTACTGCTTCATTTTTGAACTCTATATGATCCCCATTTATTACTGCAGAGAAATGCGTGGTTTACCGTACGCGGAAAATATACGGCTTGTTGTTGGGAAACCCTGAAAGCAAGTGTTACGGAAGGTCGGGTTCAAAATTATTCGGGACTTGGAAAAGGTTTTGAAAACCGAATATTATCCTCCTTTCGAGTATAAGATTGGTAGAAGACGTAATTGTCTACCGAATGAGCGAAAGAATGAATATTTTTATGCATGTTTTCTACTAAATATTATCGGACGTTTAGGATCATCGAAAATCAATGAGAAGAATTCATGCCCCATTGTCCAATACGGGCGCAATCACTTCTTCGTGGAGCTAATGCACCATACGCACGAATAGGTCAGGGCAGTAGTATTCCTAAGTGATTTCCCAGAGTATTACGACTCACCGTATCGAATTCTTTTGTCACATCCATGATGGCTGTGTAGAGGTGAGCCCGCATTTCCTGGCACCTCTCTTGTAATTGGCAGGCCGCGAAGATCGTGTCGGTCTTTCCGTGGTATCGTCGGAAGCCGCACTGACTGTCTGGGAGAAGTCTCTCTTCCAGATGGCTCTTAAAACGATTAAAAGGGACGTGTGCGAAGATCTTTTTGCAAAATTGAGCAGGGAATTGCCTTTGTAATTATCACATAGTTGCTGGTTCCCGCTCCGCCTGTAGGCGTGGGCAATTGTCGCGTCCTAAATGTCCCGATGGACATGTCTTTGTCGCAACATCTCCTGGAACAGCGTTTTGCGTTTGTCCATCAGCTGATGACCGTCTTACTTGTACACCTCGTTTAGGATTGCGTCGGACGCCGGCCCTTCCTTGCGGGGGTGCCTTTCCACGTCTATGATTGCTTCTGGGATGGAAATCGGACGGTGCATGGCGATATTGGTGTCAACTTTGGAGTGGTGGCCTATGACAGTGTCGAGGGTAGTTTAAGTTCGTTGCAGATTTTCGACCGCGGGTTTTACATCCGCGAGTTACGATATATTAGCAGATGACATTGTTTACCATCTTTTGTCTGAGGCCTCCTTTTCTGGTCAATTCCCCAGGAGGGAGAACTCAGTGCTGTCCCTGAACAGAGCTGTTAAGACATTCAAGACGGCTGCCTAACACCATTATCGGTCACAGCTTGGTTTGGTAGGTGAACGACACGAGTTAACGCACGCCGCCTATGGGATTTCATGTCGCCCTAAAATAAGACCTCTGAATTGGAAGAGGAGGGTGGAATGAGAAGCGGAAATACGGTGTGTGGAGACACACGACACCGGATAACTTCATATAATTTAACTCTCTGACCAATGCGGTTATCGGATTGTGACCGGTGGGCGAAACCCAGCCTCCGGATGGGGGGGACCACAAATGAGAGTTCGGTGACGGTTAAGGAGCTTGGGGGGCAGTCACCACCTGCACGAGGTACATAAGGCATCCTATCACACCCTGCACGGTGCAATTAAACATCGATACACCGCGCTGTTCAGGTACACCGCGCGCACACACAGTGATAGAATACTCAAAGTTGAAGGTTATACGTTCTTCGTTTGTTGCGCAGCTTCATTAAGTAATCTTCTCTTCGCTTTAAGGCCTCCCTTGTCTGCAGCCAACGCCGCACTAGGAACCGTGAGATCGCTGTTTCCGAGCAACCAAAAAAGCATGCGAATCGTCAACCTCACTGAAGTGCATAACTGCGCCGTCATCCAAACAACCGACCACGCTGATGCTGACTTACTCAAATGGGACTTATTCATTCACGCGCACATCACGTTAGCAGGCAGACGCATGATCAGATCCGGAGACGGCCGGGCATCGAGTGTCTTTCTCCACCTCTGGACCGTAGCTATTTTAGTGCCCGTAGTGCACTCCCTGCTTAGATGCTTCAACCCTGAGTGGGACGTGGGGGCCGCCCTCCGGACTAGCAACCACACCGAAACCATTTTGCAAGTCATTGCACAGCACTATGGAAGACTACTGTTTTAGTACTGATGGTCAGAGGCGTCCTCTGTCTAGTTGGCCGCGAGCAGTTTTTCAGTCCCTACGCAAATCGCTGCGCTATTTCACGCCTTGCTTTTATGGCATGTCCAGACCACCGTCGCGACACTCGAATATCATACTCTAAGTTTGCACTACAGGATGTGATGTTTATGCCCCTAAACGTGCCCGTGCCGTTTTTCGTGGTTCATGAGCATTGAAGGCGATCTTCGAAATCGCTCCGAATCCCAGTTTTATGTTCTGCTGTTCGCTTTTCTCTCTCGAACCTGCGGAGTTGCTGAGCATACCTCTTTATTTAGTCGAAGTATTTGATGTTCCTGTCCGAATTAAATTACTATTTTGCGGCGTAAAAATCCAGCTTAGAAATTCATTCGATAATGTACTCAGTGATTTAAGTATCTAGCACATTCTTCAACGAATTTAACCTTTTTAGTAACTATTTTCAGAATTCCGAGAGTACGCGTGTGAAGTTTGTGAGGAAGCTTTTTCACGCAACGCAGACCTGAAGAGGGATGTCGACAGTATCCACAAACGTACGCGCTAGTATGCTACTAAGTTTCCCGAGATTAAGTTGACTTTTTGCCGCCCAGGATATGACCATAGTTTGTAGGGGAGGCATCTTATGTGACGATCAGTTAGAATTTCTGGCGTGCATATCGTCATGGGTGTTCTGTCAGTCCGTATTGTAAGTCTCCGTGGGGGATCGATATGTTGTCATGTTTTCTTCACTGGAGAGTTTGCTAAGCGGTTTGTTACCGCATGGTCTGCATTAGCCAATCAGTAAGAATGGTTTTTAAATTGTTGTTTTGGTTTAACTAAAGCCTTATCAATAGAAGCGAAGAACCGAGTCCCAGGAAGTAGTCTTGAAGAAGGAGACACGATCGCCGGGACAAGAGCTTAATTAGCCTGACGTTCCGGATTCCTACTCGAATCCATCATCAGAGACAAAAGAGCAGAAACGGGTGGTTGTTGCACAAGGGGCTGCGGTATTTATAGGATGCAGTAGCCATGCTACCGCATACCTATGAACGTTCACGGCTCCCCCCTTCATCCGGGATTGTCGCACTTGGTGTGATCATTGCTTGGTGGCCGACATTCGAGTCGATAATTGCTGCAATTTCATCACGTGCGTTGGATGTTGGCGTGATGATTGCTCGATCATCTGACGCCTCGACCCCGGTGTTGGGAAGAGTGTTCACCGCACCGCTGCCGCGTGTTCGGCCATTCTCGTTCGGAGCTGTCTTCCGGTTACTCCGACGTAGTTGCTTTGTCCGCCACTGCACCAGATCCGATAAACGACTCCGATCTTGTCTCCTTCTTGAAGCCTTACCCTTGTTGCCGAGGGTTGGAGTCCCAACGCGGTCGCCGAGCATGTTAATATTGGGTCAAAATGCGAAGGGTTTTTGCTTACGTATTGTTATGCAAACTAGATGCCAGCGTTATATGGCCCCCTAAACAGAATATGCAAGCAGGAGCTGTTTTTAATACGGGTGTCTTTGAATCAACTTCTGCTTAGGGTTAGGATAAGAACCAAGTTTAAATTTAACGGTAACGCAAGTCAGAATAAAGTTCGGAGTTAAGGGAGGGGCTTATGTTAACTGCAGATTTGAGGTTTAGCGTAAGGTTATGGTCTAGATTAGGAAAACAGCTTAGTTTTATACCAGGGTTATTGTTAGAGTCGGGACACGGGAATATTCTGCCCTTAGCAGGTACACCATTATTACTTGGGCAGGGCGTACCTGTTCCCATGTCCTGTTTAAGCAGCCTAATAAGTCAATCCCCCCGGCGTCTGGAATGGTCCTTCTTTATGAGCTGAGCTGTGCGGTGACACATCTGTTCAGCACTGGCTTTTGACACACTACAAACCCTACCCGTAACTTTCTCAAACGCGTGTATTTGCAGGTAACCGTCTAGTGCAAAGTCAGGTCGACAGGATATGAAATTGTTTGTTATCCGGTAGGAACACAATACACTTTCTCCACTGATCGAATACACACACGCTGACTGCCACTCAGATTAGGCACTAAACCGGAGCCCTGTCGCAAGTCATTGGATTATCGTGTAAACTGGAAGTTGGCCTCTTCTCCACTGACTGTGAAACAAAAGCATAAAGTTGTCGATGTGCATCTCTCTTCCCGGTTATGAGCAGTTTTCCAGTCCTCATACGAATTTGCCGCTTATTTCAAGTGTCTTCAATGCCATGTTTAAGCCGCGATCTCGACGCCCGAATGTCATACTGCAAATCAGCACGAACCGATGGGGCTGTCTTGGGCGTGGGACTCTCCCGTGCCGTTTGACGCTAATGGACGGTGGACTTTCAAATTGCTCCGAATTCTAGTAGTTGTGGGCTTTCGTGAATACGCAACAGACGGTTATGCACCATCCACCAAGTCTCGTGTTTTGCAGCTTCGTTATCTCCTTGGAGTTCCTGAGCGTCCTCCATTATGTAATCAAAGACCTCGCGATTTACTGTGTTGAAATGTGCTTGCAATGCCATAGAATCCCGGAAAAAGTGAGTCGGGTGTATCTTTCATCCTTTTCCTTTTAGAACTGCATGAGTGCACGTGTGTCATTTGTGGCAAAGCCCTCGCCCGCAATGGAAACCTGAAGAGACACATCGTTCGTATCCAAAAACGTACGCTTCAAAGTGCTAGCTCCTGTTCAAGACAAAGTGTACTTTTTCTCACTAACGAAGTGGAACCACCTATGCGACAAGGCTCTGACCCAACTTCTGGCATGCAGGTCATCATGGGTATCCTGTCAACTCGCATCCATAGTCTCCTGGGATCTGTTGTCGAGGTCTCCTCACGAAGGAATCAACAAAACGGTTTTTAACCGTCTAGTCTGAGCTTAACGAATTAGTTGGGAGGGCTTTTTTTCTTACAAACTAGTAAGTCTCCATTGCCAGTCACTCCTTTGATTTTTTTGTATGGTAAATAGGCACGAACTGCGGTTTGCCAGAAAAAATTGCAAATGAACCATCGAAGCGAAGCCTCGACCCACTGAGTACCTTAGTCAAACATGTCAGCCCCCATTTAATTTAGTATAACGTCCGCATAACCACTGAAATGCAGGTGCATCGGAGGTCTGAGGTACGGTCTCCAGGTCTATCGATATTTTCGTAACCTGTTCTCACTGTGGTCGATTATTGTATATGTACTTGGTACGGCTACGATCATGCCTGATCTAGCCGGCCTCGATGATGCCACGAGCTGTACCTCTCCACGCGTGACGATCCGCTGCAGCAGATCTAGACAGCTCAACCCATTTCCGAAGTCTTGAGAAAATCCAGCGGGCAGCATCGATTCGGGAAATAATATCGTCCTTACTCTGTCCATTAGGCAGCAGCCTAGCCCCGAGGTATTTAAAACTGCCTACTTATTCAAGTTGACAGCCATCAATCCCGAGGAGTGCCTTCTCCTGATCAGGGATGCAGCTTGAAAGCCCTTTGGTCTTCCCAGCGTTTAATGATAAACCGACTGATTTACCGACCACGCTCACCCGTGACACCATAGACTGCAGAGCACCAAAACTTGAAGCAAGTAAGGCGATATCATCCTCATAGTCGAGATCACTCAGTCGGTGTCCGGATGCAAACTCAACGCCGTCATCCTCCTGTACGGCCCTCTCGAGGATCCAGTCAATAGCATAGTTAAACAGAATGGGTGACAGGATACGACCCTGTCGAACGGCAAAATGAATACGTAAAGTTTGGGAAAGATTGTTGAGGAATAGGACTCTCGCAGTAGTGGAGCGATAATAGGCCTTGATCATGGCAAAGATTTTTGCCGATACACCATCTAGCACCAATATCTGCCACAGGGACTCACGATGAACGGAATCGAACGCGGCGGCAAAGTCAACGAAGCAGACAGCCGTCGGTTGTTGGTAGCTATGGCGAAATTCGGAATGCGCCTTATTGTAAATACCTGGGGCGCGCATCCACGTGCAGCACGAAATCCGGCTTTGTTGGGCCTCGTCCTTGTGTCACGATTAGCCTGTAGTGGCCTGAGTAGGACAATAGCGAAGATCTTTGCAGTAACGTCGATGAGACTTATGGCGCGGTAGCTGTCGCATCTCCTCTTATCTCCCTTCTTGAGGATAGGTACTAAGATGCCTAAGCCCAAGTCACCGCAGCATCCTTTCTGGCCAGCAGTTGCCCTTGTCGCCTGCGACAGACGAATTTGTTATGATGACCTGTTGGGAAGCCAAAATATCCGCTTATATTATTTATCTTGTCATCGTTCTGCCTAGTTACTTGACCGAACTTTTGAATTCATTTACGAAACTTCGGAATGCTTAGTGTATTCTTGCGTCTTCTGGTTAATTTGGCTGTATCCAAGACCATATGCAACGCCTGTTAATTGTATTCTATTTGTGAACTCAGGTTTTTTGATGCTTTCGAAACTGTGCATGTACTATTTTATTTTTCTTTCGAAGACAGTCCAAACGACCGATTAAAACCACTCTGTGTTATGTTTTGGTAGATCTGCGGATAAACGTTCTGTGAATAATTACAGAGTGTTAGGTAATATGCGGTAGCACAGAAATTGGCTGCTGAGAAATAGGAGCTGAGGCGCTGTTCATTTTCTCATTAGGGTTCACCAGAAGTGATGTGATGCCAACAAGGGGCGGCCGTGTTGGAACGAGATGACGGTGTAGACTGGGCATTCAGGGCGTCAGAGGAGCCTTTGGGTGTTTTGTAGGAGAGTCTGGTGAAGTTGCGAGTACGGCAAAGTTCGGCCTTGCGATGCCGCACATCTTCATTGGATGCTCGGTCGTCCGAATAAGTTGCGTAGCAGGAGGAGAGGTAGATTCAAATGCCGAAACTTGTGAAACAGCTTCCATTGTCTGCGCCTGACTGCCTCGCAGATTCGGAAGCAGGAAAGTTGCAGTTCTTAAGTTGTTAGTAGTTGTCGGAGGTAGAAACAGACCCAAAAGTTTTCATGCTCGACAACAGGAAGGTTCCCAAATCACAATTCAAGTAAGACGGACTGGGTTGGAGAAGCTTTTCTAAGTGGAAATAGCGAACGCGGAGCTAAGGAAGTAGCTGCCACAAGCTGTCTCTTCAGTCGTAAGTGTGTGTCTGAGTGTCAACCGTTGTGAGCGTCTGCTATGCCATGACTGCCAAACCTGCTGTACGCCGGCAGTTCTCTTGCACCTGGTTTCCCGCCGGTATGTGCGCTTGCGCTCCAGCGATGTATACAGATCGTTAACATGGCTGCCCAGTCATCCTCGTTCTTCTGACTCGTTGTGATGTTTCTGTTGTTTCAAGTTCTGGTCGTGTTTGTTGTGTGGCAAGGAGTGTTTTGGTACGCCTAGGTGCAGTCCCGCCATGTCGCCTACCTGCGCGCTCTCTCGCCTTCGGTCTTGGCTATATCATGACACCGCGCCCAGGTAAAGGAGAAGGAGAGAGTGCAGTCGATATTGCGCAAGCCCACCCCCACTATAAACTAGCTCACACACGAGTCAGCGTGTCTGCCTCGCCTTGCTGTGAAGCCCACGGTAAACATCGTCGGTTTCGACGGTCGAACAGTCGTCCGTCGCTGAAGTTCTTAGTCCACAGCGCGTGTGGACGCTTCCATCTTGTTCGTGTTCGCCTTCAGTCAGTTCGCGAAATATGCGGCGTCTTTTGCGTCGAGCTCTCACAGTCATAAATTGTCAGTGAGCTTGGGGCGGTCAGAAAGGCGACATGAGTAGGCGGCCATGTTGGCAGATGTGAGAGCGGACAGCTTCAGCCCACTCAAATGTCTGCATTGCAATCTCGATGCAACGCTAGTACTTCTTCGGATTCTGTAACTAGGAATGATGCAAATCCCCATGCTTGTATGCGTGCTTGCCCTCGCCAAGGAAGTAGTACGTTTTGCCGCTGTTGAATTCGGCAACGGCAAACCTCTTCGGCAATTCGGCTAATCTGAATAGTCCTCCACCAACTTCAACCTCGTTACAATAATGCATGGCTTTACTCTGTCCTGCATCTGCTGGCGCAATGTGCAGCACCTGAATGTCCAAGTTGACATTAGATCTGATCTTTTTTGTTGGGGACGACACAGTTAATGGTGGCTCCTTTAATGTTTTCCCTGTTGAATTTACCCCGTTGCCTGTTGTGCTACCCCATTCAGATGCCACATCTAGCAATCTCGGCTAACCGCGTCCAACCTCCTCGATCACCACCACATATTTCCACTCCTGTTGGGAGAAAGATTCATTCTTTCCATGCAACCGACACCTTTGCGCTTGCCCGCGGGGCTCTAAATTGAATATCGAAGCAAAGCAGGACGAGCTTGACCTATTACTCAGTCAGTGTACGCAAGTCCAACCCAGACTGCCATATCCATCGCAGTTGCTTAGGCCATAATGAGACCCCAGCCAGTTCTGAACAGAAGTGTGACGTCAGTTGGGAGGATGTCGTATTGCGTACAAAACAGTTAAGCATAAAATTGGTAGGAGAGAGCAGTCAGACAAGGGCACGTCCGATGCCTCGAGACTGGCGTCCGCGAATGTGAGACGGTGGAGCAGTCGTCCACCGCCTTCAGCAAGAACACGACCGAGTCAGCCTCGAATACGATAAGTCAATTTGGACAGTCAACACTGGTCGAGGACTAGACTGCAACTGGTGCGCGCGTGCTGGTACTCGCGAGGGACTCGGAGTTCCAACATGCGCCCGGAGTTTGGCCACTAAATATCCACGAAAATGAGTGGTGTGTGATGGGATTTTTATCAGTTCTAACAAGCTGTCGTTGTGTGCCTTTTGTTTTTCGAAGATGGCGAAAGGCCTAATATATGTATAGAAAGCACTGAAGAAAATTTTCTGGGACGTTTTAAGAAAAATTCTCCTCTAAGTCCTTAAAAAATTCTGCATTTGCATTTGGCGCACATCGAGCAGGCTTAGAGCATCCGCATCATTAACGGCAAAAAGTGCCACGTAGAAATTCCATGAAGGGTTCGCAAAATGAATGGGCATTGAAGCTGCTTATCCTTTCATAAACCGCATAAGAAGGATAGGACTCGTCTTCTGTGCTAAGGGCTAATCCAGAAGCACACATTTTAGTTGCATCACATCGTGACCGAATTTGTTTTCCGACTAGCCATTTGTGACATCTTCGAATTTGCAAGCACAATCAAAGTATGATGTCACTCATTGAAATTTCGATCATCAGTAGGCGAACTTTGTCTGCGGACCTTCTTCTCCCCATCAGTCTCAGTTAACCATTGAATGCTCTGCTCAGGTGCTGTGCTATCACTTACTTTGGAGATTATTTCACTCCCATTCTTATGTGTTAAGTTCTGGCCTACTGTGTGGGGACCAGGTCGTGTGTGTCACGCGAAGGCTGGTTGTTTTGCTTCGTC
This sequence comes from Spirometra erinaceieuropaei, assembly GCA_902702965.1. Lineage (NCBI taxonomy): Eukaryota > Metazoa > Platyhelminthes > Cestoda > Diphyllobothriidea > Diphyllobothriidae > Spirometra > Spirometra erinaceieuropaei. Next base: position 1,855,319 of record CACRXP010000008.1, on the reverse strand, counting down.
AGCCACCTGGACCCTCTCCCGTCTGCGACCTTCCTGACTTTGTCCTGGCACGCGACGCATGTGGACGAAGGGAGCCAGAGTGTGGTGGTTGTAGCACAAGTCTGTTATGACTATAAGCGAATTCATGCGTAAGTCACCGTCCCTGCTTCCACACTGCTGTGGGACACACGGTGGACTGCGTCTTTCTTGGTTGCTGAACTCGCCTGCCTGTCAGTTACGTAGACGGAGTTGATAGGTAAAATAAATAAATATTTTGTATTAAAGACCCGTCGGGATCCCATCAAAACGAGTTGAAATAAATAAACCTGTGCATTTTGCACGAGGTGCTGCAATTAACTGTTAATTGCAGTGCACATACGGTCCCACGGCAGCCACGTGCTATAAATACTGCACTCCTGGTGCCACCTTCACCTCTATCTGCGAATGTCTCTGATGATGGGTTCGAGTGAGAATCCGAAACGTCCGGCAAATAAACGTCTTGTCCCAGTGATCGCATCTTCATCTTCTGAACTGCTACCTGGGACTCGCCTGTCCGCTTTTATCAGCAATCTTTTTGGGCGCGAAGCGCTCCGATCGGCTCGACGGTGGGAAACCTCTGCCCTTTGAGTGTCGTCAACATATGCGCAGATTCGATTTCTGCACAGGGGTCTCGACAACAATGTGCTGCCGAAGTGCGTTTCATACAAACCTCCGGTCAACACAGAGCTGGCGAGACGCGCAGTACTTCAGCACGGCCGAAGAATGATCCGAGTGCTCCTTCAAGACTGTCGCTCACGGATTCGCAAATAACGTCAGAGGATTGACCAAGAGAAAGCAAGGTGCTGCGAGTTCATGGGCGAGGACGGCATAAAACTGCTTCAGCAGAGGCTGGCCGAACGAAGCCGCGAACATAAAGCAACGCGAGAAGCAGCCCTAGAGAGCAAATTTCCTAAGCTTCCTGCTCCAATGTCATCCAAGAACGACAAACTGGTGCACAACTTGTCGTCAAAGGAGCTGACGGAGGAACAAATGCAGGTTTAACGGCATGAGGCCTCATTCAATACAGCCGATGCCAAACCTGCCAACATGATCGCAGCAGTGGAATCAATCCTCAGCCAGACGGGAGCAACAGACGAAACGAAGAACCTCATTCGACACCAAGTATCCTCCCTCCTCATGGCTCATAGGCCGCGCGATGTGCTTTCCAAGGTCGAGCGCGATGCGCTTAAGGAACTCAGGGCCGACAACGACCTCGTTATCGTGCCTGCGGACAAGGGGCGTTCAACGGTCGTATTGGACAGGACAGACTACAATCAAAAAGCCAAAAGCTTGTTGGAAGATCGTCAGTCCTATGTGCCATGAGAATCAAACCCCATGAAAACGCTGACACGCGAGATTAACGCAAAGCTGTTGGCAATGGAGAACTCAGGTGCAATATCGCCAATCGACCGACGCATGGCGAGAGCACAAACCAAACGGCCCTAGCCCGATTCTAAGGTCTCCCAAAAGTGCACAAAGAGGGCGCTCCTCTCCGGCCTATCGTGTAACTAAAGGGCACTCCAACCTACGGACTGGCAAAGTGGCTGTTCCAACGTCTCAAGTTTCTGATCTCCGATTTGAACACCACAGTCAGCTCGTCAACGCAATTATTGGAGAAACTTAAAGGAGTAAGTCTCCTGCCAAGCGATATCATGGTTTCCTTTGATGTCACGTCCATTTTTACTTCTATCCCGCAGCACCTGGCAGTCGAGACAATCGAATTACTCCTACGAGAGAAGTACGACGAAACGGAGAATCGCCTCGGACACGCCCAAATCATCCAGCTGCTGAAGTTTCGTCTCAAGACGCACTTTACATTCGACGGAACAATCTACGAGCAGGTGAAGGGAATGCCAATGGGTTCGCCGATTTCGGGACTCATAGCCGAGGCGGTCCTTCAACGGCTGGAGTCGCTGGTTTTCCGACACCACAGACCGAAATTCTGGGCTCGGTATGTGGATGACACCTTCGTCGTCATCGAACGAGATCAGGTGCTGACTTTCAAAGAACAACTCAACGCCGTCTTCCCGGACATTCAATTTACGATGGAGGAGGAGGAAAACAATCAGCTTGCCTTCCTGGATGTCCTCGCCTGCCGCAAAGTTTGTGGTGGCCTAAAAACCAAAATGTTCAGGTAAGCGACAAATACGACGCAAATACTGAACTCCAATAGCAACCACCCGAACAGTCACAAACGCAGTTGCGTAAGGGCGCTATACCGGCGTGTTGAGACGCACTGCAGTGAAATGGAAGACAAGGTTGCTGAATTACAATATCTTCGACGGGTAATGAGAGCCAATGGCTACCCGCGCAACTTTGTCAACCAGTGCATACGAGAAGGACACCAGAGACCAAATCCAACTAGCCCCAAATTTTGGCGGGCTCTTCCGTACGTGAAGAACGTCTCGGAAGCCGTCAGTCGTCTTCTCACTCCACTTGGAGTTGGGGTTGCACACAGGCCGGAAGCAACCATAAGCGCCAAGTTATGAGGCCAAAAGACCCGCTGCCACGGCAGGAAACCTCTGGAGTCGTTTACCGGATCTGGTGTAGTTGCGGACAAAGCAATTATGTCGGAGAAACTGGGAGATTACTCCGTACGCGACTTGCCGAGCACGCAGCAGCAGTGAGGCGGGGAGACGCTAACTCTCAGGTGACAGCACACTCGACGGGACCCGGCCATAATTTCAAATTTAAAGAGGCCGAAATCCTCGCAAGGGGTGACAACCGCCTGAGCCGCGAGCTGCTCGAGTCATGGTTCTCAGGCCCGCAATCCATCAACAAACACAATGACCTCCCGGTGGCCTATTCCGTATTGCGATTTCCCCTGGGCAGGAGAATCAGTCACGTGGGGAGGGCGCGGGTAAGCAATTATCGCGGTGACAGTGAGCCAGTTTGCCGAGCAATCGTCACACCACTATCCAGCAGGGATGACGAAATCGCGGCAATTAACGACTCGGACTCAGACCGCCAAGCCACCGCCGCATCAATTACGACCCCAGCGGCGATTGTGAGAACTGTTAATTGCAGTGCGCATACGGTCCCACGGCAGCCACGTGCTATAAATACTGCACTCCTGGTGCCACCTTCACCTCTATCTGCGAATGTCTCTGATGATGGGTTCGAGTGAGAATCCAAAACGTCAGGCAAATAAACGTCTTGTCTCAGTGATCGCATCTTCATCTTCTGAACTGCTACCTGGGACTCGCCTGTTCGCTTTTATCAGCAATCTTTTTGGGCGCGTTTAAGCTACACTAGTAATCTTGATCTCTCGCCGCACGCTGACAGAATTACAGCCAAAGCTGCCCAGATTTGTGGCTTTATTTCTTACAATTTCTATCTTCCTGAAATTAAATTAAGGCTCTATCGTATGTTTGTACTTCCCATTCTCGAGTATTGTTGCCCATTCTTTGGTTTGATGAATGAAGCCAGTCGTTTAAAAATTGAAAATGTCCAACGACGTTTTTCAAAAAAACTTTTAGATAGGGAACATCCCAATATCTCCTACTCAGATAGGTGCCAACTAACTAACCTAAAATTTTTATTGGTTCGAAGACTAGAAGCGGGCTTCTGTCTCCTCTTTCGCATTAATCATAGTTCAAATTTTTCTCGGATTCCAACACTTACCCCTAGTAGTCGCCCATACAATCTTCGCAACTCGTCTCTAATTATACCTCTTCCAGCGTCCTCCACATCTAAGCGCTCCCTTTTTTCGCTTCCAGGTATACTTTCCTCTGGAATAACCTTCCAATAAATATAAGATCTTCAGAAAATCTACACACCTTTAAGTGAAGGCTACGCCTTTATCTGAATACTGACTCGATTAAACTTTTATTTTCCTCATCCTTCCCAGACAACTTTTTCTATGACACTGAGAAAGGGCCACCGGGAATTTAGTATGCCGCTATTAAATTTCCGTATCTGTTCACGTTTCCTTTCTTTATGAGTAGTCTCGCTTCCTAAGATCCCTCACCAGAAATGTTAATTATTCCAATTTTTTAGTTCATGCATCGTGCCCTCACAGAATGCGCGCCATCGACGCTCTTGGCGAAACCTTCTGTATTCGCCATATACTAGTAGTTTGGTCGCATCTCCCTTCCCCCATCCTCGGTTGGACTCGGATGAATGTAATCGACCGCATCTGGGTTCCTATCGCCTCGAGACTGATCTTCTGATGCCCTCACTGAATGCGCTCCATCGATGCTCTTGGCGAAGCCTTCTATATTAGCCATATACCAGTAATCTGGTCGGATGGACTCTGATGAATGTAACAGACCGCATCTGGGTTCTTGTCGCCTCGAGACTGGTTGTCATCGTGCCCTTACTGAATGCGCTCCATCGGCGGTCTTGACGAAGTCTTCTATATTCGCCATATACTAGTAGTTTGGTCGCTTCTCCCTCCCCCCATGTTCCACCCATGTTCGGATGGACTCGGTTGAATGAAACCGACCGCATCTGGGTTCTTGTCGCCTCGAGAGTGGTTGTCATCATGCCCTTACAGAATGCGCTCCATCGGCGGTCTTAACAAAGCCTTCTCTATTCGCCATATACTAGTAGTCTGGTCGCATCTCCCTTGCCCCATCCTCGGATGTACTCGGTTGAATGAAACCGACCGCATCTGGGTTCCTATCGGTTTGAAACTGGTTTTCAATTTCGGCACTTATTTTTTTCTTATTCAAGGCGATACAGGCCAGTCCTGACCAACCCGCCTACGTACCATTTTATGAAATCCGTTACACAATGCCATATACAGCTGACATCTATTTCGGCCATGTTGATGTCGGGCTTTTTTCCATTTTGTACCGCCACATGCAGGCCAGTCCTCCCTTTTTTATCTGATGCTATTTTTCGGAGGGGTTTTTTTTTCTCCTGTCAAATTACTACAATCATTTTTAAATTTTGCTTTGGAGTTATTTTTTCACCCCTCGTTTTTTTCATTTTCATCTTGCTTAATGAACTTCTAACCTCAAAAACTATGCATTGCACTTTGTGCAGATTTTGCCTACATCGTCGAAAATCTGCATGTAAATTTATTTTTACTTGCTTTGATGGGACCCCGACGGGTCTTTAATAAAATAATTGAAATTGAAATAGATCGGCTCGACGGCTGAGACTGCGTTCGCGCATTATGTGTCTGATGCGAAAACGGCTTAAATAATATCAACGATGATTTAATGTTTAGGATGGGAGATTACCAGAATATATGCTAGCATATGTTTATCGATATTGGAAATTTCAGGTAGCTTGCCTAAGCTTAAGATTTCGCATGGCTTTTGGCTTCTATTGAGCCTTCCTGCGAAGTTAGGCGGTTAGATATGGTATAAGTGATGTACATGTCATTTGGCCTACTTAACTGGTGAACGTTTCGCAAACGGCCGCTGAAATAGTTGTTAGTTTTGGAGAAATATCAGTCTTTTTGGTCGGTATCTGTTTCCTGTTAACATGTGTCAGTCGCCTCTCACTCGTCGCCCCACACTTCATGGAACCGAAATCCGTGTCCTTGCCCAGATGGAATGCATCAACTTCTTCTCACCCATAGACGAGCATCATGTCTTATAATCCCTCAATCGACCGGCATGGCCAAGTACCTGAGTAGTCTCTGCCTCCCCGACTTGCGCACTAAAGCCGAATTTGTTGGTTACGCGCTATATGTGACGGTATTTCCCATTTCGCGTCCCGTAAGCAATACTGTGTTTTTATAGCGCCCGTCAGGTAACGCGAATCGTCCTCAAGTCAACATGACTGACCCCAGCGGCTTTGTAACTCACGTCGAAACTATCTTGTTTAGACCTGCAGCCATAGATCTGTCGTCATGAGGGACGACTCGATGACGACTAAGCTTAAATCAAGGGCAAGTTTAATTCTCCTGCGTTAACAATGTAGGCTGTAGAAATAAAAATTAGATCTCAGGAGCGGTATGCTACGAGTTCCCTTACCTGTAAATCGTATATGCTGCCTTGTAAATTTTCCGACATTCGGTCAGAGTTACGATAAGCTAGGGATGTCTCGCCTTGTCCACTGATCATTTTTATCGTTGGTGATGTCACCTATATATCCCAAGGCCTAAATTTAATTCTTCACTTATGAATCCCCTACAAATCTGGCTTATCCGACCGACACCAACCACTTCCTTTATGATCACATTCATTTCCAAGAGCATATTGCACACCTACTAACACTGAGTACGGCGGTTGCGTGGACTAGTTAAATTCTGTCATCAGAGAAGCCGAATAACTAAATATATTTCTTTTTCCTAAGAGACAATGTAGAACAGATATGAACATAGCTTTCAAAATCGTTGTAGGGCCGGAATTTGCTCCTCAGTCTGTTGATATTTTTGAGATGCTACGAACAATGACTATGCGAGGCCACCAATCTAAGTCAAAGGTGAACTATGTCAGCCATGGAGAGCGAGTCTATTTCCGCTATAACCGGATTGTTGAAAGATAGATCATTATCCCAAATTTTGTTTTCCTTGCAGAAACCTTTACGACCTCTAGTAGAAGCTTTCGCCGGTTTTTTCTTCATGGTCGCATATTATCTTGGTATTAGTGACTGAAACAGTTGTTATGCAAGTTGATGCATGCTATTCATCCGTATATCTGTAGGGTCCTCCCTATCTTCCTTACATATGCCAAATTACAACTATGCAGATATCCACAATTTTTTTCTTAAGAATCATTTGCGGTGCCGACCTCAAGTATTTAACCTTTACATGTTCACAATGTTGACCTAATTTATTTCATACTTCTGTCATACTCATCTCAGTATGCGCTCTTTCGCCTAGCGCCAGATTCTTCTAATAGTTTTAATGTTGAAAAACTAACAATATTTTGCAGACCGAACTCGATTATTAGGAGAGTATAAGAATTCATGCCACGCGAGAATGTATTTCTGTTTACACATTTCGCACGTGTATTCCATTAATCAGATCACTGCAGTTCGCGAATTATCCAACGTCGCTTAATACATAGATACAATACGATTACACGTCAAATAAGGCCACTATATAATGACGAGAGGCCTGTTTTCGGCAGAACTGCTAGAAGTCACTATGAGAAGGGGTTAGATAGCTTTCGTTTATTTTCAGTCGTGGGAAAACAAACGACAAAATTCGGCAAGGGCCGATACCCATATCCAGTTTAAATTTACAATTTAAGTCATGCCTTAAGGTATGCCACGGAATCATGCGGTGTGAACCACGATCCGCAGTACTACGATTCACATAACAGTAAAATGATAATATTTTTGACGAGCACCCATCTTAAACCATGTCTGGGTACCGATAGACGAACGCTGATTACTTGACTGTTGAAGACCATTAAGTTAGAAACAACAATTCTCTTCAAACTTTGGTCTACCAAAGAAAAAATTCTCGAATTTTTAACAACTTTATTTATTGGCGAAATATATCTGAACACTCGACACTCCAATGATGTGGAATGACCATAAATGCGACACCGAAAAAATGCCAGTATTTTTAGGTTTAGTGCCAATGATCTCACAAAAAGCGTCGTAAGCCAACTACTCCGATGTCAACGAGATCTTGATGTAGTCAGAAAATAATATCCGTACATGGGGTGTGCGCAGTAAAATGATGGAAACAAATGTGTCCGTCGTGTTGGAAGATTCTGCAACTGTGCGATCCATCAAAGCATATTCATAACCCTTGGCAAACCCATTTTGCAAAGTGCTCAACTGTCCAGCATTGTAACGAATAAGTGAACAATTTTCTCGTTGTTTACTTTATGGTACAGCACACCCTAAACAAATTTATTTCTGATCTGTAATGCAGTGAACGAGATTTGAAATATTTTGTTGACTGTTTGCCGTAGTCATGCTTTCCTCTATATCGACTCAATTCCTCTGTCGAAAATGCTCACTCCATTGCTGACTGCCTGTCTGAACCTAAAAACAAGACCAATCTGTAAAAATAAAAATAATTTCGCCATTTTACTTTGTTCTCAGCTTTATACACCATGTGACGCATTTTTTCCTCGAATGCAAATTTACGCTTTAATTTGTTTATTTCAACTGAACTATTAAGGCCGTCAGTCGTCTTCGCTCCCAACATTTCGAAAGACGCTTTGCGCCTTTCTCCGTGCGTCCGCACGTACTTCCTTCAGAAATCCTACGTTACCCGCGCACTCATCTTTTTGAAGTCGAACGATAATGCTTATTGTTTTTATGATTGCGTTTATGTTGGGATATAAGAAGATTTTATGGAGCACAGAATTGTTCTAATTTTATATAATCTGGATAAATTATATTTAGACCATATATAATCAGTAGAAGTGTTACATGATTTTGCATTATACAATCAAAGAAGCAAGTAATTTTTGGGTGAGAAATGTAATGCAGTCCCAGGTTGTACACTACTTCGAGAGGAAATCAAGCAGTTATCCATTTTTCGAGATATCCCTGCTAGCACCAGCCCCGTCTGGCCCCGCCTAGCCCCCGGGGCCAGACGGGGCTGGGCCCCGTTTGGGCGGGGCAATGACGGTACTACGACGGGGCTAGGGACCCGATAGCCCCGTCTGGCCCTGGGGGGCTAGGCGAGGCCCAGCCCCATCTGGCCTCGTCCTCGAAAAAAACGCGCAGGGAGACGCCACGCTCTCCGTGATATTAACCCCTCATTTACGTTACCAGTATTATCCCTTTCCTAGTTCTGCGCACAGCAGGTTTAACTATTCTACTTCTGGTCGACGAACAACCATAACCCTTACCTTTGTTAGGTATTGCCCACCCTCTAAATATAGTGATAGCGCCGAAAACTCGAACATGTCCCGAGGTCTGCAGCAGGCAGACATTGACTGCATTGTTTAATGGACGCATTAATAGTAATGGACAGTTTCCCCGTTGCGAGCCGACACATATGTAGGAGCTTCCGCATGACACCAAGACAAACGAGGTGCATGTAATCAATTGGAAACGTAGCAACCATATCAATAGGCAAGTCCTCGAAAGGTGAGGTGCCTTTATGGTGCTGCTCCTGACTTCTCGTGCGAAATGACCTGTCATCCCGCAGACGCCCGCTGTGTACCGGGAACGTCATGCGGTTTGCCACGGAACTACCCATATGAAAACACCTAGGAGGATTACATTTTCGTCCATTATAGCAATTACCTGTCGCAGCCGTAATAGCCATTATGCGCTTTTACTTGCCGGACGTAGGACCGAGCAGGTGTGTCGCAGATGACGTTGGCCAGCTCAACTCTAACTACAGCGTCCGTATCCGGGACCTGAAGTCCGCTGGTCAGAATATCCTTCAGTTCTGAGATGCACTGGCCAATAAATACATCCAAAGGCTCAGGCTTGCCGGAACCAGGGAACACTCCAACAACAAACGGCAGTCCACGGACAGCATAGCTGACTCGACCGAGGATTGGCCATAGGCACTGGCCAGACCCTTTAAACAACTTCATTCCGTCAATGTGGAGTTGAACCCGTATTTTCGGTAAAAAAGGCGACAGACCGCGCTTAAGGCCCAGGTGGACGTAGCTGCCGTTAGAGAGGGACTCAGTAACGCATGCTCGCGGTGTCTGCATGAGAGTTCGCGGGTCCTTGGGCACATCTGGGTGTTATTTACGCGACATTTGGAACAACAACTTGAATGTTGCCTGCGGTAGTTGGACACTTAAGCAGAATTCCCTCAAATCTGTCAGGAAGCAATTGCCACTGAACGGGTTCGAGCTTTCATCTGCAACCTGGTCGTCGTCTACATCGTCTTATAGCATACCATATAACACCTACCAATGCTCAATTCAGGGCTAAGGTGCGGCATCGATGGTTCGGGTGACGGTTCCGTTACGAGAGATGACGTAGACGGGAGCGAGGGATCATCGGTGGCGGCATAGTACGCCATCTTCGCCCGCTTAATCATGCTGTGCATTGTACTGCGATGAAGTCCCCAGTATTTCCTATCCATATTTGCTTAGAATTAACATATAAATAGCATTAACATATATTAGACCGCTATATAGTACACACAAGCAGTCAGATTACGTGCCATTCTTATAAATAACTTAAATTACGATTATAGATACTAAAATAAAGCATTTACTTATTACAATGACATATTGCATCGCGTGGAAGAAATAAATAAGTAAATGGATAACGTACTGCAGTCAAAACTAGCTAAGTAAGAAGCAGGAGTCGGTCAGCTGTATGGATCAGTCAGCGTAGAAGTGCAGTCCACGTGCGTAGGTACATGGCCGACTTAAACAAGGCCAATATTTGCCTTCGTGAAACGAAAGGTTCTCTCGATGTCATACGACTGAAAACACATTATACAAGTTAAAAAGCTTATATTTCACGATAATAAAGCTCAAACAGTCGAAAATAATGCAGAATGACGTTATTAGAAAGGATGGAAATTTGGACGGGGCCTAGCCCCGTCTTGCCCCCGGGGCCATGTGTTGGCAGGGTCAGTTGGTATAAATTTGCTGAACGTCACCTTTAACCTTCAATATCTATGGCCCACTAAGACCGAAAAATTCTTAAGCGATGAGTCCAAACCTACAAAATGAGCAACTTCTCAACAACACTATCAAATTTAGGTTGCTGGCGGGCTCGTTAACATAGGCACAGTTTGTTTTGCTACAAAAAGCTGTGGTATTTTTCCATCTTCGAAGTTCCGCTTATAAAAAAAGGCATAGCAGTCGCGGATTCAGTCCCGCCATCAAGTCCGCCTATACCATCGCGTACGAAGTTTGACTTCTGGACGTGGTCGGATCGCGGGAAATTAAATGCTCTAAGTTTCATCGAATTTTACTATCACAAATAACTAAACGTGACCGAATTTTTAGCCATCCGATCTTGCACATTCAATGTCCAACCAGGAGACGCAGTCATTTGAGGACAAAGTGGCACTTGTACGATGTCTTCCCGAGTTAAACAACCTTCGTATGACAGGCGAACTGACCGATCTGACTGTAGAGGTAAGTTTGTAAATGAACTTCACTGTTCTTTTCTCATTTTAAGCTACAGGACGACGTCTCGCTGCCTGTACACAGGTTGGTTTTGGTCTGCAGAGTACCCTCCCTACGTGAATCCTTATGTACAATGCATACGCAAAAAAAGGCTGTCCTTGAGTGGCCAAAGGTTTCCTCTGAGTAATCACTCGTGTTTTATTACGACTACCGCGCAGAGTCGCTAAACCACTAATCGACTATGTGTACACGGGCCAGCTGGAAGTCAATGAGGCCAATGCTACTGGTCTGATTGTGCTGTCGCAGCAACTCGTAATGCCTCGCGTGGAAGAGTGGGCGGTGAGTTTTATGGCCGCCAGATAGGTGTTATCGAGCCCTAATGGACTCCCAGGTTCAACGCTGAAAACTTAAAAAAATACTGGGACCTCGCAGAATTGCTTAAGAGCGAACAGCTAGTGAACGCCTGTCTTCAGCATATAAAGACAACCCTTGAAGCCACGGTTGCGAGTGACTTGTTCATCCAGCTGCCAGCTGACGCTGTCTTGTCGATACTGCGTGCAGACGACCTCATAGTGGACAGTGAGGAGAGTGTCGTCAGATCGATTGAGCTTTGGGTAAGTTCAACCGGCGAAGTTGAAGAAACTCGATTGGTGCACGCGGAAGCGATGCTGCGGGAAGTTCGATGGGACCGAGTTGATGCCGACTTCAGATGCAGACTATTTAATGAAGAAGGCTTCTGGAATAAAAGTGTGGGATGCTTGTAAGTTTGGGAGGCGCTTTTAACCTTTTAACTGTTAAAGAAAACTTCTAGGACGTATAAACTCCTGGATCGAACATCCGTCCTCGAAAGTGGATGAAGAGTGTCCGTTTAATGAAAAACGCAGAAGGCCACCGGGCGGCATCTGCTTCATTGGCTACGCAAAAACTGGTCCGCGGTGCTTTATCGAGTACGATTTTGACGCAAACACTTCGAAGCCACTAGCAGTTTCATCAGGTTCATCTAGCGCGGCCTTCGTGGCCATTGAGAGTGAGTCCCGTCCATTTGAACTTTCGATAGGACAGTCAGCTGTTATATCTGTCTTTGTTTGGTTTTGACTGTCACCTGGAATCGATGTGGAACACGGACATGTAGAGGGCTGGTCGTTCAGTGGGTTATGTTGTAATTACCGCCGAGAAGGCGGGTTAAGTCGGCGGGTACGACTGTGCGCATGCCGGTTTGTCGGAGCTGAAGTCGGTCGAGTGGCTTCAGGTCAGCGCGTGTGAAACGGCTCGCTGCAAGGGGGTGAATGACCTTGAGGCAGCGAGGCCTTGGGCGGGGACACCAGGCAGCCATGATTGCTGTCGGCAACACGGATATTCTCCCGACCAATATCACATGCTGTTCAAAACGTCCTCGATTTTGCCCTAGCGACTGTTATTCGTCCGTTGTGTGCTTGCTTACTGAACGCAGCTCACATGTACCAACCTTGACAACCATCTGTCTGCGTTCTTTTTTGTCAAACATTCGTTTCTCATCAAATTCACAAGGGGTGTCAGTGTTTTGCATACAAAACGACCGTCTGATTTCAGGCTTTCACATCGAACTCAAGTAATCGGAGCGTACTGCTGTCAAGAATGTCCAAAGGACCGTCTAACGCTTCTTAATTGACAAATGATTGCGTTTCGTCTGTTGTTACCAGCGTTTGTGTGGTGACGATGATGGCTTTTTACAAGCCCCTGTCTTTTCTCCATAACACGCAGATCCGCCTTCTAAATTTCTACGCGAACGCGAAGCATGCGCATCGACCGTGTATGTTTGTGTAAACCGAACAAAACAAGCTCCCCAGGATTGACATTTTTGCGCGAAAGACGCTTATCTGAATGTACACAGGTTGGTTATGGTGTGCAGAGTACCCTCCCTACGTGAATCCTCATGTACAATGCATACGCAAAAGAAGACTGTTCTTCAGTGGCTAAAGGTTTCCTATGAGTAATCACTAGTGTTGTATTACAACTGCCGTCCAGAGTCGCTAGACCTCTAGTCGGCTAATTCTACACGTTTGTTACCATCAGCGTTGGTGTGGTGACGTCGATGGCGTTTGACAAGCTCCTGTCTTCTCTCCGTAACATGTTTGCATCAACCGGACAGGGTTTGTGTGAACCGGATATTCACCTTAATACGGGAAAGACGCTTATCTGCCTTTTCGCCTCCTCGCAAGGCGTCGCCCACTGTAAGCCGTGGAAGACTGATCCCATGCTCATTAACTGACTGCCTCCCGTCGCATAGAAATAAGTGAACAGAATGGTTTTTCGTCTTGTCTTGTACTTTTCTCCCTTATCCAGAGCATAGATGTTTTATCGATGCTGGCGTTCAACAGGCCTACGCCCCCTCACCGACGATTTTAAACCGCGCGATGGAAAACGCGTGCTGCGCCATAATCTGCCAACTTCTGGCCAGAACCCTTTTGCCATTGTATAAGCCTGTGGTACAAGACCGGAAGTCGTAAAACAGCATGTCTGTGCCAGATCCTCCGACTTCATGAGAACACTCATTGTGGGGTAATTTATCGCCTTTAAATGTGTATTTTCTCACATAGTCGACGCCTTTCGTTGATATCCTTGACACTCGTTTTCGTATCTCCTCACTTCGCTCCTTATTGCATTGGAAACAGGCTGCATCTTCGCGATTGGAGGAGATGATAACGACGGCAGCTTTCCAAATGTTCACAAATTTGATACGAAGGAACATCGGTGGAAGGAATGTGCGCGGCTCTCCACGGGACGGAGGTGCCATTCGGTAGTTGCCGTCCCAGTCGGTCAGGGAAACGTGATTTGTGTCTTTGGCGGATGGAACAATCAGAACGAGTGTCTTGACACTTGTGAAATCTACTCTGCACAGGAAGACAAGTGAGTCTGCTGGCCGCCGTAGCCGCATAGTAAAGTAAATGGCAATATTGTTCACCGTCAAATTGAGGCAGGCTTGAATGAATTTTTCTGCCGTATGAGTGGGTTGGTCGTCAGTCAACCGTGCCCTTCTCCCAGGCTCGAAGCCTGAGGGCATTACGCACTGCATTAGGACACCGCGTCTATTCGCCGATTAATCTCCTGTCTTAACTTGGCCTCTCTTTGCTCAGACTTGGCTTTAGTCAAAGGCAATTTTCTACGGCCGCTTATGTGTTCTCACTTTCTGGCCGGATTCCCTTTGACGATTGCAACTAAGAAAGTTCTATGGCGTAGCTTTACAGTCTACCTCTTCCATATTCTTTCTCAGGTTCCACAAGCGTTATTTGTAAGCTCAGTGAGGATTAAGCGATCGTGATTTGGCTGTTTTTGCTGAAACTGTACATTTGGTCTAAGAATGTATGTAACAGAGATAAACTGAAAATTCCGACTAAAATGTCTGCACATATCGCTTAAAATGCGATGTTTGATGTAGCCAACTGCAACAGAGCGACTGTTACCGCACTTGACAGTTTCCAGAGAAGAGTGGCCTGATTGAAATCTGTGGTTACGGACGGCGACCTATCGGTAAGACTTGAGGCATTAAAGCCCGTCGAAACCTCCAGAAGTGGAGCAATCATCTCCACCCCACTTAACCCCCACTCTCCGAGATCCAGATAGTGTTCCAGAAGAATAGCAATGTTTAGTGCCTTCAATCCTACCTTGATCGACCCTACACCCCCCCCCCACTCTCCGTGACCCAAATAGTGGTCCTCCAAAGTAAAGCTAGGCCTCGATGGGAGATCTCAAATCCCTTACTAGATAGACTGTTATGAAGTTAATACTAGAGCTATCTCAGTCTGTACCTCAGTTCTGGGTAGGCCCGAATAATTTGATCGGGTGGCACCCTTCTGAAGCACGATTTTTAGGCGTTATGATGGTTTAGAAGCCTGTATGTCATTTTCCTGTGAGGAAAGTGAACACTGAATCGACCTCACTCCTCACCCATGTGCCAGCGGCCTGTCCGTTCAAAACCGCTTTGAGCCCAGACCGGACGCAGTGAAACCGCTCTCGCCTACCACATGACGCGTACGAACTTAAATCTCAGTCGTATGAGCAAATTGACGGAATCGTAATGGGCTCAGGCCAACCTTTGCCGATGTTTTTTAATGGTTCACCTAGAAGAAAAGGTGTCACTATAACTGAACATACCAGCGTTATGCAGGTTCTACATGGATGATATACTCACGGATGTTGATAACAAGGTAGACGCCTCTGATCTACTTTGTGTAATGAATAACGTGTATCTGAAAATTAAATTTGTTATAGAAATGGAGCAGTGTAACAAGCTTCCCCTCCTAGACGTTCACATGTTTAGAGAGGATGATGAATCAGTACGGCGCTCCGTTTTCCATAAGATCACATGGAAAGGGCAATACTTACATTTTGAAAGATTCGCGCTAATGCAACGGAAAGGAATCTTTTAAATACTCTTTTTCAAAGAACGATAAATGTTTGCTCGAGGGAGACCCTAGATACCAAAACTGCCCGCATTAAAGAAGCTTACTTAATCGTGGATATCCTGCATGCCTTGTTCAAAAAATACCGCCACCATTTACGGCCAAAATTAACGGGTAGCTAATAGAGTCTGATCCACGTTTCAAATGGGGACATAGTTTTCATCTCATCTGAAAACCGCCCGCCCCCGTGGTACGTTTTTAAACGCGCTTTCTTTCGACTTAAAATTCGTGCAACTTGTCCTGCTGACCGGATTGTTGTCATAAGTAGGCCACCGTTGCAGTGACCTAATTAAGTCACCCTTTTTACCGCCGTCTTCATTTCAGATGGTAAAGACTACCTGGTTTAAAAGAAAAAAGGCAAAACTCTACCGCTGTTGCGCTGCCGGACGGTCGCGTGTTTGTGATTGGCGGCAAACCCGATTTTTGTGTCAAATCATTGTCCTCTGTGGAGATGTGTCATTTACGAGAGGCAGCAGACTGGCGTGGACCACGAAAGTCATCGGACAGCTTTTGGAAGGCTGCTGCTCCCATGCTATCCGCATATAATGGATGCACGGCGGTCGTATTCAAGGGCGACCTTTTTATTTCTGGATGCAGTGCCTATGTTCATAATGATTATAACGTACGGGTTGATGTCTTCGCCCCGCCCGACAACCGGCGCCCCTTGGGTAAGTGGACACGCCTCACTGAACATACCTTAAAGGAGTCTTTTTTTACTCTCGCCGTTTGGCAGGACAGACTTTTTTCTTTCCGTGAGTCAGCAGTTCTGTCTCTCTTCCCCTGATGAGTTGATTTTGCTGTCCTCGAGTCTGCCTACTGCCTGTGGGCCGTCTGGCTGTCAAGATGGCCTAGTTCGGTCCTCTACTTCCCCTTGCATTTTTAAGCCCTCTCTTTGTTTCTCTCATCGCAACTAAATGATCGGAAGACCCAAATTTGGAGAAGGTGTTAGCACCTTTAGGGATAGATTTAGGGCCACACGCAGTGGTCCTTCCAGTGGATATGTTTTCATGGTGTAAACTTGTTTGCTGACAACAAAAGGATCCTGGCGACAGTCATTTAGGAATAAATGTGTTTGAAGTGGGACAGCCGTTCGTTGCATTTACCTCATCCCCCCCCCCTTTATCACTCACAGCGCCTCGACTGCTTGACAGGCCTGCGACAGAGATAATTCGTCAGCGTAATTTCGTCCAACGGCTGTCCAGCCGCATGGCGAAACCCGTCGGCATGCGTCCGGTGCACACACCCCACCCGGTCTTTACTGCCTCAGGACATTTAGGTTATATATATATAGGCCTTTGTCTGGAAGGATTCTTTGCTTCTAGGTGAGGCCGATGATTTCAGGAAATAACACTGAATTGCTATGATGCGCTTTTTACTTGGACGAACTCGGTCAGCGCCATCGCGGATCTCGGCCGGCTGGTCTTATGTATAGTTGAGCAAGAATTCACCCCCAAGCATGCGTGGTTTTGACCTGGACTATGACTGCCTAGAGACGGCGAAAAATAACTCGGGGAATTATCGTTTCACTTTCCCCTTGTGCAATGACAATTATGCTTTTCTGTATTTGTTTTAACTCGTGTTTTTTTTACGAAGACTGAACGATTAGGAATTGCCTAGTTTTATAGTGTTATAGTATGCAGTCCCATGTACAAGACCAAATATTCTGAAGGGTGAAGTACCCACTCGTTGATCTGACTCTGTAGTCTTGCTCCTCCCTCTTGTTGGCCAGAACGGGACAAACTGTGTGATACCGGTCGACGGTACTTTGTCGGGCACGATTAGGTTGTTTTTATTCATTAAATATCTGCATTTGACTCGACCTGGGAGATAGCTGTACACGGTTCTCGATTCTGCAGCACAAGGGGAGCTTTTTCGAGAGATGACAGTCGTCGATGTGTCGTCTAGCGTATGTTTTCCATAAATGGGCAACCCTTGTTATTACTGTTCTCAAGCTGGAGAATATGGCGGTTTCAGTGATCTCCGGTCGATTTATCGTCTAAAAGCGAGATTGGAGACAATGTATGCACTGACACTAAATGCGGCTTGAAAAGTCATTTTAAACATTTGAAGATCTATATAAACTCGCGGCGTTGTATTATTCCGTTCATAGTATCTTCTCGGTTCATCCACTTCTGCCGTTATAAGTGATGCACTGATGGCTGTGACTGAATGTGTACCTGGGCGTTTAGTTCGACTGCTCCCTGGGGATTAACTTCCAGGTAAACTGCAAGACTTCGTCCCGAATGAGACAGTCAAGAGTCGATGCGAACCCGATGCGACGGACGGTTGAGGCATTTGGAACATTTTATTCCTTTCCTACTTCATGCGTATTGCTTTTATTATATTCAATGCTTCGTGTTTGTCTGCAGTGCACGTGAGGTTGGAGCGGCTAGCTGGAAGGTTGGTTCGCCTCTGTTCTCCAGGACATGCAGGCACTTCTTAAACCCTGAGAATTCTCGGCAATAGATGAGGTGTTGTTTCGGGCTGATCGAGCCGAATTCCCCTAATGGGATCCTAAGGGCCGATTTGGTCGATGATTTATAGTTCTGCCGACAATTTACCTATTTGCCAAAACGGCTTTTTCACCAGCGCACTATCAGAGTCAACGGTAGTTATGTGCCCACCCCCTCTCCACATGCATCCCTACTCCCCTTCCTCACTCATTCCCAACATCTTTGGTTGTTTTGACCCGCTTTCACCTTCTAATCAAATTTCAGTTGGAAATAATTACTGTCTGCTTTCCTTCTTCTCATTGGAGGTTACGGTTATGATCAAGGCGTATCAATCAGGGAGTTCGTCCCACCGTCAAGTCAGCCCATGCCATCGCGCAAGAAGTTTGACTTCTGGACCTGGTCGGATCCCAGGAAAATAGATGGTTTAAGGTCCATCGAACGAGCATTTCCTCTGTGCTAAAATTTGCTGATTTTTTCAAGCGTTAAGCTTAAAGAAAAATTTGTTATACATGCTTATTTTTATTCTTCAATAAAAGTGACTGAGCTACGTATCATGCTTCAAATTTCCTTTCTGTGCCAAATACAAACTTGGGAATTGGACATCAGAATCTGTAGGAGTTACACACAGCTGCGGTCATGCCTGTTCTAGTTTAAATCAATACTCTCGTAGGATGAATCGGCAACAATATTCCTTGGTAATGTGTTTCGCCCCCTGGAGACGAGACGAAATGTCGAGGCCCCAGGGGCCACCTCCACGTCCCGAGGACCTGTGCCGACCATTTCGCCACCTCCTGAGAATTCGCTTGCAACAGCGGCACCGTACCAGTGTTAAAGAAGGCAACGAAAGTTGTGCGTGGGTCAACCCAATCCTGTACCATGAGTAGCCGGAGATGGTGGTATCGTCAGTGTAATCCAAATTGTCTCACTCAAGCCGGTGTCAGTATTGTCAGTTCTTGAGGACCATCGGTGAAGAATCCCAAACCTACGCATGCCGGTTGCGAAAGGGTTTGTGGCCCTTCTCAGAAAACAGGAAGTAAAGACGCTTGTGATACAGAAGTAGCAGTAATGAAGGTTTTATGAATGATGTCTTTGAAACTCACAGATAGCTTCTTTCGTGAATCGGACGGGAAACATACATTTACGTCGCTAAGCCTTTGGACGCGCTAACAACGCGTAAAAACGCGAAAGTTCAGTCGGTAAAACTGGAAATTACGTACTTTGAGCAGGCAGAAAAAATGGAAACCTAGGTTACCGACTAGATGTTTGAGGCAAACTCGTCTCCACCTGTGATGACGAATCGCATTGGAGGAGGAGTTACGGAGTATGTGTCATCAAACTTAACTCCCGCGATGCCTGCGACAAGCACATTTAAAGTCGACAATCTTTGTAGCGTTGTAGTGGCTCTACTCCGAGCGCCTGTCGCAACGCTGGGCCTTTGGTGAGTGTCAGCGTGTGTGCAACTGTGCTGTCTGGCATTCGCCCACTCGGCTTCCCAACTGGCCAATCAAATTCAAAGCCGAGTCGGACGGTTTGACTCATTCCATGACGGACTTTGGGACGCCGCCAACTCGACGCTGGACATTCCCTCGTCTGGCTGCCAACTCTCCACAGCTCCTCCAGTTATTCTTTACAGAATGATCATCCTTCCCGCTGGCATCCCCCTTCTCTTTCCGTTCGGGACTGCGCCTGAAGGTCGTTATAGGCATGGTCTCGCGCGCGGCGTATCTTAACCACCAGCACGAAGTCCATGCCTAAGGCCTTACCCCAAACCCCCAAGTATATCCGTAATCCGTACCCTAACACCTGGCAGAGCACCTGTCATGATCGCCCTAGGCCTTCTGGCCCTGGAAAGGGGAGGTTTTGTGTAGGTTAGGTTAGAAATACTGTCCTTCCCTATTTTTCGACGTTGGGATTGCCACAATCACTGCCTACTTCCCTTCGTCTCATTGGAGGCTCCAGGAGTTCGTCCCGCCATCAAGTCGGCCCATGTCATCACTCAAGAAGGTTGACTTCTGGACCTGGTCAAAACCCAAGAAAATAGACGCTTTAAGTTGCATCGAACAAGCGTTTACTCTGCGGTGGCTGACGTGGTCTAGGGATCTTGTCTGCGCAGGCCACATGCACGACCTGGCCCAGCAAACAAAGGCGCCAGGATTTCACACAACGGGGGTTGAGCGGCGTTCATCTCACAATTGTGAGAGTGTCGTTGGTCACATTGAGAAGGAGCCGTCTCAGCCTGGCTCTCAGTCCACCAGTGCGCCACTCCAGGCAACAGACACAAAACTGGACGGAGTGCGTGGGCTGAGTTGGGGCGTCAGCCAGCGACCTTTCAATCCACAACGCTTGACGCGCCGTGATAGTTTCAGATTCGAGTCACACATGCAGCTGGGGGACCGTATGGAGACGGAGTCAAGAGGCACACTTGCGTGGGAGGTTGAAATTGGATGCTTGTGGTGGGTGAATGTTGATGTACGATGAGATGCCGGTGAGGAAGGATGTGATGACGTGATGCAACCGACGGTTGTCTGCCGTAGGTTTTCGTGGACGCGCATTTGGCCCATTAGACCCATGCAGTGAATGAATGTGCGAGTAAAGTGTGGGCAGTGTAGACGGATTCGGCGAGTGTAGGTTGGTGCTTCAGGCACGGTTTCTCCAGTCTCTGTGCAATGATTTCGTAAGTGACCGATCGGGTGGATGCGTGAGGTGAATTTGGGGGGACAGTGTGGACATGGGAATTCGACAGTGTCAGTGTCAGCTGTGGGGATGTTGGTGGTGGATCTTGTGGTGGTCGGCACACTGGGCGACGGGTGTGGGTTGGACTAGTCATGGTGGGTGTGCAGGATGACTTCAACGTGACGGAGCTGGTGGACAAGCAGACACAGCCATCAGGCAGGGACAGGATTAAGCAAGGCAACAAACGAAGTCCAGCACACTAACACCTAGCTATTAGCAGAGAGAGGCACAGACAAACGGACACAGAGCAGACAACAAGAACAGCATACAGCAAGTGACATTGACAGGAAAGTAAGTAAGGAAACAGAGTAAAGTTCGCTTACCTGAGGGCTTACCTACCTTTTGACCTCCCGCAGTGTTCCAGACGTAGCCTCGTCTCGGCAATGCCGATGCGATGACCCATCCTGCCAGCGAAGCCGAGATTACCGTGTGGTGAGATGCACACTGGGATACCCTCACCTGGTTTAGCCCGCTGGTCGAGGCAGTTACCGTGGGTGCGGCAGCTAGGCAGAGCCTGACTTCGGGTAGCCACATGTGAGAGTTGGGTGCCAGCAAATGGACGCTAGGCGTAGTCTACACCTGCAAGCAAGGGAGCGACCTACTACGACAGTCACGTGAACCCATCGCTGGACACCCCTACACCCCGCCGACGACAACAACTACTACCTCGCACAATCCGCCCACCGGTGAGATCACTGCCGGCGCTACTCCACAACACCGAGGCAGACGCACCAATGACTGGAGTCCAGACGTAGGCCTGTCACATCCGATCAAGATTTGCAAACTGTCTTTGCACATTCGCTCGCCTCATGGGTCTGCCTGGTCACGTGCGTCTGCACGAAAATCTGCGGCAAATCATCATGCATTTCTCCATCAACGCATGCACCGCACATAGACACCTCTTAGGTACATGTTCTTCGGAAGTTTCCGCATTACCCCTCTGCAAAGAGTAAAATCCCTGAGAGTAGGATTGTATACATGTATATATCAAGTGAATAATTTCAGAAATTGCTCGGTGCAGGACTTGGAGTTAAATCTCCGGAACATGAATTTTTACGGTCAGAACCGAAATTTCAATGGACATTTGTTTCGAAGACAATCAACGACTGTAGAATAACCACGTAATTCCCATTCTACAAACAAGTAATACTAGGAGTAGTATGAAATCCATATGGTAAAGGTATTATAGCGTACTCCCGACATAGATACTTGCGTATATATATATATATATATATATATATAAACAGGCATCCCAAGAAATATAATTAGGAAGGTGAGGCTTTTTGGGAAACAGCAAAGTTTATTGTGTACATTTTCGAGACTGGTTCCCCAGCTCGTCTTCAGACAACGGGCGTGCAAAAACAATTAACTTCTAGACTAAGTCTGGCAAAAGGATTCTATGACTGGTTACGGTCATCATCTCGGGATTGGTTGAGTCAGTTTGAATCGGTTCTTAAGGATTTTTTTATGTGACATCTAAATCGATATGCCGGTTGATGTATGCCTCATCTGAGTGCATTGTCTTGCAAGTGATAAACCCACTAGTTGGGCACAGCGAGTAGGCTATCCGGGAAACGAAAATAGCAGTATCCCAACAGTTACAAACTAGTAAATAAGAACAAAGTCGTCAGCAGGCAAAAGTGCACGTGCGTGTTGTTTTTCTTATTCAAAGTTGTGTCAAAGCGTATTGTAACTGATTAAAACAAAACGGACTTAAATGTCACTACAATACTCCCCATCCTAGGAGAACGGAGTTCAAAAAAAATTATTGTTAATAGAAGGAAAATGTGGGAGTGTTATGCATATTGTACAAGTTGGTAACGATCGGGAAAACGGACATGACGACCGCTGCGAGTAAGGGAAGGAGTCTGTGGGTTAAGGGAAGATGCGGGGTTATTGGGCGTAAATGGAGTCTGGGAAATAGCAAGTGGCAATGTGCCAAGTGGAGGTTGTTCGGTTGGAGAAGTTGAAAGAGGCTCGGTGTAAGCCGCCTTCAAGCGATCGATTGGGACCACGTCGGTGCGGCCTCCACGGTCAATTGTAAAATGCTTGTCCTTGCGCGATAGTACTCGAAGTGGGCCGTCATAGGGCTGTTGTAGTGGCCGGCGAATGCTATCTACGCGGACAAATACAAAAGAACATGTTAGTAAGTTCGGGTCGACGTACGACTTACTTGTTGAAGGACGTGGAGAAGTGGCTCGAAGATGAGTCATGGCTTGGCGCAATCTTTGCATATAGTCGCTGGGATCCAAGTCGGCTGAGCTTTGAGGGTACCCGAAAAAATCCACGGGAATCCGTAGGGTGGTACCGTAGACAAGTTGGGCAGCGGAACACTCTAAGTCGGGCTTGAGTGCGGTACGGATACCGAGCATGACCAAAGGCAGATGATCGCTCCAATGGGAAGGGTTGTCATGAGCTCGGAGCGAGGCTTTGAGTTGCCGGTGGAAACGCTCGACTAAGCCGTTGGATGAGGGGTGGTATGCTGTCGTGCGTATGCGAGAACATCCGAGGAGGTTGGTAAGGCTGCTAAAAAGTCTAGACTCGAATTGTTGACCTCGATCGGTGGTAATAGTTGAGGGGACGGCATAATGAGAGATCCAGTGTTCCAAAAAAGCATGAGCAACGGAATCTGCAGTTATGCTAGGTATGGGAGTTGCAATGGGCCAACGAGTAAATCGGTCAATCGCAGTAAGTAAGTAGTTACAACCACGAGATGTTGGAAAGGGACCTACTAGATCGATATGGACATGTGAAAAACGTGCGTCGGGTGCGAGAAAAGTGCCAATGGGGGCTTTGTTATGCCGTCCGACTTTGGCCTCCTGACAGGCCAAACATGAACGGGTCCACTGGCGGATATCAGTGTTCATGCTTGGCCAAACGAAACGCTCGCTGACGAGGCGCTGGGTAGTGCGGATGCCAGGGTGAGCTAGATTGTGCAACGCGGCAAAAACATCTCGTCTCATCTCGCTTGGCACTACGGGTCGGGAGGCACCGCGCGATACGTCACACAAGATTGTACCGGGGGTGGTGGAGAGAGGAATGGCTTCGAGTTGAAGACTAGTGTGTTGAAGGCTCTCACTGAAAGTCGGCTGATTTTGCAGTTCTGCCATGCGCTCCAAATCAATGGAAGGGCGGTTGATGGCGTTAATGCCAGGCCGAGAAAGACAGTCAGCAACTTGATTATAAAGGCCTTTAAGAAATCGAATGTCGGTGGTGTACTGAGAAATAAAATCGAGATGGCGGGTCTCGCGGGGTGAATACTTGTCAGAAGAAGTAGAGAGGGCATAAGTAAGGGGCTTGTGGTCAGTATAAATACGAAAATCTCGGCCCTCAATATAATTACGAAAATGCTTAATGGCTAAATAAATTGCAAGAAGTTCTCTACCAAAAGTGCTATAGCGAGTTTGTGGGGGTGTCAATTTGGCAGAGTAGAGAGCCAAGAGCTGGGTGCCAGTGGGCGTCTGTTGCTGAAGGGCAGCACCTATAACGAAATTGGAGGCGTCGGCCACAATGGAAAGTGGGGCATCAGGTATAGGATGAACAAGGGCAGTTGTATCCGCAAGAGCCTTTCTGGCACGATTGAAAGCCTCTACAGCTGTGTCAGGAAAAGAAAACTCACGGTTGTTCCCGCGTAAAAGGTTAGTAAGTGGTAGCATTAATTGAGCACAATGAGGGATGAAACGTCGATAGAAATTGACAAGGCCTATAAAACGGCGCAGTTGTTGAAAAGAAGTGGGAGTAGGGAAATCGCGAATAGCTGAAACTTTGGCGTCTATGGGATGACAACCAGAAGCATCTACGCGATGTCCTAGGAAAAGCAGCGACTGTGCGCCAAAAACACATTTAGAAACATTAAGGAAAACGCCAAATTGGCTCAATCGTTCAAAAATGTGACGCAAATGTTGTAGGTGCTCGTGTTCATTGGAACTTGCTACCAGAACATCGTCGACGTAGACAAAAACGAAAGGTAGGTCGCGGAGGGCTTCGTTGATAAAACGTTGAAAAGTTTGAGCGGAGTTGCGTAGCCCAAAAAGCATCCTGACAAACTCGAACAGGCCGAACGGTGTTGTAATCGCCGTTTTGGGAACGTCTTCTGGAGCAACGGGTATCTGATGGAAAGCTTTGACTAAGTCAATGTTGGAAAATATTGTTGCTCCAGCTAGGCTAGATGAAAAGTCGTGGAGATGGGGAAGTGGATACCTATCAGGCACAGTGCAGGTGTTTAACCGTCGGTAATCCCCGCAAGGGCGCCAGTCAACGAGACTTTTTGCACACCATATCTAGAGGTGCAGCCCATGGACTAGTGGAAGGCCTAACTATGCCCAGCTTCATCATGTGACTGAATTCAGCCTTGGCTATGGCTAGCTTATCGGCGGCTAAACGACGGGGACGGCTAAACACGGGTGGTCCAGTAGTTGAAATATAATGTACAACAGAATGCTTGATAGGTTGGTTAAATTGTGAGGGTCGTGTGATAGATGGAAATTCCGAAAGTAAACGATGATAGGGAGTAGACGAAGGGATTGTTGAAATGCGTGGATGAGGTGATGAAATGGTACGAGTGGAACAATTACAATGTAAAGAAGTCTTAGGATCAAATAATTTATGGGACTTGCTGTCAACGAGGAGACCGAAAAAAGATATAAAATCAGCGCCGAGAAAGGCAGTATGAACATCGGCGATTGTAAATAGCCAACGAAATGAACGTCTTAGACCCAAATCTAGTGTTAGGGATCGTTGACCAAAGGTTTTAATAGAAGTATTGTTAGCTGCTTGGAGGAAAAATGAAGAGTTTGGTGACTTACGGTCAGTCAAGGTGGGTGGGATTAGACTGATCTCCGCACCAGTATCCACGAGAAAATTACGACAGGAAGTCTTGTTATAGATGTGGAGTAAGCGACTGGGAGAGGATGTGCCGACCACGTTCGTCGCCCTTACTGGTCGGCAGGGGAGTTTTCAGACGCGGGTGTTTTATACTTGCACGGAGAGTGGCAGCGATGGGCGTTAGAATCATAATTGTGATGATACCAACAGAAACCATCAACTGCAGGTTGATTTGGAGTGGGAGATCTCGGGCGGCGAGAAATCGCAGGGCTACGAGGGTTATGGACACGAGTGGCCCGGAGCTGGGAAACTTCGAGTGTGAGGGCATCCAGGCGTTTGACGACATCCTCGATTGTGGGGGCAATTGTGCTTCGACTAGCGACGTTAACCGTAACAGGACGCTGGTAGTACTCGAGTATACGGTCGGCAGTCTCCGCGAGCATCTGAACAGTCGATGAAGGAATGTTAGGCGCAAGGATGGCTTGCACAGAAGGAGGCAACCGTTGGAGGAAAAGGTGTTTGAACATGGTGGCATCCAGCTATTGTCCGTCTGCCAACTGCTCCAAACGTCTAAGAAGCTGCGTAGGCTTCCTGTCACCGAGGTCCTCCTCAGAAATTAAACGTTGGAGACGTTTTAGCGTTAAGAGGGAAATGCGGGAAATGAGAGCCTCCTTAAGGGCAGTATAAGGGGCTTCTGTGGGCGGACAATCTATGATGTCGCGGAGGTCGGTGGCGATGTCCATTGGGAGTGCTGCCACAACATAGTGAAATTTCGTATCCTCTCGTGTGATCTGACGGAGGGCGAAACGGGACTCTACAGTGCGCAGCCACAACGCGATGTCACCGAGCCACACGGAAGGCAGGTCAAAGGTGTGAATGCCGGCTATCGGCTGGCTGGTAGAATCGTTGGACATAATTAGCCGAGGTCGGTCAGAGGTCAGATAAATGGGGTAGATGACTGGCGCGTTGACAGTAAGATTAAAGGGTAGCGCTCGTATTGGATAAAAGGGTGAGACAATGTGAATAGCAAATAAGGGCTAAATGAATAATCTGATCGATAAAAAATAGAGTGAGGATTAATCCGAATGGAAATAGTTATGCACAGAAATGAAAAAGAAGGAGCTATGAACGATACAGGGTCACCAGTGTAAGTGATAAACCCACTAGTTGGGCACAGCGAGTAGGCTATCCGGGAAACGAAAATAGCAGTATCCCAACAGTTACAAACTAGTAAATAAGAACAAAGTCGTCAGCAGGCAAAAGTGCACGTGCGTGTTGTTTGTCTTATTCAAAGTTGTGTCAAAACGTATTGTAACTGATTAAAACAAAACGGACTTAAATGTCACTACAGTCTGCAGGAATTCGCGGCCTTTCCTTGTTGGGCAGGCGCCAACAATGCGAGTGTGTTCTCATGCAAATGTGTGCCCGGTGTCCAGTGTGTGCATGGCCACCTGGGAGGGATGATCGCGTCTCTTCACCGCTAACTGATGCTCATGTATACGCGTTGAGACAGATTTCCCAGTTTGGCCACAATAAACGGCATCACAACTAGAACATGGGATTTTTTAGACAACACCTTTTCTTTCGAGGTGGTTAACCCTGTCCTAAGGGTGTACAAGTTGCATGCGTAAGGTATTTGCCGGTTGGTGTGCTACGTGTATCTGATACTTTTTCAATTGTCTTTCGACTACTTCAGATACATGTTTTACGTATGGGAGAGTTCGCCATGTGGTTGGTTTTGGTGCCTGAGCGGCCGTAGCCTTGGAAATACCTTTTCCCTTTGGTTGCTGGTGCCTCATGCATTGACGTATACATTTATGCGGGTACCCATTTTGGGAGAACAGTTTGTAGAGGTATTTCATTTCTGCTCGATAACTTGTTTCATCAGAGCAGTGAGTTTTGGCTCGATTCAGAAGGCTGCAGACTGTACTCTGTTTGCGAGAGACAGGGTGTTTACTCTCAAAGTGTAGGATGGCCTCTGAATACGCATTTTTGCGAAAAACTGATGTCAAAGGTGATTCATCGGTTTTTCGACGTACAAGGATATCCAGGATTGGGAGTTGTCCATCGACCTCTGTTTCGAAACCAAATTTAATTCCTGGAAATATGGAGTTAATATTGGTATGGAACAGATTCAACTGATGTTTCTTGACGATGACAAAAGTGTCATCTACGTATCGCAGCCACAGTTGTGGGTTGACGGTGGGAAGCGCTATGCTCTCTAATTTCTGCAGTAATGCCTCCGCCAGGAAATCGGATATGGTTGAACCCATGGGAGCAACTTTTAACTGCCGGTAACATTGTTTGGAGAAGGGGTAATATGTCTCCAGACAGAGATCTAGGAGCTAAAGCAAAGCCTCTGGAGGCACCTCAGAAGTGTATGTTTAAAAGAGTTATTCGCTGCAGCTCTTCGTTAAATATAGATGAATCGAAGTGAAGAGCGAGACCACATCGAATGACACAATAATCTCCTCACATGTAATGTTGTCAACGTTTAATTTGTCTAGAAACTCTTTTGAATCCTGAATGGAGTTCTAGGAGTCCTTCGTAAGTGGATGTATTTGGCGAAATAGCCATTTCGAGACTTTATAGTTGGGTGCACCGATTAGGGAGACTATCGTTCGCAGCGGAATATCAGCTTTATGCATTTTGGGAAATCCATATATCTTGGCAATTGTTAGTTCATCCTGTTGTAAAGACTTGGCAAGAACTCCTGTGATTAATATCCTACCCAAAAGGCGTTTCAGTGTTTTTTCTTTATGTGAATTTTGCGATTTCGTGGGGTCAGCAGCTAGAGGTTCTATGTTGAATCGTCTTTTAAGAGTGACCTCATTTTGTCTGCGTAGTCTGTTTTGTTCGAAATAGTGGTGGCACCTCCTTTGTCGGTAGGCCGATGATGCCTTCGTCTTGTTTGAGAGCTTTAAAGGCATTTGTTTCATCGTGAGAAAGCGTTGAGAAATTTTTTCGGTTCTTCAATGTCTGTACGGTGCTGCTGCAAATGGTGAATTGTTCTTCTTCGGTAGGACTGGTTGATGATATGATTGGTTCGAAGCTGGCAAGGAAGTCCAAGTAATTGGAGTCAGATGGATTGTACTTCATTCCTTTGCAAAGCACACTTTCCTCTGTTGTCGTTAGGGCCCTAGAGGATAGGTTTACGACCTTCTTTGGACATGTAGACTTAGTACAACCTTTATAAGAAATAATTGCCCACTTTTTGTCCAAGGTGCTCCTCTTTTTTAGCCGCTCTAGTTCTGCGACGTGTATGATGGTTTCCTGTAGGATCTCAAACAAGTGAATAGGCAGTTGTTCATAGCAAAATTGCATGTAGTGTTCTTTTTGATCTTTGAATTTGCGAATCAGTTATAAAGGCTCCAAGCATTTGTTGGCCATACCGGGTAGCAATCTGATAGCCCTGAGACGACTTTAATGCTGGTTTCACTCGCACAGATTTCGGTAAAATCCTATTGCTTCGACATCGGTGCAGGAAGGATAATTGTTCTCGCGTCAAACTTTCCCATCGCCGAGCAAAAAGCAGAACACTCCGCTCGAAGTTCATACGTATAAATTGAAAAACAGGCATCCCAAGATATATAATTAGAAAGGTGAGGTTTTTTGGGAAACAGCAAAATTTTATTGTGAATTTTCGAGACTGGTTCCCCAGCTCGTCTTCAGACAACAGCTGTGCAAAAACAATAAACGTTTAGACTGAGTCTAGCAAAAGGAGTCCGTGATTGGTTAAGGTTGTTATCTCGGGATTGGCTGACTCGGTTCAAATTTGTCCTTAACGATTTTGCATGTGGCATCTAAATCGATATGCCGGTTGATGCAAGCCTCATCTGAGTGCATTGCTTCCAGGAATTCGCGGCCTTTCCTTGTTTGGCAGGCGCCAACAATGCGAGTGTTTTCGCATGCGAATTTATGCCCAGTGTCTAGTGTGTGCATGGCCACCTGGGATAGATGGTCGCGTCTCTTCACTTTGAGAGTAATCACCCTGTCTCTCACAAACGGAGCACAGTCTACAGCCTTCTGAATCGAGCCAAAACCCACTGCTCTGACAAAACAAGTTATCGAGCAGAAATGAAATACCTCTACAAATTGTTCTCTCAAAATGGGTACCCGCATGACTTTATACGTCAATGCATGAGGCACCAGCAACTCAAGGGAAAAGGTATTTCCAATACAACGGCCACTCAGGCACCAAAACCAACCACATGGCGAACTCTCCCATACGTCAAAAATGTATCTGAACTTGTCGAAAGACAATTGAAAATGTACCAGATACGCGTAGCACACCAGCCGGCAACTAACTTACGCACACAGCTTGTGCGCCCTAAGGACAGAGTCGGCTACCTTGAAAGAAAATAGTGTCGTCTACAAAATCCCGTGTTCTAGTTGTGATGCCGTTTATTGTGGCCAAACTGGGAAATCTGTCTCAAGCCGGATACATGAGCATCAGTTAGCGGTGAAGAGACGCGACCATCTATCCCAGGTGGCCGTGCACACACTAGACACTGGGCATAAATTCGCATGGGAAAACACTCGCATTGTTGGCGCCTGCCAAACAAGGAAAGGCCGCGAATTCTTGGAAGCAATGCACTCAGATGAGGCTTGCATCAACCGGCATATCGATTTAGATGCCACATGCAAAATCGTTAAGGACAGATTCAAACCGAGTCAGCCAATCCCGAGATAACAACCTTAACCAATCATGGACTCCTTTTGCTAGACTCAGGCTAAAGGTTTATTGTTTTGCACAGCTGTTGTCTGAAGACGAGCTGGGGAACCAGTCTCAAAAATTCACAATTAAATTTTGCTGTTTCCCAAAAAACTTCACCTTTCTAATTATATATCTTGGGATGCCTGTTTTTCAATTTATATATATATATATATTGTGGTGGATATTTGCCTACCGATCAGGTTGCGGAGCATGCTCATTCCGTTTTTTCCTTGGAAGTATACTAGAACGCTCTCAGGTAGTCGCACAGCGATTACTGGTATAAGTAAAAGAGACGACACCGACAAGAAAGGCTTTTAAGCCAATGATGGCCATTCCGGTCTCCGTTGTCTTTGTCGGTATCATTTCGATTGATGTTCTTTTATTGTGTACATCCTCACATCCGTGCCATTATATTTCGCAAGGTACCGCATAGATGAACTCCTAAAATTCTGTGACACGGATGTTCCCGCACCTGCTTACTTGAACTCATGGACCTTTGTTTTAAGACCAAGTTTTCTTTCGGTCACCAATATTATCAACAACTAAAAGGAGCTCCAATTGGATCGCTTTTATCTGGCTTTCTTCCCGAGGTGACAATGCAGAAACAGGAATCAGCAGCTCTTCCATTAGTTAACCCTACGTTTTGGGTGCGACATGTGGGTGATACATTAGTTGTCGTTAAAAAGGATCAATTGGGAATGCTCAACAACACCATCAACTTAACCGTTCCGGGAATAAAATTCACGCTCGAGAAAAAAGTTGACAGCAATCTTCCACTTCAGGATGTTCTCGTCCAGCGTAGGACTGACGGAACATTACACACCTCCGATAACCGAAAAAAAGTTGCAAAATCATCACTGACATGGTGGCCGACAGGTATATTTCGTAGGGTAGATGAGTGGTGAAGGCTGGAAGAAGGCCAATAAGTCATGATATATTTGTCCAACGTCCCACACGTGGCCACACAAATAGAGTCCTACTATTATGAGGGGCATGCGGAATGTTTGCAGACTCCCAAAATAACCCCATAGGTTGCCATTTGCTGCTGTCTTGCAAGGGTACATAGGCTGCTTTTAGGGTATGAGCAGGTGGCAAATACTGAGACTTCGCCGTGCGTTGAACAATAGTTCTTTAGACGAGCCTGACCAGAGGGTGCGAATTCGCTCAAGAGGAGCTAAACCAAAGAAAAGGCAATCGGCCGCACATTCGCTAATGACCAGTCGGGTATACCATTACATTATGCCGTATTTTATGCTTAAAGAGTAACAATGTCCACTAAAGAGGACACGCTTGCCCACTGGAAATTAGCCAAAAATACAAGCGTAATCGAGAGCCGATTTTAAGGATGTATGCGATCCTTCTTGTAAATAATATTGTTGTTTTAACAAAACAGACTGACATTACGCAGTTTGATTTTTGACTTCAAATATAACCGTTTGAACATCGTAGTTCAATCATCCCAATCACGTGGCTAAATATCTGAACTTCGCTGATGAGTAAAACAATTTTGAAAACTATGGGTGTGTCATACTAAATCGCCATTGAGCTACCTGCGTCCTCTCCTAACTCCATTTTTTTCATTTTGTCATCGTACCGGACCCAGAGATTTGCCTGCGGTAAAGGCGACCCCAATACTCGAAACGCGTTCTTCAGACTGAACGGAGGATATGCCGTACGTCGTATTGTTTGTGTGTTTGCGTCAACACTTACCGTTTCAGAAGCGTTAGCACTAGTCTGATGTATCGCTATCGCCGATCGATGTAAAAAGCAAAGCCGACGTCCCAATCTGCGGTGTTTGGGCGTCCGCAAATCACCCCATTTAGTTCAGATACTGCAGTAAATGTGGCCTCACTGATACCTCAGTGTACAACCGACGAGTATGCGTTTAATCAGATTTTATCTCCGGTACAGCATTTGTTTGCCAGATCGCGAGATGTTTCAGGGGTGAAACTACGAGGCGTAGTTTTGAAGCGTCTTATATCTTCTAAACTGACAGTTAAAATGCATATGCGATCAGTAAGGTGCCTATTGGCTAATAAAAGAAATCAGTTTGCACGGTTGGTTTTCTTGAATTAAGGGACCTACACAGAATGCTATATAACGTCTACCGGTCATGCCTAGACAACCTGCCTTTAAGAGCAGTTTGATTTTAAGTGTGGTGATCCCATTAAATACATAATATGGTACTTCGATGGTGATCAGTTTTATTAGTTTATCTGTCAGACAAAGTGACAGCAACCGCCTTTTATGCAAGGATGTGCGTCCAATTCAAAGGAAATAATGAGTGTAACCAACTGCAAGCCGGAGGTGGGATGGCAAATTGTGGTGTCGATGGGGGTGGGGGGGAGGGGGTTCAGAAGGACAAGAGTGACGGCAGGAGAAGCAGCTGCCTTTTATGCAAAGGACAGTAGTGACCACATTAGTTATTATGTTGCTACTAACAGCAGGCGTCTAACAGCACCACTGGGGGCACAAGACCCAAAAATATGAGCATGTGCACACTTCTGATTAACCCTCTTTGTCGCACCTTATGTCGCCGGTTTACACTCATCGTCCGAAAAAAGGATATAATTCGGTTTTCAAAAACCTTTCGGATTCCCCAATAATTTTGAACCCGATCTGTCGTTACACTTGTATTCATGGTTTCAAAGCTGCAGGCCGTAAATTTTCGGCGCACGGAAACTTATACATTTCTCTACGGTATTAAGAGGAGACTATATGATATTCATAAAATTTAGCAGTGGATTTGAGCCATATTGTTAACTTTACAAGCCACATTGTTAAATGCAGAGGCATGACGTTTTATGAACGGCCCTTTAACGGCATTAAAAAATCTCACAATTAGAAACTTTCTAAAACCGAATAATACCCGTTCATTGAGTAAACCTTTTGAATAACATGTAATTGTTTACCAAATGAGCGAGAAACGGAATATTTTTATGCATGTCTTACATAGAAAATATAAATATATATTTAAGGGCACCCAAAATCAAAGAGAAAAATGCAAGCAATATAAATACTCAGTTCTAACAGAGAATAGTTTTGGTATGCAGCCGGAATATAATTAAATTTTTAAGGGCACCCAAAATCAACGAGAAAAATGCAAGCTATATAAATACTCAGTTATAACAGAGAATAGTTTTGGTATGCAGCCGGAAAGAAGTTCGTTCGAAAGCCGGTACCTTGAGGGAACTGAATTATTGCAGAATTATGATGTAAGATGATAAGTTATACGACCCAATTTAATCGATCGTTTCGAAACGCATTTCGGAGTTTTGGTTGACATTTCATCAGTAAGCCCACGTACTGTACCTGACGCTGAGGTTGAGAGCATATTATCCCTGTGTGCAGCTTGAGCATATTTACGTCGTTAAGTTACTTGATGATGTCCAGCTGGTTTAATCATTTTGGTTTCGACCAACGGGTAAAAAAACAGTCGGAGTTCATATGCAGAATCTACCACCCTACGAGACCCTGAAGTGTTTTGCGATTTTTTATATCCATTAACCCCGTTTCACCGTTTTGTAATTTCCTGAGAACAGAGTACTCAAATTCAACCGGCCACTTTTTTTTCCGGAACAAAGTCGTGAACCGCGTGAATTAAACGGCCAGTGCTGGCCTTGGAATATGTCAAATGGCATCTGGGCATTCACTACTTGTGGTTGGCGTTTCGCTCGATTCCTTTCTGTCAGCGCAGCCGACTACTAGCGACAACGAATGTTCCGTACGAGGACACACATCACGCATACTGGGGGATAACTGGTTAAAACTACCTGGCTGTTGGTCGCTGTGTGCACCATGTACAAGGGTAAGGCCCGAGGCCCTTGGACGATTGAATGACTTTCAGTTGCAGCATGTGCTCAATCTCAGACTTTGCGGCCTGCAAACGGACCAGTGCCAGTCGTCCAATCCGAGCATGCGCAGGAGGGCCTGATGGGCGGATGTTGTGCACAACGTCATGATGAAATTCGCAATTGCTCTACCGAGGTTCATTATGTTGGGATGTTCATCGCGCAGTGCCCGAAAGGGACAAACCCCGTATGTATTTAGAAAATATAGGTTGCAGTAGGTAATGAAGTGAGTTATGCCATGAATAGAGAAACCAGTTGTAGGGTCAAGGAGATGGGAACGTCGACAGTCAAAAAGGTGATCGAACTCGACTATAAAGTCCGATCCTAGGATTGCATGAGGGACATCGGCAAGCACAAAGATCTAGGAGGGAGGCAGATGAAGACCAGATTTTAGGTTGAGGGACAGGCTAAAAAAGTGGAAATGCGACAACAGCTGGGAGCTACTGGAGTCTACCAGATGGGCCATAAGCACTTCATCGAACCGAAGTTCATCAGTGCCTCGCCACCTGTCATTCTCTGTCGCTGCAGATCTGGTATTTATCAATCAGGAATGGGCACACACCGATCTATTGGCAACATTGAGGGTTATGATTGGCTGAATGAAGGCACAATAAGCCCGAAGCAATACTGTTTCAATCTACCCGCATTCTCTGTCGTCCCACCTCGCTGCTATTATGACTTGGCCGACTTCGGCCTGGTAATTGGTTGCCTGTTCGTGACCTTTGCCACACATACGGAGCTTGTTTGCTTCGTGAAGCCAATAGATCGGTGTGCGCCCTTTCCTGATATATATATATATATATATATATATACACCGAATAAATGCCACCGCTTTAGACGCCAGAATGAAAAGGCGAGCCGATCTTCAAGCGAAACTGCAATCTCTTCTTCGCCCTGTCAACGAAACCAGCAGATCGACAAGAGTTGTTAACCTCTCTAAAAGGAGTCTAACATCCGCTGAACTTAGTCTACTATCTAGAGGAACAAAATTCAGCCACTCTGATGCTGCGCTCACAAACTTCTTAGCGAGCCTTGAATCTATTTTACTGACCTCTGCTGTGGCTGAAGAAATGCGCGCAGACATACGCAGCTGTGCCACTGGTCTCCTTCGACAAAGGAAGCACCACCAAGTCTTGCCAATCGATGAAGAAAAAGGACTACAGTCGCTTAGGACGGACGACAGCATTGTGATTGTGTCTGCTGACAAAGGTGGCGCGACCGTCGTCATGGAAAAGAGTGATTACGTCAACAAAGCGAACCAAGTCTTTAACGACAGGGAAGCCTACACACCACTCGCGGAAGACCCGACTAAAAAGCAAGCCGCAGCTGTAAAAAAGAAGGTGAATGAGCTCACTCGACTGAAACTCATAACCGCCGATGACTCCAGATGTATGACTCTCAACGACCCCCGAATAGCCCATGCATATGGCCTCCCAAAGGTGCACAAAGAAGGTGCGCCATTGAGGATCATAGTGCCGCTTATTGGATCGCCCACCTACAACCTCGCTAAATGGTTATACAGGCACCTGAAGCACCTCACCAATGGATCACAATATAGCATCAAAAACTCTCAGGCATTCCTTCAGAAGATCCAAGGCCTGAAAGTAAGTCCTAATGAGTGTATTCTATCGTTTGATGTGGTTGCCCTGTTTTCCTCAATACCACATGACCTAGCGATTGAGAGCGTAACCCGACGCCTGAAAGATAATCCAACCAACATTCCGATAGAACACATTTCAGAACTTCTTAGACTCTGTCTCAAGAACTACTGCCAATTCGATGGAAAGTTTTATCAACAGGTTAGGGGTACACCAATGGGCTCGCCAATATCAGGTCTAATAGCTGAACTAGTACTACAACAACTAGAAGAGGAGGTTATGCGAACCTTTAAACCAAAAATGTGGCTCAGATACGTAGATGATACGTTTGTTATCATGAAGACCTGCGAAATTGAGCAGCTACATCTGAGTCTGAATAGCGTCTTCCCAGCTATCCAGTTTATTTGCGAAAAGGCAACAGGAGGCTTTCTCCCGTTTCTAGACGTTAGTATCCAAACACTAAGTGATGGCGGCCTTGCAACAAGCGTCTACCGAAAAGACTCCAGTGCTGACGTCATTCTTAATTATGAAAGCAACCATCCTGCGGCTCATAAAAGGACCTGTGTCCGAACCCTTTTCCACCGGGCCTATCGGTACTGCAGCAGCGATGATCTACGTAAGAAAAAACTCGCTTTCCTGTATCGGTTATTCCGACTCAACGGATACCCGGTCAGCTTTGTAAAAAATTGTCTCAGGCATCAAAGACAACCACAAGGTTTTGGTTCTAATGAGGGACCAGAACATCGGAAATTCTACTCGCTACCCTACATGCAGGGTATTTCCGAAGCGATCGCCCGACAACTAAACCGGTTTGGCATCTTCATTGCCCACAAGCCGGCGTCCTCTGTGCGCGCAACACTATCGCGAGTGAAAGACCCTATACCTAAAGAGCAGCAATCCAATGTCATCTACCGCATTCCGTGCGCCAACTGCTCTTGCGACTATGTTGGTCATATAGGCCGACGACTTGGGACGCGTATAAACGAGCATAAACTAGCCATCCGCCGACGTGACCCTTTGTCACTCGTGTTTGCACACGCCCTTGAATGCGACCATCGCTTCAACTGGGAAGGAACTGAAGTTGTTGCCATGGCGAACACCAAACACGCTCGTGAATTCCTCGAAGCCTGGCACTCTAACACGACAAGCATCAATCGCCATGTCGATCTAGATGCTCATTACGAAGGTCTGCGTGCCCGGCTCACTGACTTGCGCCCCTGACCTAACAACAGCCGCTAATCCACACTGGGCCATGTAGAATCGCACTATTTCGTCACCCCATTACACCCCCAGACACAGCGAACCGCAACTGCAACCCGTAACATCTCTACGTTGGGCTCACTGACCTCCGCCCGCATGCCGGATCGACGACCATTTAGCCCACTGCCCATAGTTCCATTGATTCGTCATCCCCCCTACCCTCCAACACAGGGAGACGAAACAGTTCCCCCTTCCCTCCCCCGCCACGGATCCCAGCCTAATTATCTGTCCACCCGCATTCACACATTAGTTGCTTGTCTGTTACTGGCTGCCCTGTCACGCCAGCAAATTTATTCTGACCAGTTCACTTTCTCCACGGTTTATTTCGTCTGAGGACCGGTTGGTATCACCAGCTCGAAAATTTAAGAGTACAACTCAATTTTTCCGACGAGCCTTCGTTCTTCATCATATTATCTCGGAATGCACACTACCTCAGCTATCCATATATATATATATATATATATATATTATGACAGTGGGCGCTCGCCGATCAGGTTACGGAACATGCTCGTTCCGTTGTGCCTTGGGGCTCATACTTAAACCCTCGCAGGCAGTCGCACAGCGACTAGTAGTAGACATAGACACGGGCCCGTGGCTCAATGGTAGAGCGTTCAACTCCATGACCAAAGATCCCGGGTTCGAATTTCAAGTGATCCACACTTGGGGTTGGGTATGACTGGCTGATGACGGCTAATAAGCCAGAAATGGCCATTCCGGTCTCTCTTGTCTTTGTCGGTATCATCTCATATATATATATATATATAATGGTAGGGGGCGCTCACCGATCGTTCATATGGAACTCACTCGTTCTGTTGTGCCTTAAGGGCTCTCTCTTGACCCCAACCAGCAGCCGCACAGCGGCGCATGATATGTAGGCAGTATGTTGTAACCGGCAAACACAAGGAAGACTGGAATGGCCATTTCTGGATTATTAGGCGTCGTCAGCCAGTCATACCCAACCCCAAGTGTGGATCACTTGAGAT
This sequence comes from Spirometra erinaceieuropaei, assembly GCA_902702965.1. NCBI lineage: Eukaryota > Metazoa > Platyhelminthes > Cestoda > Diphyllobothriidea > Diphyllobothriidae > Spirometra > Spirometra erinaceieuropaei. The sequence goes on along the minus strand of CACRXP010000008.1, from coordinate 1,817,515 downwards.
TCGAACCCGGGATCTTTGGTCATGGAGTTTGACGCTCTACCATTGAGCCATGGGCCCGTTGTTCTGTCGGTTGTGATCGGGAATATCAATTATGACAGATGGGCGCTCACCGATCAGGTTACAGAACATGATCGTGCTGTTGTGCCTTGGGGCTCATAGATAAACCCTCGGAGGCAGTCGCTCAGCGACTAGTGATATAGGTAGATAAGGTGATACCGACAAAGACAAGGGAGACCGGAATGGACATTTCTGGCTTATTAGCCGTCGTCAGCCAGCCATAACCAAGGACCAAGTGTGGAACACCCGAGCCTCGAACTCGCGACATTGTTGATTTAGTAGGTCGCGAGTTCGAGGATCGGGTGTTCCACACTTCGGGCTTGGGTATGAATGGCTGACGACGGCTAGTAAGCCAGAAATGGCCATTCCAGTCTCCCTTGTCTTTATCGGTAATACCATTCTGCATATATATATACATATATATCGACAGTTGAATTTTACTCACTTTACACCAATCATGACATTCTCGGAATTTCTCCGCTTTTCTAAAAACGTTTCTTTTTTAAAACATGATTTTCAGGGTGCAGTATCCTTCGTGTAAAAATCACATGTCAGTTTTTTTGGCTTACATTCCCTGAGTAAACATAATTACCTTTGTTGGAAGACACTTGGAGAATCACCAAATAAAAGTGGCGCACAAACTGACCACTGCTTTACGCACTCAGCTTGCTAGGGTTGGCTACCTCAATAAAAAAAGAAGTCATCTACAAGATCCTATGCGATGCTTGTTATGCCGCATATTGTGGCCAAGCGGGAAAATTAGCGTCTCATGCATCCATGAATATGCACTGGCAGTTAAGAGGCGAGATCACCTGTCTCAAATGGCCATGCCCACCCTTGATACTGGGCACACCTTTTTCATTTTGTCATCACACCGGAACCAGAGATTTGCCTGCGATAAAGGCGACCCAAATAATCAAACCGCTTTCATTGGACTGAACGGAAGATATGCGGTGCGTCGTATTGTTTGTGCTTTCGCGTAAACACTTACCATTGCAGAAGCGTGAGCACTAGCCTGATGTATCGCTATCGCCAGTTGGTGTGAAAAGCAAACCCTGTATGAGATGCGACGGCGAAGCTGACGTCCCAATCCGCGGTGTTTGGGCGTCCGCAAATCACCCCATATAAATCAGTTACTGCGGTGAATATGGCCTCACTGAGACCTCAGTGTACAACAGACGAATATAAGTTAAATCAGATATTATCTCGGGTACAGAATTGGTTTGTCAGTTCGCCAGATGTTTCAGGGATTAAACTACGAGACGTAGTTTTGAAGCGTCTAATATCTTCTAAACTGACAGTAGAAATGCATATGCGGTCAGTTAGGAGCTTGTTGGCTAATAAAAGAAATCAGTTTGCAGGATTCGTTTTCTTGATTTAAAGGATCTACTTAGAATATTATATTAAGTGTACCGGTCATGTCTAGACAATCTGCTCTGAAGAACTCTTTGAATTAGTATATATCTACATTATATCATGGATTTATATTTCCGGGACAATACCTTTTATGTCAGAAGAGAAATTTCAATGAACATTCGAGTCGAAGAAAATCAACAGATGTGGAATAACCACGTATAGCCCATTCTACGAAAAGCAGTACAACGAGTACTATGAAATCCATATGGTATATGTATTATACCGCACTCCCGACATAGATACTTGCTTAAAACCAAGACACGTGCTTCGCCGATATTCTGCCGCTGCATGACACAGCTGCGAGGTGTTCGGCTATTCAATGTGACCCCCAGACTTCTCTATGCGTTTCTGGCAAGGAACTCCAGGGAATTACCAAGTGAATAATATCAGAAATTACTCAGTGTAGGAATTCACGAAAAATTTCCGCACATTATTATTAAGGGTCAGAACCGAAATTTTAATGAACAGTCAAGTCGAAGATAATTAACTACTGTGGAATAAACACGTAATGATCATTCTTCAAAAAGTTAGTACTACGAGTACAATGGAATCCATATGGTATAGGTATTATGCCGTTCTCCCGAAATAGACACTTGCGAAAAGCCCACACACGAGTTCCACCGATATTCTGCCACTGCCTGACACAGTTCCGAGGTGTTCTGCTCTTCAGTGGTACCCACAGCATTCTCTATGCTCTTTATCGTATATGAAATCCAGGGAAACATCAAGTGAATATTTTTTGAAATTACTCGGTGCAGGATTTGGAGGTCTATATCTAGAACATGATCTTTTAGGGTCAAAACCGAAATTTCAATGAACATTCGAGTCGAAGTCAATCAACTACTGTGGAATAATCACGTAATGCCTATTCTACAAACAAGTAGTACTACGAGTAGTATGAAATGCATATAATAATGGTATTATAAAGTACTCCCGACGTAGATACTTGCTGAAAGCCAAGACACGTGCTTCGCCGATATTCTGCCGCTGTGTGACACAGCTGCGAGGGGTTAGGCTCTTCAGTCGGACTCCAGATTTCCAAGCGTATTCTGGTTTATGACCTGCCGAGAAGAAGCAAGCGAATAATTTCAGAAATGACTCAGTGCAGGACCTGGAGTTAAATGTCCGGGATATGAATTTTAGGGGTGAGAACCGAAATTTCAATGAATACTCGAGTCTAAGGCAATCAAATACTGTGGAATAACCAAGTAATGCCCATTCTAAAAACAAGTAGTACTACGAGAAGTATGAAATTCATGTATTAACTGTATTATACATTACTCGCAAAGTACATACTTGCTAAAAGCACAGACAAGTGTCCCGCCGATATTCTGCCGCTGTGTGACACAGATGCGAGGGGTTCGGCTGTTCAGTGGGACGCCCAGCCTTCACTAGCGGTGTCTCCTATCTAAACTGAAGAAAATAATCAAGCGAATAATTTCAGAAATGACTCAGTGCAGGATCGTTGATAAATTTCCGGGACATAACTTTAATTGGTCAGAACCTATATCTCAATGAACGATCGAGTCGTCGAAAATCAACAACTGTGTAATAACCACGCAATGACCATTCTAAAAACAAGCAGTACTCCAAGTATTATGCAATCCATATAGTAAATGTATTAAACCGTACTCCTGACGTACATACTTGCTAAAAACCCAGACACGTGTTTCGCCGATATTCTGCCGTTGTGTGACACAGATGCGAGGGGTTCGGCTCTTCAAAGGGACCCCCAGTGTTCTCTAGCGTATCCTGGTTTATGAAATGCGGAGAATGTTCAAGCAAAAAATTTCAGAAAGGACTCAGTGCAGGACTTGGATTGAAATATGCGGTACATTAATTTTACGGCGCAGAAACGAAATTTCAATGAACATTCGAGTCGAAGGCAATCAACTACTCTGGAATAACAACGTAATGCCCATTCTAAAAACAAGTAGTACTACGAGTAGTATGAAATCCTTATAGTGAAGGTATTATACCGTAAACCCGACGTAGATACTTGCTAAAAGCCCAGACACGTGTTCCGCCGATATTCTTTCGCTGTGTGACACAGCTTCGAGGGGTTCGGCTCTTCAGTGGGACCCCTAGCCTTCTCTAGCGGTTTCTGGTATATGAGCTGCAGAGAATAATCAATGGAATAATTTCAGAAATGTCTCAGTGCAGGACTTGGAGTGAAATATCCTGGACAAGAATTTTACTGGTCAGAACCGAAATTTCAATGAACATTCGAGTCGAAGACAATCAACTGCTGTGGAATAACCACGTTATGGCCATTCTACAAACAAGTAGTACTACGAGTAGTATGAAATCCACACATTAAAAGTATTAAAATGTACTCACGACCTAGTTACTTGCTAAAAGCACATACACGTGTTTCTCCGATATTCTGCCGCTGTGTGACACAGCTGCGAGTGGTTCTGCTCTTCAGTGTGACCTCCAGCGTTCTCTAGCTGTTTCTGGTATATGAACTAAAGAGAATAATCTAGCGAATAATTTCAGAAATGACTCGGTGCAGGACTTGGAGTTAAATATTTCGGACATGACTTTTACGGCTCAGAACCGAAATTTCAATAAAAATTTTAGACGAAGTCAAACAACTACTGTGGAATAACCGCGTAATACCCATTCTACAAACAAGTAGTACTACGAGTAGTATGAAATCCATATTGTAAAGGTATTATATCGTACTCCCGACGTAGATACTTGCTAAAAGCCCAGACACGTGTTTCGCCGATATTCTGCCGACATGTGTCACAGCTGCGACCTGTTCGACTCTTCAGTTTGACCCGCAGCCTTCTCTAGCGGTTTCTGGTATATGAACTGCAGAGAATAATCAAGCGAATAATTTCAGAAATGACTCAGTGCAGGACTTGGAGTTTCATCTCCGGGACATTACTTTAAGTCGTCATAGTTGAAATTTCAATGAAAATTCGAGTCGAAGAAAATCAACTACTGTGGAATAACCACGTAATGCCCATTCTCCAAACAAGCAGTACTACGAGTAGTATGAAATCCATATAGTAAACGTATTATACCGTACTCCCGACGTTGATACTTGCTAAAAGCTCAGACACGTGTTTCGCCGATATTCTGCCGACATGTGTCACAGCTGCGACCTGTTCGACTCTTCCTTTTGACCCACAGGCTTCTCTAGCGGTTTCTCGTATATGAACTGCAGAGCATAATCAAGCGAATAATTTCAGAAATGACTCAGTGCAGGACTTGGAGTTAAATCTGCGGGACATGACTTTTGTGGGACAGAAACGAAATTTCAATGAACATTCGAGTTGAAGACAATCAACTACTGTGGAATAACCACGTAATGCCCATTCTACAAACAAGTAGCACTACGAGTAGTATGAAATCCATATAGTAAAGGTATTATACCGTACTCCCGACGTTGATACTTGCTAAAAGCTCAGACACGTGTTTCGCCGATATTCTGCCGATATGTGTCACAGCTGAGACCTGTTCGACTCTTCAGTTTGATCCCCAACCATTTCTAGCGGATTCTGGTATTTGAACCGCAGAGAATAATCAAGCGAATAATTTCAGAAATGACTCAGTGCAGGACTTGGAGTTAAATCTGCGGGACATGACTTTTGGTCGTCTTAGTCGAAATTTCAATGAACATTCCAGTCGAAGACAATCAACTACTGTGGAATAACCACTTAATGCCCATTCTACAAACAAGTAGTACTACGAGTAGTATGAAATCCATATAGTAAAGGTATTATACCGTAAACCCGACGTAGATACTTGCTAAAAGCCCAGACACGTGTTCCGCCGATATTCTTTCGCTGTGTGACACAGCTTCGAGGGGTTCGGCTCTTCAGTGGGACCCCTAGCCTTCTCTAGCGGTTTCTGGTATATGAGCTGCAGAGAATAATCAATGGAATAATTTCAGAAATGTCTCAGTGCAGGACTTGGAGTTAAATATCCTGGACAAGAATTTTACTGGTCAGAACCGAAATTTCAATGAACATTCGAGTCGAAGACAATCAACTACTGTGGAATAACCACGTAATGCCCATTCTACAAACAAGTAGTACTACGAGTAGTATGAAATCTATATAGTAAAGGTTTTATACCGTACTCCCGACGTAGATACTTGCTAAAAGCGAAGACACGTGTTTCGCCGATATTCTGCCGACATTTGACACAGCTGCGACCTCTTGGACTCTTCCGTTTGACTCACAGGCTTCTCTAGCTGTTTCTGGTATATGAACTGCAGAGAATAATCAAGCGAATAATTTCAGAAATGACTCAGTGTAGGACTCGGAGTTAAATATCCGAGACATGGCTATTACGGGTCAGAAACGAAATTTCAATCAACATTCGAGTATAAGGCAATCACCTACTGTGGAATAACCACGTAATGCCCATTCTACAAACAAGTACTACTACGAGTAGTATGAAATCCATATTGTAAAGGTATCATACCGTACTCCCGACGTAGATACTTGCTAAAAGCCAAACACGTGTTTCGCCGAACTTCTGCCTCTGTGTGACACAGCTGCGTGGTGTACGATTATTTATTCGAACTCCCACCATTCTCTAGCCTTTTCTGGTATTTGAAGTCCAGAGAATAATCTACCGAATAATTTCAGAAATGTCTCAGTTCAGGACTTGGAGTTAAATAACAGAGACACGACTATCACCGGTCAGAACCGAAATTTCAATCAACATTCGAGTCGAAGACAATCAACTGCTGTGGAATAACCACGTAATAGCCATTCTACAAACCAGTAGTACTACGAGTAGTATGAAATCCACACATTAAAAGTATTAAAACGTACTCACGACCTAGTTACTTGCTAAAAGCACATACACGTGTTTCTCCGATATTCTGCCGCTGTGTGACACAGCTGCGAGGGGTTCTGCTCTTCAGTGTGACCTCCAGCGTTCTCTAGCTGTTTCTGGTATATGAACTCCAGAGAATAATCTAGAGAATAATTTCAGAAATGACTCGGTGCAGGACTTGGAGTTAAATATTTCGGACATGACTTTTACGGCTCAGAACCGAAATTTCAATAAACATTTGAGACGAAGTCAAACAACTACTGTGGAATAACCGCGTAATGCCCATTCTACAAACAAGTAGTACTACGAGTAGTATGAAATCCATATTGTAAAGGTATTATACAGTACTCCCGACGTAGATAATTGCTAAAAGCCCAGACACGTGTTTCGCCGATATTCTGCCGATATGTGCCACAGCTGAGACCTGTTCGACTGTTCAGTTTGATCACCAACCATTTCAAGCGGTTTCTGGTATTTGAACCGCAGAGAATAATCAAGCGAATAATTTCAGAAATGACTCAGTGCAGGACTTGGAGTTAAATCTGCGGGACATGACTTTTGGTCGTCTTAGTCGAAATTTCAATGAACATTCGAGTCGAAGACAATCAACTACTGTGGAATAACCACGTAATGACCATTCTACAAACAAGTAGTATTACGAGTAGTATGAAATCCATATAGTAAAGGTATTATACAGTACTCCCGACGTAGATACTTGCTAAAAGCCAAGACACGTGTTTCGCCGATATTCTGCCGATACGTGTCACAGCTGAGACCTGTTCGACTCTTCAGTTTGATCCCCACCCATTTCTAGCGGTTTCTGGTATTTGAACCGCAGAGAATAATCAAGCGAATAATTTCAGAAATGACTCAGTGCAGGACTTGGAGTTAAATCTGCGGGACATGACTTTTGGTCGTCTTAGTCGAAATTTCAATGAACATTCGAGTCGAAGACAATCAACTACTGTGGAATAAACACGTAATGACCATTCTACAAACAAGTAGTACTACGAGTAGTATGAAATCCATATAGTAATGGTATTATACCGTACTCCCGACGTAGATACTTGCTAAAAGCCCAGACACGTGTTTCGCCGATTTTCTGCCGATATGTGACACAGCCGCGAGGGGTTCGGCTCTTCAGTGGGACTCCCAGACTTCTCTAGCTGTTTCTGGTATATGAAATCCTGAGAATAATCAAGCGAATAATTTCAGCAATGACTCAGTGCAGGACTTGGAGTTATATATCCGGGACATGACTTTTACGGGTCAGAACCGAAATTTCAATGAACATTCGAGTCGAAGACAATCAACTACTGTGGAATAACCACGTAATGACCATTCTACAAACAAGTAGTACTTCGAGTAGTATGAAATCCATATAGTAAAAGTATTATACCGTACTCCCGACGTAGATACTTGCTGAAAGCCCAGACACGTGTTTCGCCGATTTTCTGCCGAAATGTGACACAGCCGCGTGGGGTTCGGCTCTTCAGTGTGACCCCCAGCCTTCTTTGGCGGTTTCTGGTATATGAACTCCAGAGAATAATCAAGCGAATAATTTCAGAAATGACTCAGTGCAGGACCTGGAGTTTAATCTCCGGGACATGACTTTTGTGGGTCAGAACCGAAATTTCAATGAACATTCGAGTTGAAGACAATCAACTACTGTGGAATAACCACGTAATGCCCATTCTACAAACAAGTAGTACTACGAGTAGTATGAAATCCATATAGTAAAGGTATTATACAGTACTACCGACGTAGATACTTGCTAAAAGCCCAGACACGTGTTTCGCCGATATTCTGCCGATATGTGTCACAGCTGAGACCTCTTCGACTCTTCAGTTTGATCCCCAACCATTTCTAGCGGTTTCTGGTATATGAACCGCAGAGAATAATCAAGCGATTAATTTCAGAAATGACTCAGTGCAGGACTTGGAGTTAAATCTGCGGGACATGACTTTTGGTCGTCTTAGTCGAAATTTCAATGAACATTCCAGTCGAAGACAATCAACTACTGTGGAATAACCACGTAATGCCCATTCTACAAACAAGTAGTACAACGAGAAGTATGAAATCCATATAGTAAAGGTATAATAACGCACTCCCGACGTAGATACTTGCTAAAAGCCCAAACACGTGTTTCGCCGATATTCTGCCGATATGTGTCACAGCTGAGACCTGTTCGACTCTTCAGTTTGATCCCCAACCATTTCTAGCGGTTTCTGGTATTTGAACCGCAGAGAAAAATCAAGCGAATAATTTCAGAAATGACTCAGTGCAGGACTTGGAGTTAAATCTGCGGGACATGACTTTTGGTCGTCTTAGTCGAACTTTCAATGAACATTCCAGTCGAAGACAGTCAATTACTGTGGAATAACCACGTAATGCCCATTCTAAAAACAAGTAGTACTACGAGTAGTATGTAATCCATATAGTAACGGTATTTTACCGTACTCCAGACGTAGATACTTGCTAATAGCCCAAACACGTGTTTCGCCGATATTCTGCCGAAGTGTCAGACAGCTGCTTGGTGATCGATTATTCAGTGGTTCCCCAAGCCTTCTCAAGCGCCTTCTGGTATATGAACTGCAGAGAATGATCAAGCGAATAATTTCAGAAATGACTCAGAGCAGGACGTGGAGTTAAATAACAGAGACATGAATTTTCCGGGTCAGAACCGAAATTTCATTGAACATTCGAGTCGAAGACAATCAACTACTGTGGAATAACCACGTAATGCCCATTCTACAAACAAGTAGTACTACGAGTAGTATGAAATCCATATTGTAAAGGTATTATATCGTACTCCATACGTAGATACTTGCTTAAAGCCCAGACACGAGTTTCGCCGATATTCTGCCGCTGTGTGACACAGCTGCGAGGGGTTCTGCTCTTCAGCGTGACCCCCAGACTTCCCTAGCTGTTTCTGGAATTTGAACTGCAGAGAATAATCAAGCGAATAATTTCAGAAATGACTCAGTGCAGGACTTGGAGTTTAATATCCGTGACATGACTTTTCGTCGTCATAGTCGAAATTTCAATGAACATTCGAGTCGAAGTCAATCAGCTACTTGGAATAACCACGTAATGCCCATTCTACAAAAAGTTGTACTACGAGTAGTATGAAATCTATATAGAAAAGGTATTAAACCGTACTCCCGACGTAGATACTTGCTAAAAGAGCAGGCACGTGTATCGCCGATATTCTACCGCTGTGTTACAGAGCTCCGAGGGCTTCGGCTCTTCAGTGGGACCCCCAGCATTCTCTAGCGGATTGTGGTATATGAACTGCAGGGAATATTCAAGCGAATATTTTCAGAAATGACTCAGTGCATGACTTGGAGTTAAATCTCCGGGACATGACTTTCTGTCGTCATAGTCGAAATTTCAATGAACATTCGAGTCGAAGACAATCACCTACTGTGAAATAACCACGTAATGCCCATTCTACAAACAAGTAGTACTACGAGTAGTATGAAATCCATATAGTAAAGGTATTATACCGTACTCCCGACGTAGATACTTCCTAAGAGCCCAGACACGTGTTTCGATGATATGCTGCCGAATTGTCACACAGCTGCGAGGGCTTCGGCTCTTCGGTGTGACCCCCAGCGTTCTCTAGCTTTTTCTGTTATTTGAACTGCAGAGAAGAATCAAGCGAATAATTTCAGAAATGTCTCAGTGCAGCACTTGGATTTAAATCTCCGGAACATGACTTTTACGGGTCAGAACGGAAATTTAAATGATCATTCGAGTCGAAGACAATCAACTACTGTGGAGTAACCACGTAATGCCCATTCTACAAACAAGTAGTGCTACGAGTAGTATGAAATCCATATAGTAAAGGTATTATACAGTACTCCCGACGTAGATACTTGCTAAAAGCCCAGACACGTGTTTCGCCGATTTTCTGCCGATATGTGACACGGCTGCGAGGGGTTCTGCTCTTCAGTGTGACCCCCAGCGTTCTCTAGCTGTGTCTCGTATTTGAACTGCAGAGAATAATCAAGCAAATAATTTCAGAAATGACTCAGTGCAGGACTTGGAGTTAAATCTCCGGGACATGACTTTTTATCGTCATAGTCCAAACTTCAATGAACATTCGAGTCATAGACAATCAACTACTGTGGAATAAAAACGTAATGCCCATTCTACAAACAAGTAGTGCTACGAGTAGTATGAAATCCATATAGTAAATTTATTATACCGTACTCCCGACGTACATACTTGCTAAAAGCCCAGACACGTGTTTCGCCGATATTCTGCCGCTGTGTGTCACAGCTGCGAGGGGTTCGTCTCTTCAGTCGGAACCCCAGACTTCTCTAGCGGTTTCTGGTATATGAACTGCAGAGAATAATCAAGCGAATATTTTCATAAATGACTCAGTGCAGGACTTGGAGTTAAATCTCCGGGACATGACTTTTTGTCATCATAGTCCAAATTTCAATGAACATTCGAGTCGAAGACAATCAACTACTGTGGAATAACCACGTAATGCCCATTCTACAAACAAGTAGTACTACGAGTAGTATGAAATCCATATAGTAAAGGTATTATACCGTACTCCCGACGTAGATACTTGCTAAAAGCCCAGACACGTGTTTCGCCGATATTCTGCCGCTGTGTGACACAGCTGCGAGGTGTTCTGCTCTTCAGTTTGACCCCCAGCGTTCTCTAGCTGTTTCTGGCATTTGAACTGCAGAGAATAATCAAGCGAATATTTTCATAAATGACTGAGTGCAGGACTTGGATTTAAATCGCCAGGACATGACGTTTACGGGACAGAACCGAAATTTCAATGAACATTCGAGTCGAAGACAATCAACTACTGTGGAATAACCACGTAATGCCCATTCTACAAACAAGTAGTGCTACGAGTAGTATGAAATCCATATAGTAAAGGTATTATACCGTACTCCCGACGTAGATACTTCCTAAAAGCACAGACACGGGTTTCGCCGATATTCTACTGCCTTGTGACACAGCTGCGAGGGCTTCGGCTTTTCAGTGGGACCCCCAGCCTTCTCTAGCGGATTGTGGTATATGAACTGCAGGGAATATTCAAGCGAATATTTTCAGAAATGACTCAGTGCATGACTTGGATTTAAATATACGGGAAATGTATTTATGTCGTCAGAGTCGAAATTTCAATGAACATCCGAGTCGAAGAAAATCAACTACTGTGGAATAACCACGTAATACCCATTCTACAAACAAGTAGTGATACGAGTAGTATGAAATCCATATAGAAAAGGTATTATACCGTACTCCCGACGTTCAAACTTGCTAAAAGCCCAGACACGTGTTTCGCCGATATTCTGTCCCTCTGTGTCACAGCTGCAAGGGGCTCGGCTCTTCTGTGTGACCCCCAGCCTTCTCTTGCGGTTTCTGGTATATGAACTCCAGAGAATAATCAAGCGAATAATTTCAGAAATGACTCAGTGCAGGACTTCGAGTTTAATCTCCGGGACATGACTTTTTGTCGTCATAGTCCAAATTTCAATGAACATTCGAGTCAAAGACAATCAACTACTGTGGAATAAATACGTAATGCCCATTCTACAAACAAGTAGTGCTACGAGTAGTATGAAATCCATATAGTAAATGTATTATACGGAACTCCCGACGTACATACTTGCTAAAAGCCCAGGCACGTGTTTGCCGATTTTCTGCCGATATGTGTCACAGCTGCGAGGGGCACGCCTCTTCAGTGGGAACCCCAGCCTTCTCTAGCGGTTTCTGGTATATGAACTGAGAAGAATAATCAAGCGAATAATTTCAGAAATGACTCAGTGCAGGACTTGGAGTTAAATATCCGGGACATGACTTTTTGTCGTCATAGTCCAAATTTCAATGAACATTGGAGTCGAAGACAATCAACTACTGTGGAATAAAAACGTAATGCCCATTCTACAAACAAGTAGTGCTACGAGTAGTATGAAATCCATATAGTAAAGGTATTATACCGTACTCCTGACGTACATACTTGCTAAAAGCCCAGACACGTGTTTCGAAGATATTCTGTCCCTTTGTGTCACAGCTGCAAGGGGCTCGGCTCTTCTGTGGGACCCCCAGCCTTCTCTTGCGGTTTGTGGTATATGAACTCCAGAGAAGAATCAAGCGAATAATTTCAGAGATGACTCAGTGCAGGACTTGGAGTTAAATCTCCGGGACATGACTTTTTGTCATCATAGTCGAAATTTCAATGAACATTCGAGTCGAAGTCAATCAGCTACTTGGAATAACCACGTAATGCCCATTCTACAAACAAGTAGTACTACGAGTAGTATGAAATCCATATAGTAAAGGTATTATACCGTACTCCCGACGTAGATACTTGCTAAAAGCCCAGACCCGTGTTTCGCCGATTTTCTGCCGATATTTGTCACAGCTGCGAGGGGCACGGCAACTCAGTGGGAACTCCAGCCTTCCCTAGCTGTTTCTGGTATATAAACTCCAGAGAATAATCAAGCGAATAAGTTCATAAATTACTCAGTGCAGGACTTGGAGTTAAATCTCCGGGACATGACTTTAAGTCGTCATAGTCGAAATTTCGATAAACATTCGAGACGAAGACAATCAACTACTGTGGAATAACCACGTAATGCCCATTCTACAAACAAGTAGTACTACGAGTAGTATGAAATCCATATAGTAAAGGTATTATACCGTACTCCCGACGTTCATACTTGCTAAAAGCCCAGACACGTGTTTCGCCGATATTCTGCCGCTTTGTGACACAGCAGCGAGGGGTTCTGCGCTTCAGTGTGACCCCCAGCGTTCTCTAGCTGTTTCTGGTATTTGAACTGCAGAGAATAATCAAGCGAATATTTTCAGAAATGACTCAGTGCAGGACTTGGAGTTAAATAGCCGGGACATGACATTTACTGGTCAGAACCGAAATTTCCATGAAGATTCGAGTCGAAGACAGTCAACTACTGTGGAATAACCACGTAATGCCCATTCTACAAACAAGTAGTACTACGAGAATTATGAAATCCATATAGTAAAGGTATTATACCGTACTCCCGACGTAGATACTTCCTAAATGCCCAGACACGTGTTTCGCCGATATTCTACCGCTGTGTGACACAGCTGCGAGGCCTCTGGCTCTTCAGTGGGACCCCCAGCCTTCTCTAGCGGATTGTGGTATATGAACTGCAGGGAATATTCAAGCGAATATTTTCAGAAATGACTCAGTGCATGACTTGGATTTAAATATACGGGAAATGTATTTATGTCGTCAGAGTCGAAATTTCAATGAACATCCGAGTCGAAGAAAATCAACTACTGTGGAATAACCACGTAATGCCCATTCTACAAACAAGTAGTGCTACGAGTAGTATGAAATCCATATAGTAAAGGTATTATACCGTACTCCCGACGTACATACTTGCTAAAAGCCCAGACACGTGTTTCGTCGATATTCTGCCCCTGTGTGTCACAGCTGCAAGGTGCTCGGCTCTTCTGTGGGACCCCCAGCCTTCTCTTGCGGTTTCTGGTATATGAACTCTAGAGAATAATCAAGCGAATAATTTCAGAAATGACTCACTGCAGGACTTGGAGTTAAATCTCCGGGACATGACTTTTTGTCGTCATAGTCCAAATTTCAATGAACATTCGAGTCGGTGTCAATCAGCTACTGTGAAATAACCACGTAATGCCCATTCTACAACCAAGTAGTACTACGAGTAGTATGAAATCCATATAGTAAAGGTATTATACCGTACTCCCGACGTAGATACTTGCTAAAAGCCCAGACCCGTGTTTCGCCGATTTTCTGCCGATATTTTTCACAGCTGCGAGGGGCACTACTCCTCAATAGGAACTCCAGCCTTCCCTAGCTGTTTCTGGTATATAAACTCCAGAGAATAATCAAGCGAATAATTTCAGAAATGACTCATTGCAGGACTTGGAGTTAAATCTCCGGGACATGACTATAATACGTCATGGTCGAAATTTCAATGAACGAAGCAGTCGAAGACAATCAACTACTGTGGAATAACCACGTAATGCCCACTCTACAAACAAGTAGTATTACGAGTAGTATGAAATCCATATATTAAAGGTATTATACGGTACTCCCGACGTAGATACTTGCTAAAAGCCCAGACACGTGTTTCGCCGATTTTCTGCCGATATGTGTCACAGCTGCGAGGGGCACGCCTCTTCAGTGGGAACCCCAGCCTTCTCTAGCGGTTTCTGGTATATGAACTCCAGAGAATAATCAAGCGAATAATTTCAGAAAATACTCAGTGCACGACTTGGAGTTAAATCTCCGGGACATGACTTTTTGTCGTCATAGTCGAAATTTCAATGAACATTCGAGTCGTAGACAATCAACTACTGTGGAATAACCACGTAATGCCCATTCTACGAACAAGTAGTACTACGAGTGGTATGAAATCCATATACTAAAGGTATTATACCGTACTCCCGACGTAGATACTTGCTAAAAGCCCAGACAAATGTTTCGCCGAATTTCTGCCGATATGTGTCACAGCTGCGATGGGCACGGCGCTTCAGTGGGAACCCCAGCCTTCTCTAGCGGTTTCTGGTATACGAACTCCAGAGAATAATCAAGCGAATACTTTCAGAAATGACTCAGTGCAGGACTTGGAGTTAAATCTCCGGGACATGACTTTAAGTCGTCATAGTCGAAATTTCGATAAACATTCGAGACGATGACAATCAACTACTGTGGAATAACCACGTAATGCCCATTCTAAAAACAAGTAGTACTACGAGTAGTACGAAATCCATATAGTAAAGGTATTATACCGTACTCCCGACGTAGATAGATGCTAAAAGCCCAGACACGTGTTTCGCCGATATTCTGCCGCTGTGTGACACAGCTGCGAGGGGTTCTGCTCTTCAGTGTGACCCCCAGCGTTCTCTAGCAGTTTCTGGTATTTGAACTGCAGGGAATAATCAAGCGAATATTTTCAGTAATGACTCAGTGCAGGACTTGGAGTTAAATCGCCGGGACATGACATTTACGGGTCAGAACCGAAATTTCAATGAAGATTCGAGTCGAAGAAAATCAACTACTGTGGAATAACCACGTAATGCCCATTCTACAAACAAGTAGTACTACGAGTGGTATGAAATCCATATACTAAAGGTATTATACCGTACTCCCGACGTAGATACTTGCTAAAAGCCCAGACACGTGTTTCGCCGATATTCTGCCCCTGTGTGTCACAGCTATAAGGGGCTCGGCTATTCCGTGGGACCCCCCGCCTTCTCCTGCGGTTTCTGGTATATGAACTCCAGAGAATAATCAAGCGATTAATTTCAGAAATGACTCAGTGCAGGACTTGGAGTTAAATCTCCGGGACATGACTTTTTGTCGTCATAGTCCAAATTTCAATGAACATTCGAGTCGAAGACAATCAACTACTGTGGAATAACCACGCAATGCCCAATCTACAAACATGTAGTGCTACGAGTAGTATGAAATCCATATAGTAAAGGTATTATACCGTACTCCCGACGTACATACTTGCTAAGAGCCCAGACACGTGTTTCGCCGATATTCTGCCGCTGTGTGTCACAGCTGCGAGGGGTTCGGCTCTTCAGTCGGAACACCAGACTTCTCTAGCGGTTTCTGGTATATGAACTGCAGAGAATAATCAAGCGAATAATTTCAGAAATGACTCAGTGCAGGACTTGGAGTATAAATCTGCGGGACATGACTTTTTGTCATCATAGTCGAAATTTCAATGAACATTCGAGTCGAAGAAAATCAACTACTGTGGAATAACCACGTAATGCCCATTCTACAAACAAGTAGTGCTACGAGTAGTATGAAATCCATATAGTAAAGTTATTATACCGTACTCCAGACGCAGATTGTTCCCAAAAGCCCAGGCACGTGTTTCGCCGATTTTCTGAGGATATTTGTCACAGCTGCGAGGGGCACGGCTCCTCAGTGGGAACCCCAGCCTTCTCTAGCGGATTGTGGTATATGAACTGCAGGGAATATTCAAGCGAATATTTTCAAAAATGACTCAGTGCATGACATCGATTTAAATATACGGGACATGTATTTATGTCGTCATAGTCGAAATTTCAATGAACATCCCAGTCGAAGACAATCAACTACTGTGGAATAACCACGTAATGCCCATTCTACAAACAAGTAGTGCTACGAGTAGTATGTAATCCATATAGTAAAGGTATTATACCGTACTCCCGACGTAGATACTTGCTAAAAGCCCAGACACGTGTTTCCCCGATCTTCTGCCGATATTTGTCACAGCTGCGAGGGGCACGGCTCCTCAGTGGGAACTCCAGCCTTCCCTAGCTCTTTCTGGTATATAAACTCCAGAGAATAATCAAGCGAATAATTTCAGAAATGACTCATTGTAGGTCTTGGAGTTAAATCTCCGGGACATGACTATAATACGTCATGGTCGAAATTTCAATGAACGAAAGAGTCGAAGACAATCAACTACTGTGGAATAACCACGTAATGCCCACTCTACAAACAAGTAGTACTACGAGTAGTATGAAATCCATATAGTAAAGGTATTATACCGTACTCCCGACGTAGATACTTCCTAAAAGACCAGACACGTGTTTCGCCGATTTTCTGCCGATATATGTCACACCTGCGAGAGGCACGGCTCTTCAGTGGGAACCCCAGCCTTCTCTAGCGGTTTCTGGTATATGAACTCCAGAGAATAATCAAGCGAATAATTTCAGAAATTACTCAGTGCAGGACTTCGAGTTAAATCTACGGGACATGACTTTTTGTCGTCACAGTCGAAATTTCAATGAACATTCGAGTCGTAGACAATCAACTACTGTGGAATAACCACGTAATGCCCATTCTACAAACAAGTAATACTACGAGTGGTATGAAATCCATATAGTAAAGGTATTATACCGTACTCCCGAAGTAGATACTTGCTAAAAGCCCAGACACGTGTTTCGCCGATATTCTGCCGATATTTGTCACAGCTGCGAGGGGCACGGCCCTTCAGTGGGAACCCCAGCCTTCTCTAGAGGTTTCTGGTTTATGAACTCCAGAGAATAATCAAGCGAATAAGTTCAGAAATAACTCAGTGCAGGACTTGGAGATAAATCTCCCGGACATGACTTTAAGTCGTCATAGTCGAAATTTCAATGAACATTCGACTCGATGATAATCAACTACTGTGGAATAAAAACGTAATGCCCGTTCTACAAACAAGTAGTACTACGAGTAGTATGAAATCCATATACTAAAGTTATTATACCGTACTCCCGACGTAGATACTTGCTAAAAGCCCAGACACGAGTTTCGCCGATATTCTGCCGCTGCGTGTCACAGCTGCAAGGGGTTATGCTCTTCAGTGTGACCCCCAGCGTTCTCTAGCTGTTTCTGGTATTTGAACTGCAAAGAATAATCAAGCGAATAATTTCGGAAATGACTCAGTGCAGGACTTGGAGTTAAATCTCCCGGACATCAGTTAATGTCGTCATAGTCCAAATTTCAATGAACATTCGTGTCGAAGTCAATTAACTACTGTGCAATAAATACGTAATGAACATTCTACAAACAAGTAGTACTACGAGTAGTATGAAATCCATATAGTAAATGTATTATGCCGTACTTCCGACGCCGACACCTGCTAAAAGCCCAGACACGTGTTTCGCCGATATTCTGCCGCTGCGTGACACAGCTGCGAGGGGTTCTGCTCTTCAGTGTGACCCCCAGCGTTCGCTAGCTGTTTCTGGTATTTGAACTGCAGAGAATAATCAAGCGAATAATTTCAGAAATGACTCAGTGCAGGACTTGGAGTTAAATCTCTCGGACATGACTTGTATGGGTCAGAACCGAAACTTCAATGAACATTCGAGTCGATGTCAATCAACTACTGTGGAATAACCACGTAATACCCATTCTACAAACAAGTAGTACTACGAGTAGTATGAAATCCATATAGTAAAGGTATTATACCGTACTCCAGACGTAGATTGTACCCAAAAGCCCAGACACGTGTTTCGCCGATTTTCTGCCGATATCTGCCACAGCTGCGAGGGGCACGGCTCCTCAGTGGGAACCCCAGCCTTCTCTAGCGGATTGTGGTATATGAACTGCAGGGAATATTCAAGCGAATATTTTCATAAATGACTCAGTGCATGACATCGATTTAAATATACGGGACATGTATTTATGTCGTCATAGTCGAAATTTCAATGAACATCCCAGTCGAAGACAATCAACTACTGTGGAATAACCACGTAATGCCCATTCTACAAACAAGTAGTGCTACGAGTAGTATGAAATCCATATAGTAAAGGTATTATACCGTACTCCCGACGTAGATACTTGCTAAAAGCCCAGACCCGTGTTTCGCCGATTTTCTGCCGACATTTGTCACAGCTGCGAGGGGCACGGCTCCTCAGTGGGAACTCCAGCCTTCCCTAGCTGTTTCTGGTATATAAACTCCAGAGAATAATCAAGCGAATAATTTCAGAAATGACTCATTGCAGGACATGGAGTTAAATCTCCGGGACATGACTATAATACGTCATGGTCGAAATTTCGGCAGAAGCCCAACAGTCAGCCACAGTGAGAAATCCTCTCTAGGTGGGTCGGGTACAACGGGATGGCGGTTTTGAGGGGAAGAACGGGCGGGGCAAACGGCAAAGGGCACCAAATTTGCAAGTAGAAGCCAAAAAATGTTGAAAATCGCAGAAAAATAAATATTTGTTTTAATGAAGTCAAAAATAGGGGGAGGATGGCGCGCAAATAGGGAAAACCGTAGGCAACGACCAATCAAATGAGGGCTGGCTGGGGACGTGATGTGATTGGCCGCCGGGGCGAGGAAACCTGAACCGCCAAGCGGCTAACCAATGGGATCATTGGCGGCGCATTTGAAAGTGGTGTGCGTTTGATAGGCACGATGCATACGATGCGTACAGGCGATGCGGGCGGTCAGCAGTGTACTGCGGTTGGGTAAGAGTATTTGCATGACATGCTTATGGCAATTGCATCACTTCCCGGACCCTTAATAACCCCCTCCCTATTTGGTATATCGGTGATCCCCAACCCATGCGCCGGTTAATACGCATAAAGCGAAAGCTGGTTAGGATACCTGGACGTACTCCAACGCCACCGCAGCAGCCTGGAACAACCTAGTGAACTCCCGAAGGTGGCGGACGCCGTGTGGATGTTCGATGTTTTATGAGATTTATAAGTATCCGTGGTGGGAGCAGTTTGTAGAACTACGTAACCCCTTTCTGGTTAAATTTAACCGCATAGCATACTGCCGGGTAGGTTTAAGTTGAATGAGAAAAATGGAGAGACAGTTTCGGTATGTGCGAGTTGTTAGCGCGGACCGCATGGTAGTCTAATATCTATAAGCAACCGGTAATGCAACTCAACCTCATTCCTCGGCGTACTGTGATATGTGTAGGCACACATAACAGAAAAAAGAGATGGGTAGGAGGAATGTGTAAGTGAACATCAGCAGTATCGTAAACTCCTACTGTTTTATACCTAGGTCGTCACCGAATGCAGGCGGACGTAGGCGCGGTCCTCAGCTGATTACACCGACGGCCGAGGACGAAATACAAGCTGTCCTTCAGTCAGCAGGTGTCGTTCAGTACCTGCAGCGGTGGAGGTTGCTGGCCACGACCCTAGCCTGCCGATGTCGGCGCACTGTGCAGATGCAAGTATTGCGGCAGCATACGGACGGTTATGCATTCCGTTGTGGACACTGTAGACGGAAGAGGTGCCTGCGGACGGGGTCAATGTTTGTTGGTAGTAAGCTCAGCCTGCAGACACTGATGCGTATATGCTACAAGTTTGTCGAAGGTGTGCGTGCCAAGCGGTGTGCGGCAAGTGTAGGTGTCAGTAGAAATACGGCCATGGAATGGTACGGCATTTGCCGGGGGGCCTGCTCACACGCACTTCTATCCGCCGTAACCCAAATTGGGGGACCCGGCGTGGAAGTACAGGTAGACGAGACGCTCATAAGTCGCCGCAAGTATAACAGAGGACGGCCGCGGCGGCAGTTGTGGGTCGTAGGTATGTACGATACACGCAGGCGGAAAGCCCTGTTTGAGCAGATTAACAACCGCAGTTGGGAGGCCCTAAGGCCCGTCATAAGGAAGTGGGTGGCTGCTGGTAGTGTTATCGTAACGGATGAGTGGAAGGGTTACACCCGATTGCCGTCGGAAGGTTATACACACTACACGGTCAACCACCGTAGAGGCTTCGTGAATCCCACAACAGGACGGCAAACGAACGCCATTGAAGCCTACTGGAGCAGGTTAAAGAGGAAGCTGCAGGAGTCTGGACCTGTCTGCGGCAGAGCAGTGTGGGCCCACCTAGATGAGGTTCAGTACCGCTTATGGTTCGACCTAAGGACTGACAACATGGCAACCTCCTGGGAGACTTTCCTACGACATTGGGCAGCAGCGTATCCAATAGAAGAGAGCCAACGAACGGTGCCTGGGTAAGCTAATCAACCGAGGCGGATAGGGAAGACGTGAAGGCAAGTCTCTGTACTTCCTCCATTTACTCTCCAAGCCCACCTGCAATGAATGCAGCGGTTACCCACTGCCAATGGGACAGCGGGCGAGTGAGAAGAGCCTGCGAACGGCGATTGGGTAAGCTAATCAACGAAGCCACTGACGGAAGACATGAAGGTAAGTCGCCGTACTTCCTCCATTAAGTCACAATGCTTGCATACGGTGAATGTGGCCGTTTAACGGATGGCGATGGGAGAGCTGGTGATGAAAGAGAATCAACCTACGACGATTAGATAAGCTAACCAACGAAACCGCAGACGGCAGACGTTAAGGTAAGTCTCCGTAACTCCTCCATTAAGTCTTAATGCCTGCATACGGTGAATTTGGCCGGTTATTGGATGGTGGTGGAAGTGCTGGCGATTGAGCAAAGCCAACAAACGGCGATCAGATAAGCTGGCCTATGGAAGACGTGAAGGTTAGTCTATGGGCTTCGTCCATTAACTCTACATGGCAGACTGCAGTGAATGTGGCCGTTATATGCTGGCGATTAAGGAAAGGCAACCACCGCCAAATAGGTAATCTAACCGACGAAGGCGCAGAAGGAAGTTGTGAAGGTAAGTCTCCCTACCTCCTCCATGTAGTCTCCTTGCTACCTACAGTCCATGTGGCCGCAGGTAACGACCGCATTCAGTTGGAAACGCCTCTACCCAATGCCGTAAGAAAGGTTACCGGGAGACTGCCACATTGTAGCCGCTGAGGTCGAAGTAGAGAGGGTACTGAACCTCATCTCGGTGGACCCAACACTATTGTGCCGCAGACAAGGCCAGACTCGTACAGGT
>CACRXP010000008.1:1775451-1787258 GCA_902702965.1 Spirometra erinaceieuropaei | reverse complement strand
TGTTTATTTTTTTGTCCCTGATTTTTTTTCTTGTTACTTCTGTTCTTAGGCTCACTGAAGACAGTATGAATAGGGACGCCAACTTGCAGTCGGCCCTTTCAGAACACCAAGTCGAGATTAGGAAGCAAAGGGCTTCCAGCTCTACTGAACCCGTTCAGCGGCAGCTGCAGCAACAGCGTAAAGAGACTGTTGGTACATCACACAAGGTCCTTGAGGTATATGTTAGTGGTGTGAAGGCAAACATCACCGCGGAGGACTTGAAAACCCATTTTGCCCGCTTTGGAGAAGTGCTCGATGTGGATACGCTTATGGACAGTGTAACAGACGAACATTATGGAAGTGGCCTCATTACGCTTCGGCCAACAAGAGATCCGAGCCAAATTCTTGAAACGGATCACATTATACGTGGAGTTAGGATTAATATTGAGGAGTGTTATTCATCTGACGATGAGGGAAACAACTGGGTGAGGTGAGTTTCAAAGAGGTCCGATTTCTTGTTCTTGCGATGGCAGTTTGACACCGCGTTCGCCTCTTGTTGCGTTTGCTCTCGTCTTTTTAACAGGTCATGCTGTGGGCCTCATGCAACCTTAGCGACGGCACGGCCCTGATGCTTGTTCCAACTTAGATCCCTACATTCGCAATCATTGATTTTTTTCAAAAGAAGGCGAAGGCACGATCACTGGGACCGTAGATTTATAAGCCTTAGCTTTCGAACTCGAACTGGAGTTCATCATCAGAGGCTGCTAGAGTGCAGCAATGTGTGGACATTTATATCGGTGTGTCGTGAGGGCGGGGAGAGGCTACGTCCGTGGCTAGGTCTGGTTCGTGCCGCCTGTTCCACAATGATCCCGTGACGTGGTGACACCGATTGTTCTTCGCGGCGATGTGAGCTGCGCCACCTGCCTGCGTGGACGGAGTGCGTGATAACACGTAGGCAAATCAATGTGTATATTGATAGAGTACGGGTCCGTCACCCACGCCTCCAACAGTTATCGTCTCGTCTTGTTGCCGACCCGCGTCAATATCCTCGTGTTAGCAAAGTCGAACTCATGGCCTTTCTCCAGCGCGTGAGTGGCGACGTCAGATAGTGAATCGCCTCTCCGAACGGCCCGTTTATGCTGAAGTATTCGTGAGCTGAGACGTTGTCTTGTTTGGCCTGTGTAGTGGCGAGGACAGTTAAAGCACGGGATTTGATAGACTACACCCGGCTGCTCACCTGCGTCCAGCCGATCCTTCATTTTCATGATCCTGCTTCGCATGGTAACTGCCGGATGATGAGCGATGCTCACGCCTAACTCTGACGCAATGCCTTCTGTAGCCTCGGACACATTCTTCATGTACGGTAGACAGTGTCAAATTGTTGCTGTCTCTCTTCCGTTTGTCCGTCCTGGGTGCATGCGTACGCAGCGGCTGATGAAACTATTTAGGTAGCCGTTCTTTGTTAATTGCTCCCTGATTTTTTTCTTGTTACTTCTGTTCTTAGGCTCACTAAAGACAGTAAGAAGAGGGACGCCAACTTGCAGCCAGCCCTTTCGGAACATCAAGTCGAGATTACGAAGCAGAAGGCTTCCAGCCCAACTGAACCCGTTCAGCAGCAGCAACAACAACCAACGCAGCGAGAACCGCTGCAATTACTAGGGGATTTGCAGTACCGTCAGGCTGTTGGTGGATCACAGAAGGCCCTTACAATATACGTTACTGGAGTAAAGGCTACAATCACCTCGCAGGACTTGCAAACCTATTTTGCACGCTTTGGGGAAGTGCAGGAATTGTACATGTGTATTGATCCTTCAACAAACAAGCACAGTGGAGGTGTCTTCATTACACTTCGACCGATTGGGGAGCGAAGCCAAATCCTTGACATGGAGCACATTATACTTGGGGTTAGAATTAATGTAAGGGAGTGTTGTTCGTCTGGCAGTCAGAAAAATAAATCACTGAGGTGAGGTTTCAGTGGATAAGGTTTCTCGTTCTTACTATAGTTGCTTAACGCTGTATTCGTCTTTATTTAAATAGCCCTCTTGCTCTAGTCTTTTTGACCGGCCGCACTCTGAGCTTCTTGCAGCCTTGGCGATTGCGCCGCCTTGAAATTCGCTCCCCTCCAGGCACCAACTTTCGCAGTCATTACTTTTTTTCTCGTTTCTAATGTTCTTAGGCCAGCCGGAGACAGTAAGAAGAAGGACTTCAACTTGCAGCCAGCTCTTTCAGAACACCAAGTTCAGATTACGAAGCAGAAGGCCTCCAGCTCTACTGAACCCGTTCGGCACCAGCAGCAACAGCAAAAAGGTTTACAAAACTGCCAGGCTGTTGGTAGACCACAAAAGGCCGTTGAAATATACGTTGAGGGTGTGAAGGCAAACATCACCGCGGAAGACTTGAAAACCCACTTTGCAAGCTTTGGGGAAGTGCTCGACGTGTACATGTGTATGAATCCCTTAACAAACAAACACGCTGGAAGTGGCTATATTACGCTTCAGCCGATTGGGGAACCACGCCAAATCCTTCAGACGAAGCATACTATACGTGGAGTTAAGATTACTGTTGAGGAGTGTTACTAACCACTCCACTTGGAGACTTATTCAGTAAGGTGAGTCTATCTGGCATCGGCTTAACAGCTCTTACGCCTTACGTTTGGACCTACTCACGCTGTTAGTCAACCCACCCGGGGCCTCGACTGTGTCTAGCAGGCAATCATATGAACCACTCTTTACAACCAAGCTGAAGGTGTGGTTTAAGAGGATAAATACAGGTGTCATGCCAACAATTTCGCTTAGACCGGCCATGTTAATGTCCTAGTTAATGTTCTGTCTTCAGGCCTAGTGGGGAGGGGGCTTAAATGGAGGGTTATGAAAAGCAGACAGCCTTATCCCTTCCGCTGTTCACGCTGTCAGAAATACCGTCCTGGTTCCGGATTGTGACGTGAGTGGGTCTGGCCTCAAGCACTTTGTCACTGCAAACCCTGCATGATGATCTACGCAGGTACTGCAGGGAAAAGGTTTATTCTGGATTTCTAGTTTACCCAACTGCCCGGCCTGCTTCTCCGCGCATCTCCACGTCCCGTTTGTGCCCATTAACACCTTAACCTCATCATTAGCCATTAGCCATTTTACTGAGCTAACAGGGGAACCCCCACGTGACTCCGTACGGTCCCAAATGCAGGTGAAGTGGGGCACCGACGTCGCTGCCCGTCAAATCACTTTTGTGGTCGGTATCAAGTAAGGTATCTTCCTTGGGCTGTCAGGGGGTACTTTTAATGCATTTACACAGTCGGTAGTTTGCAGTCGTTTGGGAAACAGTAGCGCCCCCGGTCCGGCTAGCTGTTATGTGTATTCTCTGGCATCGTCAGTGAGTACTCCTCAGGTTTTTCATGTGCCACTGACGTGATGCGGGCAATCGCTACTCACCTGTACATTCGTCGCCTTTACCGTTACTATCAATTTTAGCGTCAACATGCCTTTCAAAAAGTATGAGGTTAGGGAAGTTTTGACCTCGACATTCATCGCTGGCTTCCAAGCGACACCAATTCAAGCGTGTGGACGTCGAAGTTCGACCCAACAGTTCGACAGACCCCTGAATAGAATAGTTCGTTTACTAAGAAACTGTGCTTCTGCGTGTCTCATGCTTGTAAACGTCTTACTTCAGTCAGCTATGATTGGCAGAAGTGAACCAGTATTAATAGTAGTGTTAGTCGTATTCTTGGTTCGGACTTGATTCTCGATCTTTTCTTTTGTCGACAACCTCCAAGACGTGCGAAAGTAGATGTTCTTCACGCAACACGGCGACTGTTGAGCGTCATCTTCACATTATTAACCCGTGGGAATTGTCATCCCTTTAACTAAGATTTTACACAGAGAGTCGACCTTCAGTGCATATTGCAAACAAGATTTCATGTTTGGGCTTTCTATTCACGTACCCTGTTTTAATATTTGTAGGCCCTCTTCAGAAGGAGGCCACACACCGGCTGTCTATAAAAGTTATAGACTGATCAATGCATTTCTACCGTCTTTAGATACTTTCCTACCCCGACCGCCTCTTTCAAGGAGACAGCTGTATCTTACTTTTGATACGTTAACCGTTCAATAAAAAATTCCGATGAACGTATGTTTATCGTTAAAGTTATGGAAAATGATTTAGGAATCGTTAAAATGCCTTCGCTATTCCGGACTTTTCTACGTGGAAAATGACCATTTTCAGGCGTCGCACGTTCATGTTACTGGCTGTATTGAGGACTGGTAGCAGTCGCGCATAGGACCATACCGTGTCTTCAGTTTTCCCTGCATAAGGACTGGTTGGGGACGAAACCCCACGAAAGTGTGGCCTCGCTGCACATTTACTCATAGTGGGTGGGACTTTGAGTAGCCACCAGGCAGCTTTCTCTGCGTTCACGCACTCCATTCTCCGAGGTTTCCCCTGTTTGGCCCACATAAGTGTCAGAGTAGCCAGTGCACACAATGCCTTAACTATCTGCGGACCGTTAGCTCTGGCTTAATCAACACCAGGCGTTCATTGCATCCACCGGTCCAGGTCGATCCGTAAGTTGTGGGGCATACATTCTATCACCTAGGAGGAATTGTTAGCATAGAGGACTGTCAATAATATTGAAGATGCGATTCTCAGGTGGCATATCGAAAGAGGAGGAGGGGTTCACCGGGAGGGGTTTATTAGAGGTCTGAGGTCTCGAGTAGTTGCTTCGTCTACCCATCTTTAGAGATTGGGACGTCGTGCACACAGCTCTCCTTCTATGGCGCACCTTGTTTGGTGCCTGGCCCACCAATGCCGCCTGTGTGGCTGCATCCGACCCGCATGTCACTGTGACCTGAATCGCCCCCGCCCTCGTCGGCCGCGGAGATAGTTGGCGACCCCGATTGTCCCGCGCCGTGACTGTCCACCGTCAAGACGGTTCGTAAAATCAGATAGGGGGCAGACAAATTGATGTGGCGGTTGACAGAGCAGTCGGTGGACATCCAGGCTTCTTGCACCTGCCTCTTTGTATGACCGTCGCCCCGTCGACGCCGTCAAAGTTGAAGATGTGTCCAGTTTGCACGTTGTTACCTCCTACTTTAGGTTCAACCTTCGCACGGCCAACTTATGCTCGTGCATTTGCAGCCGTCGGCCGACTTCACCGACATAATTGCACTTCCCGCAGCTGCATAGAAGTCGGTAGACAACGACTAACATCTGCTTAGGAATCGGATCTTTTGGAAGCATAACATGCCGGGGGGATTGTTGAGTCGAGCCTGGGGGCAACGCCTATTCCGAGCGACGGGCTTCGGAGACCCCTTTTATGTACGGAATGCCCCGCCACGATTTTGGTTGATTATGCTCTTCAATCAGCTTCCTTGGTTGCCTTCGGCCCCGTTCAACGAGTGCACGCGGATAGTCGTTGACTCTGAAGAGTTCTTGGAGAAACTTCATCTCGTCCAGTTTGGCGGCTGGCGTGCTGCAATAAGTTTCCACCCATCGGTATGGCGTGCGTACACAGCTTCGGTTGTGGTGCAGTGGGTGGTTGCTGTCGTAATTGAGCATTCGCAGCGTGTTCGTCGGTTTTTGTAGACTTACGTCGCCAGTTTGCCGTCTGGTTGACGACAAACGAGGACATCAAGAATGGAAGTTTGTCCTCCACTTCCTTTTCCATCGTGAACTGTAGGTCGGGAACGACTGACTTAGGCAGCTTCCTATAGTAGTTAATTGTATCCCGATCGATGATTACAAAGTTGTCCTCAACGTAGCGCGCCCAAAACTTGGGTTTGTATTCCCCGAACAGTCGCCTCTCGAGTTTTTGCAGAGCCCCCTCGGCAATGCACCCAGACATTTGTGAACCCCTCGGAGTGCCCTTAATTTGCTCATATGTGATTCCTTTGAAGGTAAAGAATGTCTTGAGGCAACGCCTATGAGTTCTATGAGATCCTCACCTGTGGGCTGGCCACCGCCCTCATCGTAATTTCGACGTAGCAGGTCACTGTGCGTTTCGACCGCAAGGGCTTGTGGTATGGACTTGGAGAGTGAGACGATATCCTCTCATTCGGTTCGAGTGTGACCACCCTTATTTTGTCAAAAAAATGTTCTACTGAGTGCGCTGTTGTTTGTGAGCTCGCGGTTAGGAGTCTTAAATTCTGATATAGCCAATTTTCAAGCCCTTTGTGGGTGTGCCTCGAAGGGAGACGATTGTTTGGAGGGGGACATCTGACTTGTGTACTTTCGGGAGACCGTAGATTCTCGCCATAGGTGTTTCTGTGGGTTTAACCATATACCAGTCTTTGACGTTGATGACCTAGTCCATCTTTAGTCGAGCCAGAATTCTGTGTGTACTTGGTTGCCTATAGGCAGCATGAACCAACAAAAAACAAAGCATGACTGAACGTGGCGCCGGGGTTGGGCTGAATCTCACTGTCGGTGATAGAGGATAGCTGCGCTCTCATAGGGCGGCCTGAAGTCATTCAGTGAACGTGGCGCAGTGGGTTCTTCCCAAAGGAATGGAACGCTGCCCTTCGACTTATCTTAAGCAGGGTTACAAAATGACAAGTCATATCTCAAGATGCGTAGTTTGCAGAACCGGGGGCACGTGAAAGGGGGGAGGTTATGGTTTTGCCCTAGTAGGGGCAGTCCGACCCGCATATATATACTTAAAAGAATCAAAGGAGAGAAATATGTACAGTTTGAGATGGTTGTCTGTCCCATTGATTCCACTGTGGCACTCAAATCAGTCAAAAGATTTGAATTCATTATATGTTAAATATCTTCTGGTGCATGAAGCGATGGCGTCAGCCGAACAGCCGGTTGCAAATGGAGCGCCTTGGGCAACTGAAGAGGAGGGCCGTGGATGGTGCCAGAGTAGAGGACGAGAAATGAGTGTTACAGTGAGTGTTGTGGAAGGAGAGTCGGCAGTTACGAGGGGTGGGGAGCGGTTGCACCATGTCCATCCTAGATCCGTCTCAAAAGTGTCCACTCCTCGGGCCTTGCAGATCAAACCCTTGAGACTGCGGTAAGCGGTATGAGTGGTTCGACCTAATCGTTTATGTCTGGAATTAGTGTAGCCTATCACCAGCTTTTCTTAAATATATGATGCACTCGGCTTTTGTTGCATCTACCACCCACTGTACCAGTCGCTGTTGCTGGTACAGTGCGTGACCGACCTCAAGAAATGTTGGCCGAAATTCTGAAATGCGTTCCCGATTAGGAAGGATTACTTAAGTGGGGTTGTTAAACTGATTATCATGCAGCATAACCCTATAACATTTCGGACTCACAAGGATGTCGGCTTTAGAATGCACTTCTTTTTGACCTGCTGCAGAAACCGCACTCGGAAAAAAGGACTACTTAAGTAGCATGCATTTTTCCTATCGATTATCGATGGCCTTATGACTTCAAATATTCTTTACAGAAATCATGCACAAAAATATGCTAGCTTTTGTTCATTCGAAAGGAAGTCATATGGTCTTCATATATTATGCCCGACGAAAGCGTTTATTTGGGTTTTAAAAAGCATTTCAAATTCCCGAATGACTTTCAGCCTGATCTGCCACTACATCAGCGTTTAGCAATTTCAGTCTACAAAATGCATGCTTTTGGCGTAAGGAAGATCATGTATTACTCTATGCCTTTAAGCAGATACCACATAGAGTTCATGACATTTTGCAATGGATCTGGACTGTGTTGTACATTTTATGAGGAGCTTTAGTAATCGGACATGTGCGGTCTTGCATGCATGTACATCGCACGGTCTTAAAAATCTCATAATTAGAAACTTTTTTAAAACTTAAATATACACTTTCTTGAAGCATAACATATGAAGACAATGTAATTTCCTACCAAACAAGCAAAAGGAAGCATATTTTGTGCATGTTTTCTGTAAAGGATATTTGAATTCATAAGGCCATCGAAAATCGATAGGAAAAATGCATGCTACTTAAGTAGTCCTTTTTTCCGAGTGCGGTTTCTGCAGCAGGTCAAAAAGAAGTGCATTCTAAAGCCGACATCCTTGTGAGTCCGAAATGTTATAGGGTTATGCTGCATGATAATCAGTTTAACAACCCCACTTAAGTAATCCTTCCTAATCGGGAACGCATTTCAGAATTTCGGCCAACATTTCATGAGGTCGGTCACACACTGTATATCCTTCAACGAATAATAGGACAGAAATTTTTACAGTTCGAGATGGTTGTCTGTCCCATTGATTCCACTGTGGCACTCAAATCAGTCAAAAGATTTGAATTATTGCAAATAACGGAGACCGACGGTAAGCCCCTAAAACTTGGGAAATCAGTCGATGCACCTGCCAATTCATGTAATCTATGGGCGGCGGAAGGCGTTGGGGGTTGCGCACACTTTACTCGCCCAGGAGAACACAAAAATATTTAGAAAACAGGGAAGAATGCATTATATGTTAAATATCTTCTTGTGCATGAAGCGATGGCGTCAGCCAAACAGCCGGTTGTAAATGGAGCGCCTTGGGCAACTGAAGAGGAGGGCCGTGGATCGTCCCGGTGTAGAGGACGAGCAACGATTGTTACAGTGATTGTTGTGGGAGGAGAGTCTGCAGTTCCGAGGGGTGGGGTGCGGCTGCACCATGTCCATCCTAGATCCGTCGCAAAATTGTCCACTCCTCGGGCCTTGCAGATCAAACCCTTGAGACTGCGGTAATGGGAGTGAGTGTTTCGACGTAATCGTTGGTATTTGGGAATTATGTAGCCTATCACCAGCTTTTCTCAAATATATGATGCACTCGGCTTTCGCTGCATCTACTGCCCTCTTTCTTTTCGCACCTGAGCCAGGCGTCATGAGTGTGAAGGTTACCAGAAGCAGGATCGTACGCAGGTGGCAGCAAAACTTTCCGGCCCGTCTACGAGTGCCACACGCAGTCTTGTAAGCATACAAATGAACGGGGCTTCACAGAAACTTAAGTGCGGAGTGATTCAGATCCTAACCGGTTGGAAGTGTCATGAAAACAACACTAAGAATGAGCCACTGCAACCTGAATCCGTCCTGGGCGGATTGAGTTATCGCGTGAGTTGGTGACAATCCAGGCCACGGCCTTCAGCACACCATGATAGGGTTCAAGTACGTCAGGTTTATTATAGTGGAGAATGCGTTGGCTGCCGTGGGGACGTAATCCTCATAGTCGACTGTTTTCTCTCTGTCCCCCTACCCCAAGGATCATTCCACAATTTGAGCCAGCCGGTCTCTGTCCTCGTCTATGTGGGAAAATAGTTCCGTATTTTGAACTTCCATCGGAAAGAATCTTTGTGATAATTCGCTCTCCTGGTCGCCGGCGCGACTAATTATAACGCCTTTATCTCCTACTGACTTCTTCGGTCAATTCGCTGCTAGAGCTGCATATGACTTGGAACTAGTCTGGCGAGAGCTCGGGGCCAATCAACATTGTGTCCTTCGCTGATTGGTTGCAGGCGGACATAGCTCGCACAAACGCGTTCGCTCCTCCTCTGGAGCTAACAGAACCGCAGCTACTCAAACATACGCCTAAGGAGACGGCTTGCTGCAATTGCTTCCTGAGTTGCCTGCAGGCTCTTTCGTCTAAGTAAAGCTTGTCCGCTCATTCTTTCTGGTGATGTGGGAACATTCGAGTTGTCGAGCATCGCAGCATCGATTACTGGTGACTCACTTTGAACGCCAGTCTTCGTCCAACTTACTCGGAAGACCAAACGTTTAATGAAAATGCAGGGCTCACATCAAGCCGTCACTTACCGCATTCACAGCGTCCTCGATTTCTCCCGCGCCCCATGTGTCACACTTAAAATATGAGATTGCGAGCCTTTTCTGCCACTGTCTCCGATGATGGGCTCAAGTGAGAATCCGAAAAGTTCCAGCGATCGCTTCTTCTTCTTTTTCTTCTTCTTCTTCTGATTGCGAGCTTTGCCCGTGATATGGCTCCTCTTCAAATGCAGGCGCTTTCAATTCACTCTGGAGTCAAACGAGGTCATCTTCCCGGCATGTCTTAGCACAGTTGTAACCTGTTCGTATCATAGCATATGTGGCATTAAAAGCCTGCCGCTTCACCTCTCCCTGCGTCCTCGTTCCCGCTCAGGACAAAGGGGGGGGGGCAAGAGAAGATAAGGCTGTCTTGGTCACAAATGTAAGCACAATGGGGGCATTGAAAGTAAAGTAAGCCGAAAGAGAATTTTGAAGGAGACACGGTAGACGGGAAAAAAAGCTTTATTAGCCTGACGTTTCAGATTCCTGCTCGAATCCGCCATCAGAGACGAAAGCAGACACGAGTGGTTCATGCACAAGGGGCTGCAGTATTTCTAGGATTCTCTCGTCATGCCACCGCATGCCTATGGATATTCACGGCCCCCCGCACCATCAAGGATCGTTGGAATTGGTGTGATGACTGGCTGGTGGCCGACATTCGCGTCGACAATTGCTGCAATCTCATCACGTGCGTTGGATGTTGGTGTGATGATTGCTCGGCCATCTGACGCACCGACCCTGGTGTTGGGAAAAGTGTTCACCTGTGTTCACATTCGTAGGTATGCTGTAGCATGGCGACTGCATGCTATAAATACTGCAGCCCCTTATGCATTAACCACCTGTATCTGCTTTCGTCTCTGATGATGGGTTCGAGCAGGAATCCGAAACGACAGGCTAAAAAAGCTCTTGCCCCAGCGATCGTGTCTGTTTCTTCAAGACTGCTTCCTGGGACTCATCCTTTCGATTACGCTGCCTTGGTCACAAATGTAAGCGCAACAGGGGCATTGAAAGTAAAGCAAGTCGAAAGAGAATGCTGAATTCGCTAGTGAGAATGTAGCCAAAGCTAAAACGGGAAATGGTAGCCTGATGTAGTAGAAATCTGCCGCTAAAATGAAGGAGGCCTAGAATCACTCCGAATGACCTGGCTAACAGGATACGCGGAGCAGCAATACCCCAAACCTGTCGGTAAACCTAGTCGTAACCCCAAGAGTAAACGTAATCCTTAAAGGAATTAGAAACCTAACGCTAACACTAAAGTTAAAACTAGACCTTAGCCTAAACCTACCACAAACACTTGCCCTAACCCTGAGCCTTATCTTAACTCTGATCCAAATCCTAACCCAAACCCTAATTCCAACACTAACTTTGAACCCAACCTTAACACTATACGTAAACCTTAACCGCAATCCAAACCCTAACTCTAACTGGAACCCATCAAATAAACTCAAATTAGAACAATAACCTCAATTTCCAGCCTGACACTAACCTGTAGAGACATATAAGTCTCTTTTGTTTTACTCAGTTACAATACGCAGTTTAAAGAACTTGACACAACTTTGAATAAGGCATAGAACAAGCACGTGCGTTTTTATCTGCTGACGAATTTGGTCTTATTTAGTTGTTTATAACTGTTGGGATACTGCAATCTTCGTTTATTGGATGGCCTACTCACTGCCCAAAAGTTGTGACCCCTCGTGTTGATTGCGTTTTCAATTTCATTGACTTGCTAACAATTTCCACGGAACCGCGCTTTTTGTCAGCCCGTTTTCGATTGACAAAATTCGTCGTTTTTAACCAATAAGGGGACTACATTGCCAAGCCGCCCAAAAAGTGACCTCACCTGACCACCATTTTTGACACCTTTTGACCAGATCATGTCCAGCGGTAATTTCGCGCAGCCAATTACTGGCATTCACGCATTTGATCTTCCGTCCTGCTGGCTTCGTGACATAGCCCTTTGTATTGTATTTTAGGGTAATAGGCAATGCCCTTGATGACCCTATTGAAAACGGTACATAAAATATAAATGTTAAATGTACATCTTACTAAAGTTTTGTTAGTAACATATTTGTTCACGGGAAACTTTCACAATGCGGGAC
>CACRXP010000008.1:1745785-1766121 GCA_902702965.1 Spirometra erinaceieuropaei | reverse complement strand
CAGAAAGCCATGTTTCTGTCAAGGCGATGATATCTGGCGTGTGCTCGTCGATCAGAGTCCTGAGTTCATCCATCTTGTTAAACAGGCTCTGCACATTCGAATACAGCACCTTTAGTGTCCGTCTTCTCGGGGGGAACTGGCCCTGATTACAAAGGGGGTTAGCCACAGGAGCGATCGTTTGATCTGTATTATCTTGCCTTCCTTTATTTTCAACCCCTTCTCCCCCTCTTCTGTCCTTCTTTTCAGTTCTGTCCAGAGCTCCCTCATCTTGTGTCTTTCTGTTGGTTCGTAATCCGGCTGAAAAAACACTTCCTTATGCGAATGACGAAGGGCCATCCTCCCTTCCAGGAGGTGTGAGGCCTGGGCTTCATTTGCAAGAATAATTTTAAGAGGCCTTGGTAATGCACGCGACGCATCTGCGTTTCCTAGACGGAAAGCTTTGTGCACGGTAACACATTCTCCGTCCTGAAGGACGGCATTTGAATATGTTTGAAAGAGGTTGAGATCGTGTTCTATTCTTTCTTTTGCAGTCGAAGAATTGGACTCAGGAGCTCCCTTTATGACGATGTTTCGTTTTCGGTAAAGATGCCTGTCTGGAAGAGAGTCCCTACGTTTATTTTTACACGCACGTTCAGCATTTCGCCAATTTCCGTTGTCATCGTTTGACTCAGAGACAGATGTGATGGCGTAGCTACCACAGGGTTTCTCACCAACCGAGTCGTGCGATACATCGTTCGGCAGTGTGGTATTTGCTGGGATTGTGTGTGGACTCTGCTCTCTCGTACGAACAGTCTGACCTTCTTTTTCTTTTCGGGATGCCCCGGGGCGCTTCTGCGTTTCCTGAGATCCCTCTCTGTCGTTCTTTTCTTGCACAAGAGGTCGGTTCTCAGTTGTGATTTCTTCCTTAGACGGGCAGTCTTCTTTCTTGGCGGCTGATCCAGTTAATGAGACTGTGCTTGAATATGTTCTCTTTGTTTTCTGAGGGTCTGACATCGCCGACTTTCTCTTTACGGGTGGATGGCGAGGAAGTTTCGTCAACTTCCCCATCTCTATTTTGAGGTCTTTTATCTCTTTCTCCATCTCCAAGACTTTCTGGAGAAGTCTAAAACACGCCGCATGTGTTTTATGTTCGTTCTTGTCGTTGACATCCATTAAGGTTACTAAACTCCTTGCCCGTTTGGCAGAAGGTTTGATAATGGGGAAGCCGATGTTACATTCATTTAGACAATGCGCATTGTTTATTACATTATTATTTTTAGCTCGTCTGCTGCGAGTCTGTGGTCCATTGGTAGCGACGCCGCCTTCGTCACCTCCTTGACTGGGTTCGAATCCCACATGGGGCACGCTTTTTGAGCAACATCCCGAAGGCACTTGTTCGACTACCATTTTCAAGTATATAAACTGGAGAAGTTGTTAGGGATGTTCGAAGAGTTATTTAACCAGACGAACGATATGAAGCAAGTAGGAAACGATATGAAGCAAGTAACAAGCGACTCAGCCGTCTTTGGAATGGGGGATCCCGCGGGAATGTTGGCAAAGAAGTGGTCCGAAAGAGAATGGTTGTCTCAAAGAAAGTCCTGTTGAAGTTCCGTGTGGATCGAGTAATTATTGTTTACGAGCCAGTTTCTTAATCCAAATAGGCCTTCAGAGCGTCCAGTCGGCAGAAATCTCGGGAAAGGCAAATCCGTCGGAGCTCGAAAATTTCAAACCGAATTCGAAAGGCCCTTTGGCTGCGTACAGTCGAATCTCGTTTTGCTCTGCGTCAAATCACGAAGGAAGAGACGAAATTTCATTATTTCGTGGACACTGCCACTGCAGATTGCAACAGACCTCTGTGATATTACAGACAGTCCACTCACAGAGACTCCCTATACTACGCTAAAGGAGGCCCTAATCTCTCCTGTTTTGCTATCAACACAATAATGCCTCCAGCGTTTAATTTCTGAAGAGGACCTTGGTGATAGGAAGTCAACTCAGCTTTTTAGACGCCTGGAGTTGAGGGACAACAGCTAGATGGCACCACGTTCAAGCATCGGTAGCCCTCCTCAATGCAAGCTATTTTTGCACCCAATATCCCTTCCTCGTTAATTCAAACTCTGGCCGAGACAGCTGATCGGATACTCGAATATTCTCAACCACCTACTTCGGTTACTTTTTCTACTCGGGTTTTAACGACACCTACCAGCGACGATGTCGTCAAACGCCTGGGCGCCCTCACACTCGAAGTTTCTCAGCTCCGGACCGCTCGTGTCTATAACAGTCGTAGTCCTTCAATTACTCACCGCCCAAGAGCTCCCACTCGAAACCAACCTACAGTTGATGGTCTCCGTTGGTACCATCATAATTATGGTTCTAACACTCATCGCTGTCATTCTCCATGTAATCACAAGACACCTGCGTTGGAAAACTTCCCTGCCGACCAGTAAGGGCGACGAACGTGGTCGGCTCATTCTCTCTCAGTCGCTTACTCCACATCGGTGGCAGGAGTTCCTGTCGTAATTTTTTCGTGGATACTGGTGCGGAGATCAGTCTAATCCCATCCACTTTGACTAACCATAGGTCACCAAACTCTTCATTTTTCCTCCAAGCAGATAACAGGACTTCTATTAACACTTTTGGTAAACGATCCCCAACACTAGATTTGAGTCTAAGACGTCCATTTAGTTGACAATTCACTGGCATTCTCGACGCTGATTTTATGTCCTTTTTCGGTCTTCTGGCTGACATCAAGTCCCATAAATTATTTGACCCTAAGACTTCTTTACCCTGTAAATGTTCCAGGAGCTTTCACTGACTACTGGTAATGGCACCATCCTATGTGACGCTTCCACCGCCGCCCACCTTCCTTTGGTGCCACCTCTCCACCGCGAGATGATTTTCTCTCCCCTCATAAACTCTCCGGCCATAGGGGTCGAACAACCAATTAGCTAATTCTGACTGCTTCATCTGGCTTGACATGCACAGGGACCTGAAGGCTTGGACACGGGCGTGTCCCAGTTGTCAGCGGAGCAGGGCTCAAAGACACGACAAGTCTCCCATTAGCAAAGCTCAGTCATATCCACCGGGACATTATAGGCGCCCTGCCTCCGTTTCACGTTTGCTCCTATCCCACCACCCGTGTTGACTGCTTAGCCCGGTGGCCGGAAGCTGTCCATCTGCGCTATGTCGAGGCTGCAACGGTGGCAAAGGTCTTCCTCAGTCATCGGGTTGCCCTTTTTGATGCCCTCCCCCCAACCTTAAAAACTGACTGGGATGCCTAGTTGAAATCTCACCTCTTCCAGTGCCTTTGTCCGAACTGTCCTATCCTCTCATACCAACATGCCAACTCATCGGCACACGTTGAAGAGAGCACGCCAGCAAGCCAATGGCTGGTGCCACAACTGCACCTCTCTACAGGTCGCGGCATCACCCTCGTGCGCGGTCGGAGCTACTGCTGTCGCCATCAGCACACGCTCTCAAACCAGCATGTGCACTGGCTCAACTCGTTCATCTCATCATTTGCCTCACGATCGACATCGTTTCGTTCTGTGTCAGGTGGGAAGTTGTTGCAGGCAGCCGTCATGGTTATGTCTGATGTCAGTGCCCAAAGCCTCGCTACCCCAAGGTCATTCACCCTTTGAAGTGAGCCGTTTCAGGCACGCTGACCTGAAGCCATTCAACCGACTTCAGCTCTGACACGTCTACACCCACATGGAGTCGCAGCTGCCGATGCGCCACTTGAACACGCCACCTGCTGTAACCAGCACTATAAGCCACTGGGACACCACGCTCCGGCAGATGCAAAACACACCGATAGGAGGCCAGTAAAGCTTGCCCACGAGCCTATATAAGCAGTTGCCACCACTGTCTCGGAGACTAGAAGGCATGACTGGATGCAGTCAACATCAGTTCTGCCTTCGCCGGCGGCCACTGCCGCCTGAGAGGACAACTGCGGATTCTGTACACATTAATCCCCCATTCTGGTAAATGCTGTCTTCTTGTAACTTCGGATTTGACCTGGTCAGTGAAGCTCACTGAGTTCACCCTGCCACAGCGTAGTCGTAACACCCTCTCTCTTTCTTAGGTTATGTTCGCATCCGCAGGAAAGCATATCATCCAGCTGTCAACGGAAGGCTCGGGCGGCTTTACTGCCAGTTGAAAACCTCCCTACGCAACGCAGGTGAACCATAAAACTGAACCCTCTTCCTCTGGTCCTTTTGGGCATCCTCTCCGTTGTTATTCGAATCTAGACTATTTCGCTATCTTCCTGGTATTTGGCGTCAGCATCCGTCTTACAGAATAGACTACCTCTCCAACTCCTCGCGATGCAGTCGAATGCTCGACTAACAGCATGCCGCATCTTCGAAGTTCATTCAAACAGATTTACTCGGTTCCGCCCAGGCCGCCTGTGTCCGGGTCTTATGTCGAAAGTCATGGCGACCAGACCATCAACGTTATCACCGGTTTGTCAAAGAAGGAATGTGACAGGAAGCTTCCTGGCCTTCTTCATCTCATTTGTTGCCTACTAGGAAACATGCAACTTGATAAGCAACTTGTCAAAGATATGATTTTGGATGCCTCCATATGACTTTCTACACCGTTCGTTCGTCCTACCAAGACGATTCCCGATCTCTAAGCTTTCAGAGGTGGCTGACTGCGTGATCGAAGTCCAGAACCTTGCGCCTTCGACGGTCTCCACCATATCTATTCTCCCAGTCTCCGATATCCAAGAGATTAGAACAGAGCTCTCCAAGATATCTGCGGACACAGGGATCTCCCAGATACAACGACCCACTTGTCTCCCTCGCCGATCTTCCAATCCTGACTGCCGACACTCCGTTCGCCGCCTGCTCACAGCTGACATTTTCTGGTACCACATGGACTTAGGTGTTAACGCTCGTCTTTGTACTTCACCGTACTCATTCCTGTCAACCCAAGGCACCACCTCAGCTAGAGAGTAAACGTAGTGAACCTCTGCCAAATTTGCCGGTCGCACACCACACGCATGCGATAGCAAGCAGACGTTTCCTTATAAACACTGGCGCTTAAATCGGCCTCAGTCGCTCTACTCCTACTGATTGTCGTTACTTAAACTCTGGTCTTTTTCTCACGATTCTTAATTTCCCCACCAATGGCCATCTTTGCATCTCGCTCCCTCTCTTAGGACATTCGTCTCAGGCAACTCCTATCCTGGATAATTGAAATGGCCGATGTTCCTGCCGCCATCCTTGGTGCTGACTTTCTAACTACTTTAGACAACCTGGTCGATTGCGGGCAACTCCACCTTCATGATCATACCATCACCCTCTCCGTAAAACACTCACCTATCCCCAACCTCTAATTAACTTATCGTCCTTGACTGCAACCCTGCCTGTCCATTTCAGGCACTCCAGGCCGAATATCTCGATCTCATCAAAATTCACCTCTTTGATTCCTCAATGCCCCATGATACTTCGCATCTCACCAAACTCCTGACCCTCTTGCATTCCCCCATCCCAGCCGACTTGCTCCCACCAGCCTTACTGCAGCCGAGGTTGAATGTGGTCATATTTTGCAAGTGGAACAATCAGACATTTCCTGGATATCTCCCCTGTACGTGGTTCCCTGGCCACAGACGGATGGTCAGCGTCCTTTGAGTGATCACAGGACCTTTAATAATAGCATTGTGTTCAACACGTACTTGTTTCCTAATCTTCAGAACTTTGTCGGAGACCTGTTTGACAAAGGCATCTTCTCGGAAAATTGACATCGTTCGGGCTTTGGATCCAACTCCGATTGCCCGTGAGGACGTTCCCAATACGTCCACCATGCCTCCTTCTTGTCTCTTCGTACGCCATTTAGTCTCCGAATTCCAGGATTCCATTTATCGTGTCTTACGCGTTTTTCTTTCTGCCTATTCTTATGTTGACGACATGTTTGTTAGAAGCCGAAATGCTGAGAAACAGCTTCAACGCCTAGTGGCCGGTCAAGGTATATCAGATCATGAAGAAGGAGACACGATCTCTGGGACAAGAGCTTCATTAGCCTGACGCTTCAGATTCCTGCTCGAACCCATCATCAAAGACAAAAGCAGATACGGGTGGTTCATGCACAAGGGGCTGCAGTATTTACAGGATGCAATCGCCATGCTACCGCATACCTATGAATATTCACCGCTCCTTCTTCATCCGGGATCGTTGCACGTGGTGTGATGACTGTTTGATGGCCGACATTCGCGTCGTTAATTGCTGCAATTTCATCACGTGCATTTGATTTTGGTGTGATGATTGCTCGACCATCTGACGCACCAACCC
Source organism: Spirometra erinaceieuropaei (assembly GCA_902702965.1). NCBI lineage: Eukaryota > Metazoa > Platyhelminthes > Cestoda > Diphyllobothriidea > Diphyllobothriidae > Spirometra > Spirometra erinaceieuropaei. The sequence goes on along the minus strand of CACRXP010000008.1, from coordinate 1,759,849 downwards.
TGGAGTTGGGAAAAGTGTTCACATGTGCGCTTCCCGCGTGCCTAATTACTCCGTTTAAGCGAAAACTCAGCACCGAGTATGAAAGCAGTATGTTATTACCGACAAAGGCAAGGGAGACTGGAATGGCCATTTCTGGCTTACTAGCCGTCGTCAGCCAGTCATACCCGAACACGAAGCGTGGAACACACGAGGCTCGAATTCGCGACCTGTTAGTTAGAAGTCCACGCCTCTAACCACTGGGCCACGAGCCCGTTGCCCTATAGGTTTCGATCGGGAATATACAACGGTAAGGGGGGGAGGTTCATCGATCGTTCTTACGGAACTCAGTCGTTCCGTTGTGCCTTACGGGCTCTCTCTCGAGCCCAACCAGCAGCCGCACAGCGACGCATGGATGTTCCCCATATCGGGGACACCCGGGGTTGCATATTATATTGTATTGTTGGGATAAGTGCTCACCTGTGCGCTCCCCGCGTGGCCAATTGCTCCGCCTAGACGAAGTCTCAGCACCGAGTATGGAACGGGAAGATCGTTGCACTTGTTGTGGACTAGGGGCCAGTAAACCATGATCCAAGCAGATCCTGGCTCACGCGGGCGTCACCTCTTGCGAGAATTTCGGTCTCGTCGAATAGGAATGCGTGGCCGGATCTCCTCGAATGAGGCTCAACTTAAGAGCTGGCGTCATTTCTCCGCACCGCTGCAGCGTGCTTGGCCATTCGCGTTCGGAGCTGTCTTCCGGTTTCTCCGACGTAGTTGCTTTGTCCGCAACTGCACCAGATCCGATAAACGACTTCAGACGTTTCGTGCCGTGGCAGCGGGTCGCTTTGTTTCATTACTAGACGCCTGATGGTTACCCCGGTCTGTGTGCAACTCTGTGTGTGGACTCGTCTCTTCGCTTCTATTGGCAGTATATCAGATCAGCTTAAATCGTGTACAGTAACTGCGTACCGTCTGTCAGGAAGTCTTTTGATACGAATTATTCTGCACGTAGTACAAAGTACTGTGCTTTAGCAGTCTCCTTATGTGTCAAGAACAAGAAATCAATTCGACAGCGCGTGAGAAGTGGCGTGTAGACTTGTCCACGCGGGTGTGACATGCACTCACCGGCAAGAACAAGTGGCAAGCTGAGCATTGCTCATCGATTAGTTGCTACATAGGCCGAGTCAAAAGGGGCATGCTCGCGAGTGACGAAGGCTCAAGACACGCCGTACAAGGTATCGGCAAACGATGCCTGGTTGTGGGCATTGGAGCGAATCAGACAACCTGACTCTGCATTTCGAGCCTTTACAGAATATTGGTGCAACCCTGTACACCCTACGTTCATCCTATAAGCCGCTTCCTTCGAGTTCCTAGGCCATAAACTTAACCTCAAAGAACCTTGAGAAAAAGGGACGAGGAGGAGGAATGAGCTTTATTATTGAAATAGCCTTCTAAAAGTATCAGCAAAAATGATACACTCTTTGTGGCCATAATGCAAATTAATGGGTGATGAGAGAACAAATGGGCCTGCATAAAGCTACAAAGTGTCTGTCCCACTTTTTTTTGTTTCGGTCGCTTTGCACGTAAGCCATCGTGACGGAGATGAATGCATATTCTTCGGTTGAGGCTCAACTGTGATTTGCCAACCACATCAATGTTTTTACCGATATACAGGTATTTGGTGATGGAAACGTGAAAAAAAGCGATAGATTTTCAGGACCACAGATACGACATATTGGCCGCAAAGTGCAACCTTCAGCACCATGGATATCCGGTGGGGCAAAATTTATGCAGGCTGTTAGTTTCTTCAAACCGGTGATGGCATACCATACAGTAGGTGGGCTAACTAATGAAATCTCAATAAAAATTCCGAAATGTGTTTCCGTTTCGAAAACATAAATTAAGTAGGGTTGTAAAACCAATCATCATGCAGTATAATTCTACAATAATTCAATTACCCCAGGACGCTGGCTTTTGAACAAACGTCTTTCCGGCTGCATGCAAATAGAATACTCTGCAAAAACGACTACTTAGTTGGCATGCATTTTTTCATTGATTTTCGATGTTCTTAAACATTAAGTTATATAACATAGAAAACATGCATAAAATATTCATTCTTTTGATCGTTCACTAGAAAATTACGTCTTCTTTCATTTTTATAATGGAAGGAAGGGTATAATTCGGTTTTAAAAAGTTTCTGATTGTGAGATTTGTTAATACCGTGAAATGGCCCTTCATAAAGCGTCATGTCTCTGCATTTACCAATGTGGCTTGTAAATGTAACAACGTGGTAACGGCATGTCGGGTTCAAAATAATTCGGGAACTGAAAAAGCTTTCCAAGACAAAATTATACCCTTCCTTCGAGTAGAAAATTGAAAGAAGACGTAATGTTCTACCGAATCCGCAGAAGAATGAATATTTTATGCATGTTTTCTATGAAATATAATTGAATCTTTAACAGCATCGAAAATCAATGAAACAATGCGTGTTAATTAAGTAGTCACTTTCGCAGAGTATGGTTTTTGGATGCAGGTGAAAAGACGTTTGTTCGAAAGCCGGCGTCCTGGGGTAACTGAATGATTGTAGAATTATACTGTTTTACAACCCTTCTCAATTTATCTTTTCGAAGCGGAAACACATTTCGGAATTTTTATTAAGATTTCATCAGTTAGCCCACTTACAGCATATGTGGCCTCATAATCACAATTAAACAAACATAGTCGCGAGAAAATCACTATGTGATGAACAAACTAGCCAAGTTATGCACAATTACAGCAATTTCCACGTGAATGTCGAGCACGGAACTGAGGTTCAAATTCAAATTTCCGCCAAACGAGTTTATGGATGGCTGCAGCACTCCAGGCTCATGTGCGTCCGTGCTGAATTTAATCAAGTGACCGTCGTTAGGAGCGTTTGTTTTGTACATAAGACGCTGTAGGGAACTTTACAAACCTAGCCTTCGTGACGGTCCAAAGGATGTTGACTTTCGCATGCTGATCATGCCAGAGTGAACAACATGTATGCTACACCTTCCTTCCCACATTCATCTTCTGATATTTCGTGGAATCTTGAGCGTTTCACTAGCCAATAAAGCTTAGTGACACGCGCTGATAATGACTTATCTTAACTCTCGATGAGTCCACTTTTATATTAATTGGTTTTTGCTCTTACGAAGTGTTTCCCGTTCTGTTTGGGGGGCCATAGTGGGGCAATATTTTCAGATGGTCCGTGGTCGAACAGTCGCCATGCCGGACGCTGTCTCTGTGACAGTTCGCGTCTTCTTGCCCTCGGCCTTTGTCACGCCGCCTTCCTGTCCGCCTCACGCTCCTTGTCGATACGCTGCTGGGACACGCGAGGCTTGTCACTAGCCTCGCGAGTGCTCCAGGCCAATCAACGCTGTCCCCCCTCTGATTGGCTGGCGGACGCGGAGACAACGAAAGGGGCTCACACGCGCTGGGTCTCAGCACCTCGAAGGCGGACACAGACAACAACTTGCCTGGAGAGCGCGCTTGCGGCGACTGCCTACAGGGCCTTTGCGTACGCACTTCCAAACCAGTAAAGGTTGTCCGACTCACTCCGTCTTCCCTGACTTTTGATTGGGAATGTTTGTCTTGTCGATCTCACTACTTTCGACATCTCACCATTTCTCCTAAAATCCTATACTTCTCAGCTGGTAACTGTTTTAGTACATCTTACTAACATGCCCATCATGGATCCAAAGATGCCTGACGCTTTGCGGACCCCAAGAATTAATCCCATCCTTTGTAAATCAACCAATTTTGGTCTTAAGTAATTCCGTCAAATTTCATCTTCACCTGTGCTTCCAAGGCTCATTGAACGAGTTACCTTGGATGCCATTATACCATTCTCATCCAGCCTCTCGGATCCTTCACACCTCGGCTAATGTTGCTCTTTGGGTTCACTCTGCTCTAAGAGAGCTTCAAAAGAGTTGTCGTGCGTATGCATGTGCCTTTGTTTCTTTCTCCTTCGCCTTCAACACAGTCTTGCGTCACTACCTCCTCCTCAACAAGACGTCTCAGGACGGCTCTCCAAGCTGCATGATTTCCTAGCCGACAGATTATTTTACCTGCCACACTCGTTGCGTCTAGTCGGGCAAGCAGAAATCTGTCCTTCTTCCTAATAAGTGTGCACTGCTCCACTCTTTCCACTCCACACTGGTGGGCTAAAATTTCCTAATGACTGCTATATGTCGGGCACCCTAACGATATGATTGTTGGTCATCCGATCAAAAATGCAACCCACTTCAGGTTCCTGATGGATGGTTCGCATCATTTCTCATCACGGTGGCTGGAAACGGTCTTCTGCTTAATGGTTAATGATCGGGTGAAGGACACAAAACAAGCACGATCAGCCAAAGGTGCCTGTCTTACGGTAAAGGTGGTAATAGGGCTTTTACAGGCGGGGCCTATGTATGTCTAGAGGAATAGCAGAATAAGTATAGACAGTTGGTAAATGCGTTTTTCGGGTGGGAAGGTTTTATTGCATTGACAAATAGCAACCGAAATTAAGCAGAATAATTAAAAAAAATAAACGTTAAGTGCTTACAACGATCGCTTGTCAGCTTTTTGAAATGAGGTCACTGTAGATAATGCACCAGACCGTCTACAACAGACGACCCATCCTTGGACGATAAAACATCAAACCGAAATAATTGTCTTGGACTGAAACCCATTTAAATAAGCATAGTATGTATTGCTTGTATGCCACAATGCTTGGGGTCCTTCTCCCAATCCTTACTACGTTTATTGAACTCGCCTTTTGGGGTTCAATCACACGCCTCAGCCCCTATTCTGGAGATTCACAGATTCCCGCATTCCCCTTGCTTTCCTTCTTATTCATCCAACTATGAAAAACTCAGCGACCTCCGTAGGATTCGAATCCACGAATGCAAGAGGAAGGTGTGAGTACAGCCCGCGCTCTAGCCATCTGAGCTACGAGACCCCACCGGGAGTCGTAAGTTTAATCACATTGTGGTCAAGCTTACCCGCCCAGTCTACTGCAACGTCTGAAATCCACCAACTCTGACTGCCCAGACAGGATTTCCTAAGTAATCAATCACAAATCCACCAGATGACTACCAAGCTCACTTAACCAATAGGTGTTTTGGCAGATTCCGAATAATTCATTTCGACCCGACCGTGAAAAGTTCGAATTGGCATCTGTAGTGTCTCCAGGTCGAGAGTCGACTGCGTAAACGGTGCACCATTACAACCGGTTGGCAGTCTAAAGGACTTGAGTGTGTGGATTACATCTTCATTGAAACAAACATTGAACTGCAGGACTGCGGCCGAGTCGGCCACGTACACACTGCAACTTGTCAGGCGGGTCTTTATAGAGCTTGAAAAAATCAAACAGTTTTCCAAAACATTTGAAGCTTTTGGGGCCACATATTTAATAAGTCAAACAGTCATGGAGGCCTTTGACTGTCAGGGACTGTACTTTTTTCGGAAATTCCCATATTACGATTTAAGAGTCAGTTGGCGAACATATGTTTTCGGTAACACATCATCAGGCCTGCGCAAACGGGTGTTAGCCACAGCCGAAGCACTAGCGAACCCAGCACTCTGTTGTCAGAAGACGCTGACAAAAGCAGTCTGTCTGCCCTGGCTGACTCCGGACGGTGATCACTCGCCGTTTCAACGTCCTGAGAGCAGTCACACTCACTCACAGCGCGTACAATCTAACCGGAACCCCTCTCCGGCCCCACCCCTACCACGCCAACTCCCGCGTCCTCAACACGCTGACTCCGTCATGCGGGCGGCGTGGGAACATGGAGTCCGATTAACCCTGTCCCTGAAATGCATTTATATCCTGTCTACAATTAGAATGATCATTACCCATGTAAATGTACCGGCCTCATGATGAGTTACCGAAAACATATGTTCTCCAACTGACTCTTAGACTATACCATTTATGACAGTGGGCGCTCGCCGATCAGGTTACGGAACATGCTCGTTCCGTTGTGCCTTGGGACTCATACTAGAACCCTCGCAGGCAGTCGCACAGCGACTAGTAGTAAACATAGATGAGATGGAGCCGACAAAGACAAGGGAGACCGGAATGTCCATTTCTGGCTTATTAGCCGTCATCAGCCAGTCATACCCAACCCCAAGTGTGGATCACTTGAGATTCCAACCCGGGATCTTTAGTCATGGCGTTTGACGCTCTACCATTGAGCCACGGGCCCGGAACAACGGACCGAACATGTTCCGTAGCCTGATCGGCGAGCGCCAACTGTCATAATTGATATTCCCGATCACAACCGACAGGACAACGGGCCCGTGGCTCAATGGTAGAGCGTCAAACTCCATGACCAAAGATCCCGGGTTCGAATCTCAAGTGATCCACACTTGGGGTTGGGTATGACTGGCTGATGACGGCTAACAAGCCAGAAATGGCCATTCCGGTCTCCCTTGTCTTTGTCGGCTCCATCTCATCTATGTCTACTACTAGTCGCTGTGCGACTGCCTGCGAGGGTTCTAGTATGAGCCCCAAGGCACAACGGAACGAGCATGTTCCGTAACCTGATCGGCGAGCGCCCACTGTCATAACTGATATTCCCGATCACGACCGACAGGACAACGGGCCCGTGGCTCAATGTTAGATCGTCAAAATCCATGACCAAAGATCCCGGGTTCAAATCTCAAGTGACCCACGCTTTGGGTTGGGTATGACTGGCTGATGACGGCTAATAAGCCGGAAATGGCCATTCCAATATACCATTATTAAGAAGGTTCAGAGGCGGGCGGCAAAAGTAACTTAAGACCTGAGAACACTACCCTATGAAAGAGATGGTCAACCCTCCACCTCCTTCTTCTTTTCCGCAGACATCTACGCGGGGATTTCATACTAGCCTTCCACACTATCCATTTTGTCTGTACTGTTGCTTTGTCCACCGCGATATCTTCACTCGAGCTAGTAATTCTACTTTGCGCGGTCATCCTCTAAAACTACGTAAATCTGTTTCCTCTCAGTAACAGGCAACTGCTCGGCGTTCTCATTCAAACCTAGAGGATTGTCAGAGGCCGTGAGTGCGCCCTAGACTTTTATGAAGGCCTCAAATGGCCGGGACTGACCGTCTGCATGGTCATCCCTTCAAACTGCAGAGGAAGCTGGCTCATTCGGACGTCCGACGGAACGCCTTCTCTCACAGGGCCATTGGGTCATGAAACGGTGGTTCTTTCCGAAACTGTCGAATCCTTTAAGTGTAGACTAGATGCTCATTTGCGGAGAGACTACTGTACATATAATCACGATTGTTTTAGCGGCGGCAGTTTGCGCCTGGCTCACAGTTACTGTTAATTTTTGAATTTCCGCACTTGCTGATGTAATTGTTGATTCTGTTTCTGTTTATCGATATGAATAGGGAGCTCAAGGGCGAAAGTATCATTCCTTTAATAAACTGACTAAATAAAAGCTAGGACCGACGGACAAAAGTGTTTCTTCATTAACAGAGTGGCTGCTGCGTAGAACACTCCGCCCGCTGATGTTGGTGTTTCCTCATGTGTGCAGACTCAGCACACCAATTTTCCCCTCACCCAAACAGACGCCGTAGTTACATTTAATCATGCTACTTTCGACAAGCAAGTAGAAGTACATGTTTACGCTTTGACGACAGGTATGGGCCTCCTTTTTCGTCATATGCGACTATGAAGATAATCTACTACTCAATTTGCATCATTTATCTGCGCTTGTTCTTCGCCATTTTATGACCACTAGGTAGTTCGAAGAAATTTGCCTATTTTTCCTTTAATAAAACTGGACTGAACTGAACTCTCCAGCAGCTCATGCTCATTCTTCTTGAGGAAAGGTCTCAATGTAACAATACAGTAGCTCCTAATAACAAGAAGAAGACGGGCCATTGTTGATCCCTTTTGATGCATCTTGGGACATGAATTTGATTCTTTCACAAAAAGACTATAGACTCTCTGCATTATACTCCTTATGAATCAGCCCATGTTGAACTACCGACAATTCAGAAAGAAATAGATAGTTACTTAATTCATATTAACCCCTGATTAATGTGAGTGTTCAGGGGTTATTAATTAACTAATGTCAGAATCTAACCATAGACGGTTTACAGAGAGTGTTTAAAACATTCCCTTGAGAAATTTCGAGCGAAGCCAGAGTTCTGAGGGAAAACGTATTCGATGGCATATGTGTATGAGTTCATGCAAGTGGTTGGCGTCAACCTTCAGTCAGCATTTACTTTTTTCAAAAACTATCACTCGCCTATAGGCAGCAACGCTGGGTAAGTAATTCAATGAACGACCAGCTTCCTCTCGTAAGTTCCGTAAATGTATTATTTTTTAGCATCTGAGAGTTTCATAGTCGGATTAAGATCGTGGGTCTTCCCAGTCTGTAAAAATTTTCAACACTACTGGACCCTGACATTTTGCTCCGAAAGGGCATTGTAACCCCACTCTGCGATGGACTGCAGTGTCACAAGGTGGACTTTTATCATATGAGCGTACCTTCTCCCAGGTAAAGTCTGTCATATATGAGTTTTTAGGAATAAATGGCGAATAAACAGTTTTACTGATTTCTCGACAGCCGTCAAACTCACACATAGTCAGAGGTAAGAAAAGTAGGGGGATAAGGAGGAGGAGGAGGAGGAGGAGGAGGAGGAGGGGAGATGTCATTCGACTTGACGCCAGTCGGAAAAAGTTACTTAAAATTATCTTATCGATGTGTTCCTCGAAGCAAAAGCCATAAAGCTGCCAGTCGTGGTGAGGACACACCATGCAGTGGTCAAAGAGACCTCTACAAATGTAACCGACCACACGCTGAAGTTCTTTGTTTTCTCCGTTCGTTAGATAACTTTGTCCGCGTTCCTCTATCTCGACCTTTGGCACCAAAACTGATTAGTGGACCTCCGTTTGACAGAAGATTCATTTCACGCAACTCAACAGGGAGCGCAGACGCCGACGGAAGTTGTGGCACATGGCAGAGCGTACGAGTTTCGAAAGCTGACAGGCAAAGTGGAAAACGAAAAAAAATCCAAGTACAGTGGCCGATGTTGACCTAGTGGATCAACCGATGGACATTAAATTCTGTCGTTTGATTTCTCTCGAGCGTGTGTTTGAAGCCTCAAGCGAATTACTATTTAAATGATAACGTCTGATTGATTCTATATACACATTCAAGTTCTAACAAAGCTCTTTATGCAGCGGCCAATCAGCGACGGGTCCCAGCAAGAGTTAATTTCGACTGGTCCCATGCTGCCTAACTCCCTACGTCATAAGTGTTGGTCTTTCATGGGAATGACGTCTCCCGAGAAACTTTCAAGTAAGCACACAAATCAGAGAAGGATTTGCGAGCTACTAAAAGGATAAATGTTAATAAGTAAGAACCACATCAGCCCTGACGAAATATGAATAGACAGGTCAAGGGAGGATTTTATTCCATCTGCATTTTCGCGTCTTACATGCCCATGAATACGAGCATTATTTAAAAGCTGGAAAAAGTGGACTCGTGAATTCTTTCCAACTGTGTAGTGCCAAACGGTATAAATCTGTCCTCTTTAATGATATGGACCAGAAAGCTAGGCTGTTTTTACTAACCGGATATTAAATAAGGATTTTAAAAAGTTTCTAATTATGAGATTTTTAAGATCGTGCATTGCCCATTCATACAGCATCGTACCTGTCCACTCACCACTGCTCCTCATGAAATGTACAACATATTCCGCGTTCATTGCAAAATTGTATAGACCCAATATGGAATTTTTTAAAGGCATGGAAGAAAACATGATTTTCCTTAGGCGGAACGCATGTACATTGTAGACTGAAATCATTAGAAGCTAGTGCAACGGCTGATCAGGCTCCAAATTATTCGGTAAATAGAAAACGCTTTTAAAGCATAATTACACTCACTCTTCGAGTATAAAATACGAAGTTAACGTGATTCTGTGTCAAACGCTTGAAGAAAGGAATATTTTTATTCATGCGTTTAAAAAAATATATTTGAATTTTAAAGACCATCGAAAATCAGTGTGAGAAAATGCGTGATACTTAAGTAGTCATTTTTCACCGAGAACACTTTCTACGGGAGATTAAAAAGACGGGCATTCAAAAACCGACATCCTTCCGAGTCCAAAATATTATAGGGTTATGCCTCAAGATAATCAGTATTACAATCTCACCTAAGTAATCCTTCCTGATCGAAAATGCATTTCAGAATTTTGACCAACATTGCATGAGATCGCTCACTAACTGCATCAGCTAGATCTGAACTGGTCCGACTCCGAATGTAAGAAGTCCCAAAGAGCATAATCCAAACATAGCAAGTCGTGAAATCTAATACACTGTTGCCCCTGTGGGTCATTTTTCCATCAGAGACTTTAGCGAGAATTACCTTGCGCTGGGAGATCACAAGGTACTTTCACTGGAGTCCTCATATGAGGAACTATAATTGATCGCAAAGTGTATCACAGACTCCACCGAGAACATTTCTCATACAGCACATTTGCCTCCAACCTCTCGGTATGGACTCGTAATTACACTACCATCCAGAGGCCCTGAGATAACTTTGGCGGCAGTGAGTGATCGATTTTAGGTGCCATCGTGCAACGCATCCATACGGCCTCGACACAGAACCGGCTCCGCCTATCAGATCGCACGTCTACTTGTCAGAGCGCGAACCTCATTGGGTAAATTAAATCACCTTCGAAACGCCTATCACGACACCGGTTGCGAAATAGAGCATAAAGCAACTTGTTATTTCGGCATTAATATCGACATGACTGAGACCAAGGAGCTTACATGTGGCGTATGCAAGGAAATGTGAGTCGACCTGGTTTTTCGATCAGTATGCCAAATTGTTCATAGAAGTCCCCTTCTAAGCATTGAGCTGCAGGCAAAGTAGGTGAATATTTCCGGCCTCGTCGTCATCTTCCAAAACTGGTAAAATACTTAATGCATGCTTGAAACTAAGCACAGGAAAAAATGGTTGATTGTCTGCTTGTAAGCATTGTGGTTTTTAAGACGCACTTTTAGTTTCTGTCTCCTCGCCTTCCGAATTGGTGAAATTTCCCGCAAAGCCAACTAACAAAGTACACTTTAATGTCCGGGTGCAATCGCCATCCTCGTGTTGCGTGTGGATGCAGTTTCCTTCTGCATCTAATATTTTATGTGGCAGAACAATTCTTGAAACGCACTGTCACTTTCAGAAGCGTCTGTCTAGATGCATGTTCTTCATGGTAATTCTACTTGGTTAGTGCATGCCTTGAAGTCAGCATGTGCAAGCGAAAACGGGCAACTTTTCAATTAACAGCCTCAACCTCCCAGTCACACAGTTCCAGATAATTGTACCTTTCAACGAACAAATCTGATATTCCTTCCTGTTTCTGTTTATGCACAATTTCTTGGAGTTGGCGGGTTTTTGAGGAGACACGATGGCTGGGACAAGAGCTTTATTAACCTGGCACTTCGGATTCCTGCTCGAACCCATCATCAGAGACAAAAGCAGATACGGGTGGTTCATGCACAAGGGGCTGTAGTATTAAAGGATGTAATCGCCATGCAATCGCATACTTATGAATGTTCACCGCTTCCCTCCCCCCCCCCATCAGGAATCGTTGCACGTGGTGTGATGGCCGACATTTGCGTCGTTAATTGCTGCAATCTCATCACGTGCGTTGGTTTTTGGTATGATGATTGCTCGACCATCTGATCCACCGACCCTGGTGTTGGGACAAGTGTTCACCTGTGCGCTCCCGCGCGCCTAATAAGTCCGCCTAGGCAAAGTCACAGCACCGAGTATGGAAGGGGAAGATCATTGAACTTGTTAGTGGACTGGGGGGTAGTAAACCATGATTCAAGCAGCTCTCGGCTCACGCGGTTGTCACCTCTTGCGAGAACGCACGTGATGAAATTGTAGCAATTAACGACGCGAATGGCGGCCATCAAACAGTCATCGTACCAAGTGCAACGATCCTTGATGAGGGGGGGGGGAGCCGTGAATAGTCATAGTTATGCGGTAGCATGGCAACTGCATCCTATAAATACTGCAACCCCTTGTGCACGAACCACCCGTATCTGCTTTTTTTCTCTAATGCTAGGTTCGAACAGGAAACCGAAGCTTCAGGCTAATGAAGCTCTTGTTTCAGCGATCGAGTCTCCCTCTTCACGAGTGCTTCCTGGGACTCGTCTCTGCGCTTCTATTGGCAGTTGGCTGTGAATTTTGAGAACTGTTTTACGATAGGCAACCAGGCTAAGGAAGACTAACCAAAGTGGCCTTCCACTGCGAATATTCTCTTACTAATCTTTAAAATGTTAGCCTAGTTGAAACTTGGCTTTTTGCCTCCCAAACATATAGATTGATGCAACTAATTGGCTTCGCACTGCCATAACTATCCTACGTTCGTGTGTCACACAGACACACGAGGAAAACCGCAGTGATTAATTTCATGCCAATATCCTGACCGTTAGGATGACCCCTGCTTCAGGTTTGGCACTTCCGTCCGTTCTTTTTTTGTCCCTGGCAGCTATCGAAACCCCTATCGCTTACCGTGTGGTCACAGTTTCTGCAGGCGGCCATGCCTTCTTCAGACTGCCTCGTCCACCTACGGGACCTGCATCTACTGTCACATTAAGATCCACGAATCTGAACTGGAGCCAAACGTCGAGTTGGAGGATCGCGTACAAATCTATTTGGCAAACAAAGGAAACCGAGAATGTCGGCTTGTGGCCTGCCAATTTTGTAGGAGTCTTTTTGACAACTGTACGGCGTGTCCTCATTGTGACCGACAACTGTGTGGCCTTTGTTTCAGTGAACACGCAGACGGGGTAATTTTTGCAAAGTCTTTCTGACTGGCGTTAAGTCGGCTGACATGCCTCCTCCTCCTCTCCCCCATTCTCCTTGTCCTCCTCCTTGTTCTGTCCCTCCTCCCTCTTCTTCTCCTTTTTTTTCATCCTCTTTCTTCCCCCCATTCTTCTTTTCCTCCTTACCCTTCTTCTCCATCTCTGATCTGCTGAACAATCTGAAATGATCGGGACTGCGGGGAATGATGTTTACACGTTTGACAGGCCTCGATGTACTCATTTTGAAAGATTGTTAACTCTGCAAGAACAAGTACTGGGACAATTTTTATGCACCAAACAATATCAAATCCAATGTTTATGGATAAAGGCAACCTAGGTTTTGAAGGACTAGAAATTGCTTTAGGCTGTTTTTCATGCTTACATTTACTGACCGGTTCGTAAAAACATTTTTACATGGGTACGAAATTGCTTAAGCAACAATCAGTTAAGCTCATCTGAGTTTGGCCGATAAGATTCCATAATGTCTTTATAAGGAAAGTCTTTGAGTGCATACTAGAAAAAAAATTCGAAGAACCAGGAGATGGAACTGAGTCAGCCGCCTCGAGAAGAGCCTGCCTTCTCTACAGTGGAGCCGTACTTCGTTCAGCAACGCAGGAAGACAGTCCCCAAAATCACTTGGCTGGCTGCCAGCACGATCATATCTCAGGCGCCTACCGCACAACTCAGTGGTACTTTGCCACTGAATGTGTTGGCATGTAAAAGGTTTGAAACATGAGTGAATTGGAAAGTGCTCTTTAAGGACTCCGCGTCAAAAAATGCCACTGCCAACTGAGCAAGTCAGCCTGTTCTTTGATAATGCTAATGCAAATGGTTGCTAGGAGCCAACACTTTCTTGAAGCCTTCAGACAAGGCACAGATACAAGCACACACGAGACTGAACACCGTAATTACTTATCATGTTTCGGTGTTTCTGTCAACCCTTCTAGGATCTGAAACTTTCGGTTTTGATTCGCCTTTAGCATCTGCACAGATGGAGTTTGGCAGCGTTGTTGTAGTAAGACACGAACACTGCAAACGCTCCTATTTTCATCTGTTTAAAGTCTGTATATCCACGGGAAAATTGTCATGACTGTGAAACATTAAATTCAGGAAGCAAGTATCATAAAGGAGAGATGCACGACACAATGCTGCGTGGCAGGGGAGCACTCACCGATCGCGTTGCAGAACCCACTCGTCCCGTTGTGTCTTGGGGCTCTCTCTCTCTCGAGCTTGGCCAGCAGCCGCACAGTGGCGCGTAATATA
>CACRXP010000008.1:1723949-1737413 GCA_902702965.1 Spirometra erinaceieuropaei | reverse complement strand
AAACATCTTACGCCTGCCTTTTATATGAGCGTCTCAATAAAAACATCAATGAAGATCACTTTTGCTGAAAAATAATAAATATCTCTATTGCAGCACGAAAATGCGTTTGTTATTCTGCGACACCAGAACCTTCCCCCCCCCCTCAGTCCATCGTCAGGGTTAGGAGCAGAGCAAGGCCACAAAAGTTGGATTGTAAAATTGAATAATATGAGCCGCCCCACTCAGTCAGATTGGTAATGTTGTCCTTGCGATCAATGCTTAACCCTGAGACCATTCTATGCCATTTACGTCTACTTGAGATGAATAGGTTGACTGAAAAACGGCGCATAAATGCCAATTCCAAAGCCCACTTCCTATTTCCCAAACACCTCTCGCGTCATCCCGCTCCACCTCCATGTAATTATCTTTATAGTGCAAAAATTGCTGTGGCTGAGTGCAGCAGGTTAATTAACTCATGAAAGGTGTCGGAATTCACGAATGACTGCCAATCGCTCACACCCCGACACCAATCAGTGCATCCAATATCTATGTTAATAAAACGCAAATTTAGAAGAATCGAAGATATAAAAGAAATATTAAAGGCAATGTCACTTTGTTAAGAAATGAATTTTCTTTCGAAAAGTGCAAAATCCCGAGATAGTCAAAAATGGTTGTTATTTAGTAAACTTCGTTTTTTGGTTTACAGAATGCCTTTCCATGCAAATTGCTGAGAAAATATGGATTTTTAAACAAAATAACATCTAAGAATGGTATTTTAGTGGAGTTTACATTGAAATATCCTCTATGAAATACTACAGTTTCACGTATGGCAGTTTGCCAACAGCCTGCGGTCTGAGTATAGATTCAAAAACAGTTTTCTGGGAATTTATGATATTCTTAACTCCTTTGACATGATTAAGATGCGGTTCAGGAAGTGAAATAAGATTTTGCTTGATTTCACCATTGGGGACGTCGTAATAACAAAGTTTTCATGAAATCACATGCTGCTAGGCCGCCCGGGGACTAATAAATTTAAATATAATTGACAGGCTAGTCGTAAAAATGCCATTCTGTGTTCATAAAGGAAATGTTTACATCGTAAAACTAATTTTTTACTTCTCGTTTTTGCAGGATTACGTTGATTTTCAGATCGACTTTGAAATATCGCTGAATAGCTCGTGATTTTCAGTGTTTTCCGTCGAAAGCCAATAAAGACAGATTCTTTTTATGTGTCCGTTAAAAACCTCAAGATTAGGTACTTCTTGGAGGCATTTGCCAAGGTAACGAGTGCTTGGGTGTTCTTTCTCATGTAGAAGGTCTTTGAGGTCACATATGAAGGCCTACTCAAACAGGAAACTTCATCGTCTAATAAAATGAACGTCCAGAACGAAATTCAACAATGAATATGCCTTCGATCTATAAGAAAACTGTCTCTAATAAGTTATGTCTCCAAAGTGTTTAATACCGCACTTAGTTGGCTAATTTCTGTGTACTTTGCTTTTTGCACGCTGGGGTTAGAAAAACATTTGTCGCTTTTGACTGCTTTTTTCACTTTTCTAAATTGCACTGGTACTTTTCCATCGTAAATGTAAGAACATACGTTTTTATTCGTATTGCGGCCATTCGCACTGTTTTGCCCACTTTTAGACTCCGTTATACGATTATGAATCCACGGCAGGGTAGCCATATGAATAGTGATATTTTGCTGGAGTTGTTAATGTCTTGTTCGTTTCATTTTTGAATGAGGTATGTGGAAAGGCTATATTACACTAAAAGTAATGTTCCATAGGTTCAAAACTGAAAATGGATATTCGCGAACTAATTTCAGCCAAATTAAACGGTGGATTGCCTGTGGGCCTTATTATTGCACGTCAGGGTACTAAATCATACAGATTTGCTAAACCGATTTCTAAAAATCTATAAATTTTAAAGTCCGGCAACCTCTGCTTATTAAAATTCTCCAGAAGAAATTAACCTCCTTGTAAAGAAAAACCCTCGCAGAAGCGCAACGGAAGTCTAGGACAGGTATTATCATGCGATACCGCCCGAGTATATCGCGATGTCCATTTTAGCTCAAATTTATGAACATTTTGCTCGAAAAATTACATGGAGACAATTTCTGCACAAGAAGAGGACAATTCCTTGAAGAAGCTGAATGGGCAAGTAAAATGTGGAACCTTCAAAACACCCGAAAATTCTTCCATCAGTATTCGTCATCAGGTCTCATGAGATAGGTCACACACTGTATTTAAAAGAGACAACTTTGATGCCATGCTTATGTAACGCAATCTTCACTTTCTTCCCGACTTACTTACGTATGTGCCGACGTGTGAAGCTCTGCCTTGTGCCAGCTCCATTTAATAAGTACATGGTCTTTATGAAGGGGTCAAACTCCGGACAGGGAAAGCAAGCAGATTGGTGGACTGTTTAAATATGTAGGCTGTGTTATGTACACTGGCCTCTGAGATCTTCGATCCAAGTTGTTTTACTTAACAGAGCGCTGTCTATCTACCTCCTTTTGGATGTTTATCGTTCGGCACGCATTGTTTGAAACGCCAGCAAGTTTCAAAGTGCATTTTTTTCCAAACGAAATGATAAAAGTCTGTATTTGGCCGTGACAAACGCAGTCGGATTTGCTCTGTTTACTAACAAATAGAAAGTAACAATTAAAATCTTTCACCATCTTAGGCATCACATGAATGCATTCATTCATGTGATGTTGAAGGCAGAGCATTTGACACTGACCACGGGACAGTAGTCGATCTTGGTCCCGCAAATGTCAACACGAGTAGCTCGAGGTGACTGTGGGAGAATTCACGACCACAGTTACGCCCCACATCTGCTCAATTATATTTACGCCACAAATTGTGTGAGCGTAAGTAGTCACTAGAAAAAAAGATAAAGTGTGTGTCCTGGTCTTTATTATTTCCGTTTGACTTGCATAAATACAGGAGCAACCAACGCAAGGAATGTCGTGGACAACAGCAGACGGCCGAATCAGGAGTGATTGACACCTGATGCTCATTGGGACCGACGGTCGAGGTTCATATGCGTGTAACAGGTGATGCGTCTAGTCACCTCGGAGTCAACGTAAAGCAACGCACTCCTGACATGGATTTTACACCAAGAAGTAAGGAGGGGAGGTGGCCAGAGGCCAGTCGGCGCGGTTAATCATACAAGAAGTCACCGTTTCTCCCAGACGAACCGGCACTCAGCCCTCAGTAGTCGAGGGTGATTACAACACTTTTCGAAAGGCCTGGCTATGGTAGAACTTGGGAGTGATCGACTGGAAGCACAGACAACTGAAACAACTGGAAATATCGCGTATTTTACAAAACTGAACGACAGCAGTGACCTGTGGGCAGCTGCAGATGCTAAAACACTATGTGCAGACGTAGCTGCTTCACAATTGAAATAAGCCCTGTTGATCCGAGGACTTTCCAGACAGTTGTAGATCTTGAGGGCATTGCTGATACAAAAAGTCAGTCTTGGGAGTTCGAGCGTGAGGGTGTGGCCCACTGCGTCTATCATGTAGAATGTGTTGACGCAATTATGCAGTTCGATTTCTTTGTCAAACAGGACCCAAGAACAAGCAAGCAAAAAAATAACTCGCTTAGATATCTTTTTGCATCCCCATCTCAAATATGGAAGCGTGTTTGAAATTTTGTATTTGATATTTCGCATGAGAATTGCAACAGAAAAGCGTTCACATGAGATACTAAATTGCGGGAAAACAGCGCGAACGATTTAAAACAGCCTTGACACCATTGCGCCTTTAAACACAGCCACCAGGTGCATCCTCTGTTGTCAGGAGACCTAAAAAAGTTAATAAAACGTTTAAAGGGGAAGATGATTAAACTGGCAACTTTGTGCACGGAGTGCTGACTTAACCCCCCCCTCGACAATAGATTGCATTTCATTGGGGAGGCCTATTTTTGACGTGTAAATAATTTACTGATCTCTGACTGCGCCGACTTCGCATCCGACAAAACGGCTCTGGTGCAGAAATCAAAACCGTGCTACCACATGCACTGGGCGGCACTTGCAAATGTTGACTAATATCAAAGCTAATAATTGCAAATAAAAACATTGACTTCGGCAGTGCTGATAAGCGTTCAGTGGTTTACGAAATCAAGACCATGTTTGCACCCGCCATGCACGTGCCAGTCTCCAAACGCGCCCAAAGTTGACTGTACTGTATCGGATCTGACACAAATGCAAGTGTTATGACTTAAAGAAGGAGACACGATCGCTGGGACAAGAGCTTTATGACGTTTCGGATTCCTGCTCAAACCCATCATCAGAGACAAAAACAGATACGGCTGGTTCATGCATAAGGGGATGCAGTAGCCATGCTACCGCATACCTATGAATATTCACGGCCCCGCCCTTCATCAGTGATCGTTGCACGTGGTGTGATAGCCGACATTCGCATCGCTAATTCCTGCAATTTCATCACGTGCGTTGGATGTTGGTGTGATGATTGCTCGACCATCTGATCTACCGACCCTGGCGTTGGAAACGGTGTCCATCTGTGCGCTTCCCGCACGACTACTTACTCCGCCTAGGCGAAGTCTCAGCACCGAGTATGGAATGGGAAGATCATTGCACTTGAGAATTAACTAGGAGCCAGCAAACCATGAATCAAGCAGCTCCCGGCTCACGCGGTTGTCACCTCAGGAATCCGAAACGTCAAGCTAATAAAGCTCTTGTCCCAGCGATCGTGTCTCCTTCTTCAAGACTGCTTCCTAGGACTCGTCTTTTCGCTTCTATTGGCAAGTGCTATGACTGTAAAATTTAGAGGAAGGCACTTCTGACCGGCTCTCATTCATTGAGAATACTGGCTGTGTGTTGTGACTGCCAAAATGTGCGAGGAGCCTGGGCGTCGGAAGTGTTGTTCCACTGCTGCTCCACACTCCCTCGCTCTCCTCATGCATCCTCAAGGTAAGTTCAAGTCAGGCGAATTCGGGATGAGGACAAGCGCGTCCAACGGATGCACAACACGGTTAACAGACTCTATCGCTGAAGCGTAGACCGAGAGTGAGACCCTGGTCCCGAGTGGAAAGAGAAGTTGGACGCCAGTTGGGAGAAATGTTTATTCTGCACAGAATAACCGGAAGAGATTTTGGAGAAATTTAGCAGCGAGGCGGGACACACCCAGCGCCGGGAGAGCGGCGTCCCCAAGTGTCCGCCAGGGAATGCGTCAAAGCCCACCCACCATTGTATATTCCCGATCGAAACCGACGGGACAACTAGCCCGTGGCTCAGTGAGTAGGGATGTTAAACTTCTAACTGACAGGTCGCGAGTTCGAGCCCCGGGTGTGCCACACTTCGGGGTTGGGTATGACTGGCTGACGACGGCTATTAAGCCAGAAATGGCCATTCCAGTCTCTTTTGTCTTGGTCGGTAATAACGTAATGCGTCAAAGCGTTTTAAGATAGGCCACGTCTGACTCGACCTTGAATCTGATTGATCGGTTGAAAGCCGAGTGGGCAAATGCCAGACAGCCATGGTGTGCCCGCGCAGACACTCGCGAGAGTCGCAGTGTTGAGTCAGGCACTCGGAGTAGGGCCAGTACAAGTGCTCCTTTCGCTTTTTCGTTTTTCTAACGATCAAATCTGTATGTGCATATTCATGATCAGACTTGGCGATAGCTGTTTTTATAATTAGGGTGGAGGCGCAAATCGTATTCAGGCTCGGAACGATAAGATGGGATGCGAAGGTGTGTCGTGTTTTCAGTGCCAGAAACATTAACTTCCTGATACGGAATTCCCAAAACTTTTGAGATGGTGTGAGAAGGGACCCCGAACAAGGCCAGAAGGCTGTTTGTGTCCAGCAGACCTCAGGCGTCCCAATTAAACTTTTTGGGAAAAATAACTGACAGGATAAAGAGCCCGCGGCTCAGTAGTTATAGGTGTTGGACTTTTAACTAACAGGTCGCGGGATCGAGCCCTGGGTGTTCATAACTTCGAGGTTAGGTAAGACTAGCTGATGACGGCTAATAAGCCACAAGTGGCCATTCCAGTCTCCCCTATGTTTGTCTATGAATTGCGTGAGCCTGATAGGGATCTGGTGGATTCTATATGCATTACTTAGGAAATCCTGCTTGGGCGGTCAGCTTGCTGCATCAGATTTGGTGGATTCCAGACGTTGCAGTAAGTTGGGCGGGTAAACTTGACCCAAACGTGATTAAACTCGCGTAGTCCGGTGATACCTCGTAGCTCAAGTGGTAAGAGCTTTGGCTGTACTAAAACCTCCCCCCTTGCTGTTGTGGGTTCGACTCCTACCGAGGCACCGAGTTTTACACAGTTGTGTCAAAGTGAATTTGTCGCTAAAACATTCTGTCAATATAATGCGGCACTATAATGTGCGGCTGATGTTTGGTCTCGAGGGAGAGCCCGTAAGTCACAACGGGACGAGTGAGTTCCGTAAAAACAATCGGTGAGCGCCCCTCAACCAAAAAAATAACTGTTTAATTAGAACTGAAATAAAAAAACAATGAGGACGGGCGTAGTCTACTTACATGTAAACCAACCTTGTTCACAGTATCTGGCATGAGCCGTTGGGACTGTCCTCTATGCCATACTTCCGTTTATTCAACCGCGCGTGGCTAAAAGAGTAAATAAAACGCGATACAATATCTGGACCTCGAATCTTCACCCATATCAATAATACTTAATATACGCGTTTGTTTGTGTGGCTTTTGTGGAGGAAGTAATGTTATGCATTTATTTAACAATTGCCGTAAACACTATGTGAAAAGGTATGGCTTCCATAGATTGAGCGCGTGGTAAACGCGAGTCGGAAACCACCAAAGTAACCGCAACGGCAATAACGGCTGTTTCGGCGGGACACTAGTCAGTCAACATGGAAGATTCAGAAGATTTCCGGGAATACTTTCGCAGGATTATAGACCATCCAATTGAATCCCATTTTTCAATGAAAATAATGAGACCATGTGCGCGAACACCGTGGGTCACTCCGAGGACACAAAAAAGTCATGAAGAAGAAACGGAGACTGTGTAAAATGTATTCGCATCCTCAAGATCCCATAGCATTCGCCGAATATAAGGAGCAACGTAATGAATGTCGCAAACAAATACGGGTTGTTAGCACTTCTTCGAGCGCCGGCGGACAACCGAATCCATTTGATGTCCCAAGAAATTTTATGGGTACATACGCAGTAGAAGAAAACACAGGGTTGAAATCGTGTCTAAAGGATAACCTCGGAAACTTTTTAGTTGAAGCGCCACAGAAAGTAGAATTACTGTCTCGGTTTTTTCGATCGGTTCTTACGGTGGAGTCCTCTGAAGACAATCAGGAGTTTGAGATGGACCAAGACAGACAGGAATTTCAAATGGGTCAAGATACTGTCGTCAATGAAACCGTCGTCTTTTCCGTTGAAGACTTAAGGCGTAAAGCCAGGCAGGTTGCCTGAACACAACGGACTTCCAAGGCTGATACTTAAGGAACTATCAACGGAGCTGGCAAGGCCTCGCTCAATTCTCTTTGAGCTGTCAATGAGAACAGGGAGGCTGCCCTCGCAGTGAATGACAGTTAATCTTGTTCCCTTACAGGAGGAAGATAGCAGGATGACAACAGGCAGCTTCAGGCCCATTAACTTGACTTGCCTCCCATGAAAAACGATGGAAGTCCTAGAAAAGAACGCTATACAGCAATACTGTGAGGGAAACATCTTACAGAATTTTCAGCATGACTGCCGGAGCGGACGTTCCTACCTCTCAAATCTGCTGACTTTCCTAGAGGTCTGGACCAAGGCTTTAGAAGAGGGTTTTGAGGTCGATATCATGTACACCGATTTCCGCAAAGCATGCGACACTGTCCCGTACCAATGCCTTCTTCATAAATTAAGCGCCCTCGGAATCACGGGAGATCTGTGGCGGTCAAGGATTTGAGATCACAGCTGCTACAGATCTGAACTGGATAAGGACCATTCTGGTAGGTCAGAAACAGCGTGACAGTATCGGAGACGATATGTCAGATTGGGTGAACGTGACTAGTGGTGCGCTCAAGGCCCAGTTCTCGAACCCTTACGGCTCATCCTTTATGTTAATGACAGCCTTTAAGAACCCGACTGCGGCGAAATAATGTTCACCAACGACATTAAGTTCTGGTAAATCGTTATGAGTCCGAATGACCAGAAATCCCTTTAAGATAATCTGCATTGACTGCAAATATAGTCCGAGAAATGGCCACTGGATTTCAGTGTACAGAAGAATCACAGAAGGATCCCGGTGTTTGGATACAGATAAAAATGAAATCAGCACTGCAGTGCGCCAAGGGTGTAAAAAACGCCATGGGAGTACTCCATGCGATAAAAAGAATGTTTGTAACCTTTGACAAAGACCTTTTTGGAAGGATTTACGGCACTTTTTTCGTCCTCATCTAGAATATGACATACAAGCGTGGAGGCTATGGCTAGCAAAGGACCAAACATGCCTCAAAAAAGTACAACTCCGTACAACAAAACTGCTAGAGGGTTTAAGAAGCCAATCTGAAACAGAAAGACCGAACTGCCTTGATTTATTCCCTCTGTGTTCCAGTCAACAAAAAGGTAATCCTGTTCTGGCTTACAAGACAATACACAGCTTTGCGCACAGACTGAGCTTTGAGGACATGTTTCAGTGGCACCTCTCGCCTAGTCTTCGTGGCCAATCGATGAGGCTGCGCACAAAAATGTCCAGGCTGGACCTCTGCTCTGAATTTTTTTAGACAAATGCTAGTGGAGAAATGGAATGATCTTCCAAAATCAGTCCTGGAGACGGGATCCGTGCAGCTCTTCAAGAAACGCGTGCATGATTACTTGTGACCCCTGTTTTCCCTCAGCAGTCAGAACCTGAGCAGAATACCTTATGAACCCCAAAACGTTTATCTGTAAAAACAATCTTACTTAAATCATGAAAGTACCATTTTAATAGCGACAGATTTCATTGTCAATGTACAGTTGTGTATAACGCACCCCTATGTAATCAATAGTGTTTTTAAAGGCCTTGCCTATCTTCTATACCGAATAAATTGAACATTCTTCTTGCGATATGGCATTTACCCAAGTAGTGGACGTTGCACCTTTTAATTTCCACCAAAATTTATCGACAGAGTTTGAGTGCTTGCTTCGGCACAAGTATTCTCTCAGGTACGATCTGGGCGGGATCTGATCCAACCCTCATCTTGAGCCTGATTTAAAACACTATGTCAGACTAATGACCTAGTCAGTCGATTATCTTTGATAAAAAATGAGGTTCCCTGGGCGGCCTGCGTGTGTGCTCAGCTATTGCCATTCCTGTTTGTTGCTTGTGTTAGCCACAGCATTCAAGCCCATCCCCAGCCAGCCAAACTGATGGGGGAAATGGGTGAGCGGGCAGTGTCTGTAGAAGCTGAATTCGCATCTATATAGACGATAATTCATCTTGACCCAACTGTGAAAAACTCGGCACATCGGTGGGATTAGAACCCGCGCAGTAAGGGGAAGGCTTTGGTACAGCCAACGCTCTAACCACTTGAGCAACGAGCCCCCCCGCCGGACGACACCAGTTTAATCACATTTGGGTCTTACTTTGAACATTCCCAACGAAATCTGAGCATGTCTATTTTTGTCAATCCTGGAAGTCTACTTTCACGAAGGCTACATGGTATGTCATGGATTTTGAAATCGTGCCGAATGGCATATGCAGCACGCGTACAGTTTGTAAGGCCTAAGGTGCAGTGGAGAATGCAAGCGGCAATTAAAAGAAGAAAGGCTTCGGCAAACTTCTCGCAGCCAAACAATTCCTCTTTAGTACACAGAAAAGCTGCAAATAAAACGGATTCCCATTACACAGGAGAATAGGATGCTTTCGCCACCCTTACAGATATCCTGAGTAAATATGCAAGGATGCCGGGCTGCAAACCAAACACTGTAACGCCGACGTCAGAGGCATGCTAAGGGTTGCTAGTTAATGTCGCATAGAAATCAAAGCAGACCCGAAAAAGGCCAGATATTTAATGGGGTACTGACGAATATTATGGACTTCTCCGCTCACCCGGACGTACCAACTACGAAGCAGGAGCCCTTGTAGTTTGTTCAAAATCGGTCAAAATAAGAGTTGAACTCTTCGACGACATGTCTTACACCAGTTATCCTGGCCAAGCATGTGTCCTCACCACCCACCGTACACTGTGGCAAATCACATTATATCCCCAGTCATGCGGCAAATTCGATAGATTTACAGGTGGAGGAGAATGCATGAGTACGTGAAGGCAGCTCTTAGCTGTCCCTATACTTCAACCCAACACAACCTGCACTGCGGTGAGTTGGACCCCTGTGAACTCTCACGACGAGGCTAGCAGCATTGCTCTTCTCCGCACAAAAGAGGTGACGAAATGCGGATGGGCGTAGCCTTATCTGTTCTTCATGACTTAGGTACGGGTTCCCCACCGCTGTAATGGCAGATGCTGTCGGGGTTGGACAGTGTCTAAAATACACTTCCACCCCAAATCAATAAACAGTGCAGAAAAAAATGCGAGAGGCATCGAAAAGAAGGTCGACGTACCTTGCGAAACCTGATGTCCTAGCTGTCGGGGTGGTGGTCGTAGACGTCGAACGTGTCATGCTCGAGACCGCGCCTATTCTGGAATATGGCGAGTAGTCGCTGTTCAAAGTAAAGCAGGTGCTATTAGTGATCTCGGAAATGCAACCCATCAAGCCTAACCATTATCCTAGTTATTATTCCAAAGCTAAACCTAAACGTTAACCCTAAGTCTTAACCCTAACCGTTAAGCCTTACCCTAAACCCTGGCCCTACAACTTCACCCTAAACCGTAACCCTAAGTCAACTATTAACCCCAACGTAGTCCAAGCACTAAATCTAATCCTTCTATGACTTCGAGCCCTACAAAAAACCCAACTTCCCATCAGCACATCCGAGAAAACTAAGCAAATAATAAAATGTATAAATGCAAACCGCCTACTGAAATTAATGATAGTACGAAGGCAATGAGACGTCAAAAAACCCGGACAGCGTAATTAAAAGCTGCCACTAATTTTCACGTCATCACCAGCAACTGACTTTGAAGCACTGGGGCATCGTCATGGCAGCTGTCAGCGGCTCAAATGGCAGACAGCTGGACTTACTCATCCACCTGTAGCCCCATATGGCCATCTACGGAGCAATGCAGTGACGTGGCAGGCCGCATTCAATTCGGTTTGCCTAATAACCTTGCAGTCTGTGTGCGCTCTATATCGCAACTGGCTTCCCCTGCAATGAATAGCGTGGTATTTACTCTGTTGTTCCGTCATATATGCAGTTGCCCATTGTTCAAATACTGTTCAAGATAGCCGTCGACTACTGTACGTGGGACCCGTCTGATGCAAAAACACGACGTTGGAGATCGAGTTGTAATAATGGCACAAAGGGCAACGTAACTGACTGGACTCGAAGTACTACGAATGACTCATTCTACTTTATAACACAATACGAGCACTGGTAATGCAAAGTATTGAGGCGACATAGCTTAATAGTGACAATCAACTAAGACCTCGACTTCCCATTAAAGCACTCTCCATGACTACAGATAGTCTGCGTCAGCTTTTACGGTAGGTTCTCTTTAGATGTTGAAGTATAGTAGATGTTCTAACTCGTGAAAAGTTAACCGAGATTCTCAAATGCGTTTTCGGCTCGAAAAGATTACATAAGTAGGCTTGTTATTTTAATTACCGAGCAGCACAATTCCAAGATATTTCTGTCAGGTTATGATGCCGGCTTTTGAAAGGACTTCTTTCCACCCGCCTGCAAAAACCACACCTTGAAGCATGACTACTTAGGTGGTGGTCGTAGACGTCGAACGTGTCATGCTCGAGACCCCGCCTATTCTGGAATATGGCGAGTAGTCGCTGTTCAAAGTAAAGCAGGTGCTGTTAGTGATCTCGAAAGTGCAACGCATCAGGCCTAATCCTAATTCTAGTTATTATTTCAAAGCTAAACCTAACCGTTAACCCTAAAACTTAACCCTAACCGTTAAACCTTACCCTAAACACTGGCCCTAAAACTGCATCCTAAACCGTAACCCTAAGTCAAATATTAACCCTAACGTGGTCCGAGCACTAACTCTAACCCTTCTCTGACTTCGTGCCCTACAAAAAATCGAACTTTCCCTCAGCCCAACTTCCCGGTCAGCCGACTGAATTGGTGGATTTATAGGTAAAGATGAATTAATGAGACTTTGAAGGCAGCCCGTGTTTGTCCCTATACCTCAACACAACACAACCTGCACTACAGCAAGTCGGACCCATGTGAACTGTCATGAGAATGCAAGCAGCACTGCTCTTCTCCGCTCAAAAGAGGTGACGAAATGCGGAGTGCAGCGGCCTTATCTGTCCCTCATTACTTAGGTGCAGACTCTCCCGTCGGTATGAGTCTGATAGTGTCTGGGTATGGCGGCGTCTAAAATGCACTTAGTGCCTCAAAACAATCAACAGTAGAGAAAAAGAAATACGGCAGGCATCGTAAAGAAGGTCGACATACCTTGCGGAAAGTGATGTCCAAGCCGCCGATGTGGTGGCATAAGACGTCGAAGGAGTGGCGTTTGAGATTGCGTGCTGTCTGCCATGTGGCACACTGTCATTGTTCAAATTAAAGAAGGCGCTATTAGTAATGTCGGAAATGTAACCCAATTTCATCAGTCATGCAAAAAGTTTGCTACGCCAAAGAGCATTTTAGGGGACACGCAAGACTTTCACTGAGCGAAGATACAGAAGGAACCCCCGATCAAAGAACACTCGGTCGGCCGATAAGGGATCGGTCTGAACACTTTCCGTGTCTTGACCTCGTGGCAAGTGTCAGCAGCCCAAATGACAGACTGGTTGACTCAAACGCACGATCAACAAATAACTCGGCCACAGACGTTCGGGGACACCAGGGCCACTACCTGGTCCACGACAGGCTGATGACTGGCAATACGACAGGACTGGTCGTCTTGGTCGTTCACATTCCGCGGATAATGCTTACTCCTACATCCTACCCCATATAACCATCTGCGAAGTAATCCAGTGGCGTTGCAGGGCTGACTGCATCCGATCTAATTCCTCAATACAGCCAGGGTATATCGAGCACCAGACGTCACTCCTATGCAACCATCATTACTCGTAGCCACGTAGCCGATTCTGCGTAGAATACAACTCCGACCTCAAATGTAATACGCTTCTTAACCATGGGGCGACTGAATGACTAATACATCCGTCCTGTCTATATGCCACTACATACCTTCTTAGCTAACTCAGAAGACGCAGAATTAATTATCATGAGATTAGGAAACAGGGGCGCAATTGCATCATCGTGGATATCAATACCAAATAGTCGAATAAAGTGTATGTTAGGCAAACTCACCCCCCAAATTGTCTCTGAAGAGGCACTTGATTCGGAGTGGTCAGAGTGGCCGAAGACGAGGTTATGTTACCGGTGACTGGTTTGAGCATGCTGCCGATGGGCG
>CACRXP010000008.1:1705466-1723675 GCA_902702965.1 Spirometra erinaceieuropaei | reverse complement strand
CAATGCATAACGGGATAATATATGGGTTTTTTAATTTTAGCCACCAACTCTTTTCTGCCGCCCTCCCCCCAATCGCATGGGAATTCTCTTATATGTACTCCCATTGGCCTATGTTACTCATTATACACTGATTTCTCACCCTCTTTGCTTGTCTGCACTACAATAATGAGGTCATATGCACACAACGTTAACACCGCTTTGAAGAACCCCAAATCCGACGCGAATTTCTCAACTCAGTCACCGACGATTCATCATGACGTCAACGGTTGCAGTTTTCGACAGTTGTCGCTTTTGCTCTTGTTGTGTCATGTGTCTTTCGTAATCATTTTATGCACTCTGAATGGAAGCCTTATTTGATGAAAATTTTGGAATGACACTTCGGGAATAAAGTGTATCTCTCTCTATCAGAGTTGTACCGCCGCACTGTCCACCTGGCAACCGGTGCGCGCTTTACATGAAATGTTGGCTGAAATTCTGAAATGCGTTTTTGATTAGGAAGGATTTCCTGAACGCGGCTGTAATACTGATTAACTTAAGGCATACTCTTATAACATTTTGGACTCGGAAGGATGTCGGCTTTAAAATGCACTTCTGTTCAATCTCCTGTAGAAAGCGTGCTCGGTAAAAAATGAATACTTAAGTAGCATGCATTTTTCCCATTGATTTTCGATGGTCTTTCAAATTTAAATATATTTTATAAAAACCACAAATAAAAATACGCTTTCCTTTAGTCAATCAATAGAAAATCACGTCCTCTTTATATTTTATACTTAAGGACGGAGTATAATTAGGTTTTATAAACGTTTTCTAATTGCCGAAAAATTTGGAGCCTTATCATTCGTTGCATTAGCGTTTAGTGATTACACTGTACAAGGTGAATGCGTTCCGCGTAAAGAAAATCCCATATTTTTCTATGTCANTTTATCGACCGGCATCAACTGCTGACATTCAAGGAACATCTGAATGCGGTCTCACCAGACATAAAATTTACGATGTAGGAAGAAGAGAACAACAAGCTGGCCCTCCTGGATGTCCTATTAGCCGCAAATATTATGGTGGACAAAAGACGAATGTGTTCAGGAAAGCAAAAAATACGATGCAAGAACTGAACTTCAACAGCAACCACCAAATCAGCCACAAACGCAGTTCTGTAAGGCCGCTCTATCGGCGTGTCAGAACGCACTGCAGTGAACCGGAAGATAAGATTGTCAAATTACAATACCTCCGACGGGTCTTCAAAGCCAATGGCTGTCCGCACAACCTCGTCAACCGGTACATACGCAAAAGCGACGAAAGGCCTAACCACACGGACACCAAATTTTGGCTAGCGCTTCCATATGTCAAGAACGGTTTGGTAGCTGTCGGTCACCATCTCGCACCACATGGGGTTAAAGTTGCACACAGACCGAAGACAACTATCAGGCGTCAGGTAATGAGACCGAAAGACCCGATGTCACGGTTAGAAACGTCAGGAGTCGTTTGTCGGACCTGATGCAGTTGCGGACAAAGCAACAACGTCGGAGAAGCCGGAAGAGAGCTCGTAACGCGAATGGCCGAACACGCAGCAGCCATGCGGTGAATCGATGCCAGTTCTCAACTTGTGGATCATTCGACGAGATCCGGTCACACATTCAAATTCGACAAGGCCGAAATTCCCGCTAGAAGGGACCACCGCGTGAGCCGCGATCTGTTTGGGTCATGGTTCACTGGCCCCCAGTCCATTAAGAAGTGCAACGATCTTCCCCTTCCATACTCGGTGCTGAAACCTCCTCTAGGCGGAATTAATAGCTACGAGTGTTTCCTTCTTCATTCTGCCTAGAATTAGTCATCTTTTTACTTCACATTCCGCAGTTACTGCTTGCTGGTACCCTATATGACCACATTCGAGGCATTGCAGCTGGCATTGTGGAACGCTGTCTGAAGTACAATACCAACCCAAAATCAATCACCAGTAGAGAACGCAGGAGTCGTAAAGAAGGTCGACATACCTTGCGGAAAGTGATGTCCAAGCCGCCGATGTGGTGGCATAAGACGTCGAAGAAGTGGCGTTTGAGATTGCTTGCTGTCTGCCATGTGGCACACTGCCACTGTTCAAATTAAAGAAGGCGTTATTATAAATGTTAGAAATGTAACCCAATTTCATCAGTCATGCAAAAGGTTTGCTACGCCAAAGAGCATTTTATGGGACACGCAAGACTTTCACTGAGCGAAGACACAGAAGCAACCCCCCGGTCAAAGTTATGTCCTGTGAACATTGGAATAAATGAGTCTGACGGGCTGTTAACTATTCCCATCAGAGGTAATATTTCATCGCCCTTACGATGTGTTCTTTGTTATTTCTACAACGGTGGTGTTAATTACCTAGATGAAGACACAGCACAATGCCTAACGAGATAATATATGGGCTTTTTAATTTGAGCCACAGCTCTTTTCTGCCGCCCTCCCCACAATCACATGGGAATTCTCTTATATGTACTCCCATTGGCCTATGTTACTCATTATACACCGATTTCCCACCCTCTTTGCTTGTCTGCATTACAATAATGAGGTCGTCTACGCTAATACCGCTTTGAAACCCCCCAAATCCGACGCGAATTTCTCAACTCAGTCACCGACGATTCATCATGACGTCAACGGTTGCAGTTTTCGACAGTTTTCGCTTTTGATCGTGTTGTGTTATGTGTCTTTCGTAATCATTTTATGCACTCTGAATGGAAGCCTTATTTGATGAAAATTTTGGAATGACACTTCGGGATTAAAGTGTATCTCCTCCTATCAGAGTTGTACCGCCGCATTGTCCACCTGGCAACCGGTGTGCGCTTTACAGTGCGTGACCTATCTCATGAAATGTTGGCTGAAATTCTGAAATGCGTTTTCGATTAGGAAGGATTATTTGGTCGCGGTTGTAATAATGATTAACTTAAGGCATACTCTTATATTATTTTGGACTCGGCAGGATGTCGGCTTTTAAATGCACTTCTTTTCAATCTCCTGTAGAAAGCGTGCTCGGTAAAAAAATGACGTCTTATGTAGCATGCATTTTTCCCGTTGATTTTCGATGGTCTTGCAAATTCAAATATATTTTATAGAAACTACAAACAAAAATATGATTTCTTTTAGTCAATTAATAGAGAATCACGTCTTCTTTATATTTTATACTTAAGGAAGTAGTATAATTTGGTTTTATAAACGTTTTCTAATTGCCGAAAAATTTGGAGCCTTATCATTCGTTGCATTAGCGCTTAGGGATTACACTGTACAAGGTGCATGCGTTCCGCGTAAAGAAAATCCCATATTTTTCTATGTCATTAAACAGATATCATACAGGGTCCATAAAATTTTGCAATGAATGCGGACCATGTTGTACATTTCGTGAGGAGCAGTGGTAAACGACCGGGCACGATGCTATGGGAATGGACATATCGCGGTCTTAAAAAGTCTCGTAATTAGAAACTTTTTTAAAACCTAATTATACGCCGTCCTTAAGTATAAAATATGAAGAAGACGTGATTCTCTATTGATTGACTAAAAGAAAGCATATTTTTGTTTGTAGCTTCTATAAAATATATTTGAATTTGCAAGACCATCAAAAATCAATGGGAAAAATGCATGCTACATAAGTAGTCATTTTTTACCAAGCACGCTTTCTACAGGGGATTGAAAAGAAGTGCATTTTAAGGCCGACATCCTGCCGAGTCCAA
This sequence comes from Spirometra erinaceieuropaei, assembly GCA_902702965.1. Lineage (NCBI taxonomy): Eukaryota > Metazoa > Platyhelminthes > Cestoda > Diphyllobothriidea > Diphyllobothriidae > Spirometra > Spirometra erinaceieuropaei. Next base: position 1,719,974 of record CACRXP010000008.1, on the reverse strand, counting down.
AATAATATAAGAGTATGCCTTACGATAATCAATATCACAACCGCGACCAAGTAATCATTCATTAACCATTCATGACAACTGCCGCCTACTGCGCGTGAGGTCCGTCTGATGCGAAACTCGACTTTGGATATTGGCTTGTGAAAATGTCGCAGTGTAACGGACTGAACTCGCAGTACCAGGAATGACTCATCCTCTCTTATAATGCAGTACGACTACTGGTTATATAAAATATTGAGAAGAGATAGGTAAATTGTCACAATTAATTAATACCTGGACTTTCGTAAAAAACAATCACGATTATACGCACAGTCTATGTAGACCTTTGTGCTGGAGTGTGTTTAAACTTGGAAGTGTAGCGGATATGCTGTCATATAAAATGTTAACCGAAATTCTGAAGTGTCCGGTCGAGTCGAAAATAAAACTTTAAGAAGGTTATAATATTAATTAACATGCAGTATCATCCTAAGATGTTTCACTCATCTCAGGATGCCGGGCTTTGAACGAACTCCTGTCTGGCCGCCTACGAAAACTGCACATTGTGCAAAATGATGAATAAGGTAGTTTGAATGTTTGCGATTGATTTTCGGTGCTCTTATACATTCAAATATATTTTATAGAAAACGCACAAATCTACTCATTCTTTTACTTATTTAGTAGCAAATAAAGTATTTTTCGATTTTAACCTTAAGGTAATAATGTAACTTGGTCTTAAACAAATTTCTATTAGATTCTTCAAGACCACCAAATGCCAGTCCACAAAACATCGGTCCCAACATATACAAATGTAGCATGTAAAGTTTACAATACAGTTCAAACTCACTAGCAAATTTTTTGAACCCAAACGATATCTTCTTAATAGCGTATAGGACTGTGATTCTCAGTACACGGAAAATATACGGCTTTTCTTTTGGAAAACCCGAATGCATGTGTAGCGACAGGTCATGTTCAAGTTACTCAAAAACTGGAAAAGTTGTTTTAAAACCGATTTATGCCCTTCCTCAAGGCATGACATTCGAAGACGACGTACTTTTCTGCCAAAAGACTTAAAAATGAATATTTTTATGCTCGTTTTCTATGAAATATACTTGAATTTATAGGGGCATAGAAAACCAATGCGGAAAAATCATATGACTTAAGTATCCACTTTTCACTGAGTGCAGTTTTTACACGAGATAGCACATTTACTGTAGTTTTCGAACAGGCTTATGCCTGTAATGATGTGCGTATTTACTGGCTCGTGGCATGTTTCAGTCGGGCTGTGCTGTGTCTGCGTAGAGCAGTGGTTTGTTTCCAACCAGCCGTTACGTCCACTGACGCTGTGGCCACGGTATGTGTTACATTACAGTACGTGACCTATCTCATTAAACCTGATAACGGAACCTGATGTGAGAATTTCTGGACGTTTTTAACTTTGCGCATTTTGCCTTCTTATTCAGTCTTTTTAATGAAATGCCCCTTTCTTGTACAGAAATTGTGTTCACGTGATTATATTAAGCAGTGCCCAGAAATTTTGGCAAAAATGGACATTGCGAAATATTCGTGCAATGTGCTATGCTAATACCTGTCCTAGACTTCAGTTGTGCATTTGAGCGTGGTTCACATTGAAAGGAGAGTAATTTAACCGCAAGAGTTTTAATAAACCGATGCTGTCGGACGCAAAAATTTATTTCATGTGCGATGCTAACCGTGTTAATCAACCTGCTAACACAAAGGTCTTTTTTAAGAAAACCAGGTGTTTTAATTATTCCTAAAAGTCACACTAGCAGATCTGTGCTGCTTGGTGCCCAGGAGTGCAGTAATAATGCAGAAAGGGCCTCCAGTGAAGGATGAAGTCGCCACCGAATTTCGAAAGATCGTGTATCTGCTTTCACATCTGATGAAGACCGAGAGACCAATCTTATCGTGTCTAAGTTCTCATTCCATGTCATACTTGAAAGTTAATTTGGCAAGCACACGTTTTCTGTGACTTATTATCAGGCAAAAAGTTACATAAACAGTGGAAATGTGAGAAGCCCACGGGCTTTATAAGTGAATCAGGGGCTATAAACACTCATCGTTCCTATGCCATGGCATGACGAGGTGGGCGTGTTATGACCAACGGTGCAAAGGGGGTGACATAGGTTGTGAGGGATATTTGTAAGTCGAGTACGTGGAGTACACATCGCTGTCGTCGGGGGGTTGGAGTGACGTGTAGTAACCATCTGGGATCTGTATTGGCCTGATGAGGAGCTACTGGAAACATGTGTTTCATAAATCGATTTTTCGTGTCTGTTGCTTGTTCCCTTCAACCAATGATACCCAATCGAGGGAGGGTAGTTTATAGGTTCGTCAGCCCACGAAAATTCCTATTGGTCTATGATCTGAGTTCAGTGATTGGTGTCTTTATTACGTCATCACCGCAACAATTCCTGTTGGTCTATGACTTGGATTCGCGGACTGGTTACTTTTTTCCGAGCAGGCTCTTGAAACGTTTTTAGATGACAGGTGTTTATGGCAATGGCATCGGCGTAACCCGTGTCCGAGACGTTTCTACGACTCCTACATTGGCACAAATTTATGTAATTAGACGAAGTTGAAGAAGCAATCAGGCATTTCAGAGGAGTGCGAAGTGTTCTTTTGGTCTTTGACTAAATTTAGGAAACTAGGTACTACTTTAAACCGCTGGATTTTTAGCTAGTAGCTCTTATGAGGAACGCTTCGTACTTTATAGTCGCAAATACATTTGCGTGCTGATGTCGACCCGAAAGCAACTTCCAGGTATCGGTTATGCCATTTACCGTGGGATTGAATATGTTAACATTTAAGAACTGCTATTGTGACTGCTACGTCACAGATATCGGCAATGCCCTCTTAATGAATACTACCTACTTTATCCATGGTTGCACTGGCTTTTAGCCTCCGTAGATTTTTTGAGTTGTTGTTTCTTTTTTGCGTCATGTGTTTTTACTTTTGTCCCGTTCCTTCTTTTTACTTTGCTTCTTTATTTTGATATAATATTATTCCTTGATATCGTTGATTTCTCCTCTTTTTTACTCTCTTCTGATTGTATGAAATGCGGTTTTTTACTCACTCTTTCCTCGTTTTTTTTAACATACGTCGTTTCTCGCATTCCTGAGATGTTCTGGCATACATGTTTTATTTTGTACTTTTTGTTTGTCTCCATTCGTTCTGCACGTTTTTCTTGGTGTTTCGGTTGAGTTGCATTTGCGTCGATACACTGTCAGCCCGCAACTAGGCCAATTAGCTAATTTCATTCATACCATCAGAAGACACAGTCGGTCAGCTCTGGAAACCCAGCCAAATCCACTTAAATGCTATGCCACATCGGAGGATGACGAAGGGGGAGTGTCATAGGTAAACTTCCGGTCAAAAAGGTTGGGGAATTTAGCCGGACGGGGAGGAAAAGAAACGTTAATTGTACTAGGTGTCAACCGCGCGACATCACAATTGTAGATAATGCGAAAGGTGGGAATCACGGATCATACTTAAACCGCCTTCGTAGTTCACGCAGAGGGCGCAGCTCTAATAAAATAAAGCAGGAGAGGGCAAAGAAACAAGACTGTCACGGGCAGTCTTTCAGTCGGGATTTTAAAGACTTTAGCTGTACGAGACAGGTCAGCAACATTAAGGGGAAAGGGGATGACATTCAAGGAAAGGACTTGCCTTCCTTTGCCTCCACGTGTGGACGCAGACGGTGCAATGGATGCGGGGTTCTCTGCCGTGGATGTGTTTGAGTTTTTTCCTCTAAAAATTGGAAAATTAAGCAGAGTCGGGCAATCAGGGCGAAAGTGAGAACTTCATTGAGTGTACCTAGTAACTGTAGAGAAATTCAACGGGAACTGCCTCACCGAAACTAGACCAGGTCAACCAACACGTCAGATGCATCTCCGAGCGAGCTGGCACGCAGAAACTATCAGATAAATCTGTCAACGTGTGGGGCATTCACACCAGAGTGCGCCACTTCGCCGTCCATACTGACAGAAGATACAACTTGTATGCACTGATCAGTCAATCCGATCGGTCTGAGCCCAATCAGATGCAATGTTACATCATTTTGTGTGCACCCACGCTGCCCGCCTTCCTCTGCATTAAACCCAGAGTGAAGGTCTCATACACCTTTGTACCAGGACGGTGATAATCATGGATCCCACGTACAGTGCGTGACCGATCTCATGAATGTTGGCTAAAATTCTGGAATGCGTTTCCGATTAGGAAACGCCGATGGAATTGCAGATCAGGCTGGAAATTATTCGAGAATTGGAAAACTGTTTAAAACCCAAATCTACACTTTCCGTGGGGATAAAATATGAAGACAATGTAATTTCCTACCAAATGAGCAAAAGAAAGCATATTTTGTGCATGCTCTCTATAAAATGTATTTGAATTTATAAGACCGTCGAAAATCAATAGGAAAAATGCATGCTGATTAAGTAGTCATTTTTACCGAGTGTGGTTTCTGCAGGTCAAAAAGAAGTGTATACAAAAGCCGACGTCCTGGCGAGTTTGAAGTGTTGTAGGGCTGTGCTGCACGAATAATTAGTATAACAATTCCACTTAAGTAATTCTTCCTAATCGGAAACGCATTCCAGACTTTTGGCCAACATTTCATGAGATCGGTCACGCACTGTAAACCGTCTTTTTGATACATGCGGCACTAATGTGGCATTAACACGAGAAGGCAAGGACAGGTGATGAGGCAGAAGAGTTTCAAACAACTTTCCAGTCTGAAAATGTGAGAGCTTCCGATGGAGAGCGAAGGAAACGACGCCTGGCAAACAAAAAAATTTAAAAGAAAAACGTACCTTCCTCTGCTTCTACGTCTGGATGCAGCCCGTGTACGTGATCCAGTGGGCCCTACCGTGCTTGTTTCCGGTTTTGTATTTCTAAAAAGTAAATGATGAGAAACAACCGGCTCATTTAACGTAAAACTATCCGCTTAATCAGGTGCGCGTAAATATCAGTGAACACATTTACTCCCCCGTAAATCCCCACCCTCCCATAGAGATACAGATTGTCAAACCCGAAATTTCGAACGGAAATACCTATACTTCCCTCAAAGAATTAAATGTACGAATATTTCTAGTACTTAAATTGCTATCAGAGCACCAAAACACCCTAATGCCAGTTTTACTACATTCAGATAAGCAAACTTGGTGCTGATCAAAGGCTGCTAATCGAGGAATCAAGACAAAATCTCTTGAAAGAAATTTTGCGCCGCGCTGGCAATTCTTACGTTTTCTCTCACGCCGATGTCGATATAGGGTTTGCCCGGTAATATTTTGGATCTGCTCAGTTCAAAGGACCGAAGGTGCCTCAGTGGCCTAACCGCAACATAAAGGAGGTCATGCGCTGTAAGTTTTGCCGTCGCTCCAACACACGTCACAGACGGAACAACTACCAGACATGGCTATTATTTCTTCCAAAAGCCCTACCGCAGGGAATTTTATCAGCGCATAATTGACATTCACGAATCACCAAAGACGATCGCCCGCAATAGAAAGACGCTATGTTGTAGAAGGTCGCGCCCGGCCATAAGTGCAATGAGTGACCGATCTCATGAAATGTTGGCCGAAATTATGAAATGCGTTTTCGATTAGAACGAATTACTTAGGTGGAGTTGTAATAGCAACTATCATGCGACATACTCCTATAATATTTCGGACTTGGCAGAATGTCGACTTTTGAATGCACTTCTTTCTGACCTTCTGTAGAAACCGCGCTCAGTTAAAAAAGTGGCGACTTTAGTAGCATGCATTTTTCAAATTGATTTTCGATGGTCTTATAAATTCAAATATATTTTATATAAAACATGCACCAAAACAAACATTTTTATTTCCGTTCGGTAGAGCATCACGTTTTCTTTACATTTTAAGCCCGAAGAAATTGTATGTTTAGGTTTTGAAAAAGTTTCTAATTCTGGGATTTTTTAGAGCGTGCGATGTCCATACACACAGTATCGTATCTGTCCGTTTACCAACGCTCCTCATAAAATATACAACGGTCCGCATCCATTGAAAAATGTTATGAACTTCTTTCGCGGAAAGCATGCACCTTGGAGACGCAAATCCCTAAACGCTCAGGCAACGGTTGATCAGGCTCAAAATTAATCGGAAAATAGGAAACTTTTTCAGAACTAAAATATGCACTTTCTTCGGGTATCAATTGTAAAGGCAGCGTGATTCTCTACCGAATGAGTATTAGAAAGTTTGTTTTAGTGCATGTTTTATATAAAATATACTTGAATTTATAAGACAATCGAAAATTAATTTTAAAAATGCATGCGAAAAGAAGAAGTCAGTTTTTACTGAGTGCGGTTTCTGCAGCAGGTCGGAAAGAAATTCATTCAAAAGCCGACATCCTGGCGAGTCCGGAATTCTATTGGATTATGCCGCATGATAATAAATTTTTCAGCCCCACCTAAGTAATTCGTTCTAATTGAAAACACCTTTCATAATTTCGTCCAACATTTCATGAGATCGGTCACTCACTGTAAGTCATCCGAGTTCGAGGGTCGTTTGACAAAATTATTCACACGCACATATTTGAAGGCCTTAATGTGGATGGATTACCTTCGTTCCCTCTTTGCTGCCTACTTCAACCCCTGATGGCATTACTCCGGGCGTCTGGTGCAAGACCACGCCTCTTGTAAGTACTTGCACGTCCACACCACTGGCAGTCTGGTTCTCGGCCAATCAGAGCTGGCCAATCAACTACAAGGTCAACTCGGACGTGATCGGACTCAAACCGCTGCAAAGGCTTTCCCACCATCGCTCCGGACGCCGCTCTTGCGACGCCAGACGTGTTCTCTCGATCAACTAGGGGAAGTGCGTCCGCAAAAAGGACGTGCTGTTATAGAAGGTTGCGCTAGACAACAATTACTTAACGGAAGGTCCCGACGGTTGTTTAACGACATAACGTACGCGTTCATGTTTGAAGGTTTTATGTGCAGTAAATGTGCTTTCCCATGAAATGTTGACCAAAATTTTGAAACTTGTTTTCGATCCGAGAATATTACTTAAAGGGGATCATGAAACTACTTATCGCGCAGTATGATCGTAAAACATTTCAGTTACATTCGGATGTTGGTCGTTTACAAAGATCATGCCCGGTAAAATTGGCTACTTAAGTAGTATCAGTTTTTAACATTGATCTTCGATGCTCTAATAAACTGAATTATACTTTTTTTAGAAAACGATGTAGAAACGTATTCTTCCTCGTACTCATTCGATGGCAAATTACGTCTTCTTTAGAATTTATACTTAAAAGGTCGTCTTTCAGTTATAAAAAAACGTTTCGGACTATGAAATTGTTTAGACTGTGGAATGTCCATTCACACAGCATCGCATCAGCACATTTATCAATGCTACTTTGAAGTGTACAAGCTGGTGTGCCCAATTCCTTGATTGCTATGTGACTTCCTCCTAACAGCATAGAGAAATGTCTGATAGTACTCTGACGGAACGTAAACAGAATGTAGCTTAGAAACCCTGAATGCAGGTGGAAAGACAGGTGGGGTACGAAATTATTTGGGAATTGGAAGCGTTCTTAAAAACCGAAAGACACACTTTCTTTGAGTACAATATTTTAGGACGTAATCTGCTACCAAATAAGTACACAAAAGGATGCTTTACTGCACATTATCGATAAAATATAACTAAAATTACAAGGGCATTGAAAATTCATGGGAAAGTTCATACTACTTTAGCGGTCATTTTTACAGAGTGTGGTCTTTTTGGATGGCCTAATAAAGCTCATTCGGAAGCCGTCATGCTGATGCGATTGAAATGTATCACCATTAAGCTGCAGGATATCTAGTCTCATGACCACTTGTAAGTAATCTTTTCGAGTCGAAAACACGCTTCAGTTGACCGCAAAACGCCAGGTAAGCTCGCCAGACGCATGCTGGAGTTCGACTCCAAATGCCAGGACGCGCGCATCCCACCGGAGTTTCTGCATACGACAGTCTGACTTGTATAACCGGAATATTAAGTACCACAAGCAGTGAGAGAAAAAAAAACACCAAATGATCATCCCATTCAAATGCTGACATCCTGATGTGAATGAAATATCTTGGGATTATGCTTCACGATGACCAGTTTCACGAACACTCCTGTGTAACCTTTCCAAATCGAAAACACGGTGAATGCAACCGGTTTCTTTCCGCTGGCTGGCAAAGTTTAACTAATGCTTTCGTAGAAATAGCCCACTCACAAAGACTGTAAGGGGCTAACAAAATTAGCAAAACCTAAGAACATATGATCAGTGGGACATCAAAGTGTAATAAAGGAATAAAAAATGTGACGGTATAGAGAAAATCGGGAAATTCGGGAGATGACAAATCAACTGGACTTGCCCTTGGCTGCTGGGGTCGCGAATTTTACTCCGAGGATTCGCCGGCCTGACATTGAGGCGACAGCCGTCGAGGAAGTGACAGGCCTCTAGAACACCACCCTCAAAAGCCTCTTTGTCAGAGAACGTGACGAAGCCAAAGCCCCGGGACTCGCCCGTTGTCTTATTTTTAATCACACTGGCCTCTGTCACGGTGCCGAACTTGGAGAAGTAAGCTTTCAGATCAGCTTCGGAAACCATTGGTTTCAGTTGACCGACAAATACCGTTAACTGATTTGAGACGAGTTCGGTGGCGGCGTTGTTGTTCAACTTTTTGTCTTCAGAAGCAGAAGAGGCGGTTTCTCCCTTCTCGCACTCAGAGACGCTGCAATTAACAGTTCAATATATTAGAAACTACGATCAATGGAGTATGAGGACGTTAACTCGTGTGTCACAGTATACAAGCTTTCAGTAATAGAGCCAATTTAAAAGGACGGTTCGATCTCCTGGACACAAACTACGGATTATGCTCAAAGAATATAAATATTTGTAATTACACTTGCGTCCAGTGTTGAGTTCACAGGCTCGGACACGAGGAAACGCTGCCTTTAGATTGCTGCGTAACGCCGGGTATCTTGGTGAACGGCTAACCATACGCATGCTCAAATTCTAGTCTAAATGCTAGGACTTCAAGTATCTTACCGGCAGTTCTTTGCATATTGCAGTTTTAGCAGGCGACTGAAAAGAAACTCATTCAAAAGCCGGCACTTACTTAGGTAATATTTAAGAGTTTAGTCAATATTTCATGAAATAGCACACGAACTGTGCATGCAGTCTCATATGGCATTTTCTTTCACTTAACCAATATGCACTATAGTCATGCCACTTACAGTACGTGACCAAACTCATGAAGCTTATTGACAGAAACTGATACGAGCAGTTTTAGACACGAATGACCGAACACGCTGCAGCGGTGCGGAGAAATGACGCCAGCCCTTAAGTTGCGGCTCCTTCGAAAAGATCCAGTCACACATTCAAATTGGACGAGGCCGAAGTTCCCGCTAGAGGTGACAACCGCGTGAGCCGCGAACTTCTCGAGTAATGGTTCATTAGTTTACAGTCCATTAACAAGTGCAACGACCTTCCCCTTCCATACTCGGTGTGGAGATTTCGCCTAGGCGGAGTAATTAGCCACGCGGGGGCGCACAAGTGAGCACTTTTCCCAACTCCAGGTGAACACTGTTCCCAACGCTATGGTCGGCGGGTCAGATGGTCGAGCAATCATCACACCAATATCCAACACACGTGATTAACTTGCAGCAATTAACGGCGCAAATGTCGGCCATCAAACAGTTTTCACACCAAGCGCAACGATCCCTGATGAGGGGAGGGGAGCCGGGAATATTCATAGGAATGCGACTGCATCCTATAAAGAGTACAGCCCCTTGTGCATTAACCACCCGTATCTGCTATTGTCTCTGACGATGAGTCCAAGCAGGAATCCGAAACGTCAAGCTAATAAAGGTCTTGTCCCAGCGATCGTGTCTCCGTCGTCACAGCCAGATGTTTTATCAATTGTTTAAATTCAGGTTTACAAATCTGTGCGATTTCGTGCCCTAAAATGTAGTAATTACGCACACCGGCTATCCCTCTTTTAAATGGGCCGAAATTATTTTCCCGTTTAAAAAAATTATTTGGGTTAACACAGAAAGTACTACTGCCGAATAGTCATTTTCAGTTCTAACCATACGGAACATTATTCTTCGCGTGATCTAACTTCTGCACACACGTAATTCAGAAATAGAACGAGCAAATCATGAACATTTTAAGCAAAATATCAGCATTTCTTTGGCCACTCTGCCCCGCAATCATAGTCACAGGACGGAGTCCAGAAATGAAAACGGCCGCAATGTAAAGAGAAAGGCATGCTATTCTATTGGAGGTGGAAAACAATCAGAATTTTTAGCAACGTGAAAGAGGCAGACAAGTGTCGAATTCCCTCTTGATCTTACCGTGTAAAAACATAAAGTACACACACATCCCTCAACGGAACGCAGTATTGAAGCATTCTTTGAAAAGTTAACTTATTGGAGAAAATTTTCTGATTGGTCGAAAGCATAGTGGTTGCTGACTTCAGTGTTTGACGTTCATTTTTCGACAATTAGGTTTCATGTCTTGGTCGGTCTTCGCATGTGACCCAAACGACCATCTACATGAATAAGAACGCCCAAACACTCGCTACTTCGGTCAATGCCGTCAAGAAGTATCTTATGATGACGGTTTTAATAGACGCACAGTATGGGATCAGTAAATATTGGCAATCCATTGAAAACCATGAAGTATTCAGCGATATTTTAAGGCCGAGCTGAAACTCAATGTAATCCAGAGCAAGGGAAAAGTAAAAATTAATTTCATGGGAGAAAAGATCTCTTTATATACGCAGAACGGTGTGCTTACGATTACATCTGCCAAATCTACTTAAACCTTTTAGTCACCGACTGGCCTTGCAGTATGTGGCTTTTTGAAAATCTTCACTCCTTTGACGTCTCTATAAGCTAAATCAAGCAGAATCCTATTTTCTTTATTGAAAAAAAAACATCTCAGCAGGTTGAGAAGCGTACGAAATACAACGCATGCTCGTGAGACCGTTCTGCAGTCAATACTCAGAATGAAGGCTGTCAGCAAACCGCCATACCTGACACTACGCTAGTTCTTTAATGATATTAAGGTAAACTTTGCTTGAAGATTATTATCAAACATTACTCCATTTTTCTTGTCGTATTTTCGCAGTTTATTGCATGAATAAGCTTTCTGCACATCGAAAACTGGGGTTTACTAAATCACAATCGTGTTGAAATTGTGGGATTTTGTCAAGTTTCTGAAAAAAATTGGTAGCCCTAAACAACGTGATATAACCTTTAATATTTTAATGAGTTCAATTCCCTTACAGTTGCTCTTTATGAATATATATATATATATTGGGTCTATGCTTTGACCTGATTTTGCGAGTGATTACCAATTATTCGTAAGTGTCGGCACATGTCATGGCGCCAAATCACGTACTGTAGATGGTATTTTCGAATCGAAAGCACATTTGCGAATTTTGATCAACATTTCACGAAATAGCACATCCATCGGTATCTGTAGGGTATAGGGTCCCGCGTAGCATGCAACCCCAACATGTACACTAAAATTTCGTGTGACTGCAAACATCACTTATTATTCACCGTTTATACTTGCTAAAATTTCCCGTGTTTAGCAACTGTATGTAAATTTGTCAGCGGCGGTCTTTTCAAAATCTGTTATCTTTTTGAAATTTATTTTTTGTCTTTTTTGAACTATCGCGCTCACTTTCTTCACCATATGGCAGAATAAAGTTAAATTTTCGGCGGAAATTTACTTATTCCCTGTGTCTTTATGCGTACCGCCTGCTCTTCGTCCCGCGAATTGCCCCACCCGTAAAACCCTTTTATCACCATTTGACGCATAACACGGTCCCCAGAGTACAGCAAGTTAGTTGGGGTCCCACACCCTACGCTTGCCCATCTACTGCGCGTACTGTCTCATATATTATGTTATTTCAGACACGAAATTTGTAATATCGTCATGTAACTTACGCCTACGATCCTGGATACTGGTAAAAGGTCATTCTTCAAGCCGGTGGCGAATGATATTACTCCATAAAGGAACTAAAAGATACGCATGGGATTGTTATTTTCCAAGGTAGTCCAACGCACTGTCATGTGACGAGACCTTACCGACTACAAGACACGAATCAATCTTCGCCCCCACAAGGCAAATGGCAGTTCAATCGCCACATGCGGCTATGTCCACCGTGCGCTCTCCACAGCAAGGTGAAGCCAGCTCGATGACTTACGCGTGGATTAGTTTATAGTGGGTGTAGACTTGCGCAGCGTCTACCACACTCCCTCCTTCTCCCCCCTTGCCTGGGTCCAGTGTCAAGACATAGCCAAGCAGACCGGGGATGGAGTGGACGCAGGCGGATGGCGCGGCCGAACCCGCACCTTGGCGCTCCACTTCGCACTCCCTGGTCCACAGCAAACACCTTAACCAGCATTTTGACCAACAACAACAACAATCGAAAAGACGTGGATGACTGGGCAGCCATCTACACGATCTTTGTAATCCAGCTGGAGCCCCAACGCATCTACCGCCAGAGAACCAGGTGCCGGGGATCTGCCAACGCAAACCAGGCCGCGATAGCCATGGTTTGCAGACGCCCACAAACGTTTGGGGCCAGCGTTAGTAGCCAGAGCAATTGCAACAAAACCCAAGGTCTTGCATGTATGATGATATTTTGATTCAAATTTAAGTGGCGCCCACCAGACTGTCTTGGTGCGTGGGGATCGCATACTCCTCGTGATGTATAAAAATCAAATTTACTGTTTTCACTCGGTTTTTTTATTCCAGTAAAATGCTAGAAAATGGGAAAAACCCTCCAAATACTTCGGCAAAATATTCAACAAGGCAGACAAGAAAATACTCTCCGAATCGCCATATAGATATGCAGAATGGCATTACCGACAAAGACGAGGGAGACTGGAATGGCCATTTCTGGCTTATTAGCCGTCGTCAGCCAGTCATACCCAACCCCGAAGTGTGGAACACCCGACGCTCGAACTCGCGTGGACTTCTAACTAACAGGTCGAGAGTTCGAGCCTCGGGTGTTCCACACTTCGGGGTTGGGTATGACTGGCTGAAGACGGCTAATAAGGCATAAATGACCATTCCAATCCCCCTTGTCTTTGTCGGTGATGCCATTCTGCATATACTTATTTCCGGCATACTCTAAAACAAATCGTTTTGGACAGCTGGGCCTTGGTGACGTCTCGCATCTTACGTCCATCTCATGGTCATTTTTGTTTCGCCCCTATCTGTGCTCAGAGGATAGCAGTGATGACCAGTGACTGGCTGATTTGCAAAACATACTTCTGCGTCAATCTGACTGACTGCGCTTTCCATTTACCACCACAATGAAGTCATGCCAATTAACCCACAAACGTGTTTTTAAGAAAAAAACGCATCAGAAGGTTGATTGGTTACCTTGGTTTGTCAACGACATATTAGTCACTACAGCCGCCATGTAGACGTTTTGATTACGACTACACTTCCATCATGGCTGAGGCCGCCGAACTGACCTGCCGCCTGTGTATGGAGCTTTAAGTTCTGCTTTTCGTCTACTGTCCTCCGTGCTCAATTCATATTCACCAGCAAGCATTCCTCTATAGGCATATTACGTGAAAGAACAGTAGAGATAAAATGTTCAACACTACGAACTGCCTTTACTCCATCCCGACTAAAGTTGTGAAACTGCCATTTTCACACCTACTAGGAGGAAAACATTGGCGAGTGACTATATGGTGCTATCGAGACATCTACAAGAAAAACCATCAAAGAGATTTAATTCGAATGCCTAAATGATCTCTGTATTACGGATTCTGTGTGGAAAGTGTTTCCATCCGTAAGCGGAAACTTTTGCGACGTCCGGGATATTGTTGCGCACTGACAGGTTGTCAAGCATCAATATAGTTACAAACTTTTGCAAGTGAAACCGCCAGAGAATCAGGTGCCGGGGATCTACCAATGCACACCAGGCCGCGAAAGCTATGGTTTGCCGAATCATGACATAGCAGATGTCCACAAACTTTTGAGGCCCAGAAGGGTGACACACAGCTCTGCATTTGCCTCGGTCAGCACGATTCAAAGGCTGGATAACTAGTCAGTCAGCAACTGAAAGGCACTACCCATCAGGTAACATACATACACACACTCCTCCCTATGTGCGGGAGGCAAATACTTACCCACTGTCTGCAGGTCTTTTGTTCTTGGCGAGAGACACAGTGATTGGAGTTTCATTCATCTTGTGGGGCTGGGAATCCAGCACCTTCCTCACCGAGTCCAAATCGCGGAAGGTGACATAACCGAAACGGCGGGACTCCTGTCCCTTGGGCAGAAAAACGTCGGTGACAATGCCGTATTCGGAGAAATATTCGTGCAGACTGCACTCCTTAATTGACTCGGGTAAGGATCCAACGAAGATTCTGTGCGGATTCACATCCCATTCCGTTTTTCTCATAAATCTAATTCAAGAGGTAAAACACTTTAACTTCCTACATCTGTATGAGAAGTTTCGCAGGTGTGAGCAAGCTGCATGCCCAA
>CACRXP010000008.1:1638234-1704680 GCA_902702965.1 Spirometra erinaceieuropaei | reverse complement strand
ATATATGACTGCGTCTACAGGCAATACGAAACCTGCCATGGCATTTACATGGAACTAATGTTTTCTCACCAGGGAAGACTGCGCGGCAGAATATGGACGTCCCGTGCCGCTTGAATTGCCAGTCGAAAGCAGCCTCGTAAAACTGACGATTGAGTACTTATTAGGAGGCATTATGGACCAAGTGAAGGGCCACAACACTGTTTACCTGCGGTTACTGTTCTATTATTATTAACTCGTACCTCAAAGCCAGGGCTTATGGTCTATCTTCCTGCGGATTCACCTACATCGAGGCTTCACCTCTGGATGGCAAAAACGAAAATGGGCCATGAGTTTAACTTCACAGTCACCAAAATAGTCAGCCATGTCGAAAACAGAACAGGTAGAAGATTGATTGAATGTTGGGCCTTCGATGAGAAGTCAGTCAATCGATTTGTCTATCTGGCGCCGGCGTACAAAGACCTCAAGTCTTGCGCCGTCGGTCGATGATTGGCCAACACGCCCTATAACTGCCGCTTCTTTGCTGCCGCTGGTATTAACTCTGACGATGGACTTCTGCACGAGTTCAAGAGCTTATAGCAATAAACAAAATGTTCCGGTGCTCCACCACCATTCTTCTTTACGTATACGTACACCTGGAACTCGAATTTTCGCCTTCATTTGCAAAAACTACTCTTTTGTTGGCTACTGACAGTTCGTGGGATCGTCAATAGATATTAGGGGTGGATTTGTTGAGTACAAAAATCAACTGATTGCAAGCTGACACGTGCGCACTAATTACTACTAATAACTAATTAGGTTTAGGCGTAAACGACGAAAGAAACGTCCGGGAAATTATTTTGTCGAGTGGATTTGGTCATTCCGTCGGAACTCGGTAGGCGATTTAAAGGGCCAATTTGGCCCATATTTAGCAGTTTTGCATGAATAGGGGCTCTACTTGACTGCGTTTCCTGAAGTTCCTACCTACTAAGGACTTTTGCGACCTGTCTATATCCAGTGGCGAATGATCCTCACTTTGAAAATGTCTGCTCACGGAAGAATGGTCTGTGAAGCCATTTGTTGACTAGTCGATCGTTAACGACGACACCAGCAGCAGAGTAAGCAGTGGATTTTGGAGACTATCGCGACGGCTTACGCCACTACGACCGCCAGGCCCAATTCTGAACAGGTGGAGAAATGGAATTCAAGTTGTATTCTGTACAAAACTATTAGTGAAGAGGTTGGTAAGAGTTGACTGTCGGACGGGAGCACGTCCAACGCCGCGAGAGTCGTGTCCGCTATTGTGAGACAGTGGGACAGTCGTCCAGCACCTTCAGCGAGGTCACGTCCAAGTCTGCCTCCAAGATGATTGGCCAGTTTGGACAGCTGGCATTGGCCGAGAACCAGGCTGCAATTTGTGCGCAAGTACAAGTAGTGGCGAGAGGCTCAGTGTTGCAACATGCGCCGCCCGGAGTTGGACCATTACAACTTTATCCAGTCAACGGCTACTTGTTGAGTAGGCAGATTGATGTACAAGGCTCCGTATGCGCCGGTCGACTGAGTTCACATCCGGTTCGCAGAATCCTATCAATTTGCTGTTCGTATTTCCTTTATCTTGAGTAGGAACCTGTGCGGTCTGGAATTGCCGCGGAATTAAGGTTTTCTAGGTACACCCTACTCACCAGAACTTCCAGAAGGTGGGTCGCTTTCACTGGTTCAACCGCCAGCGCATACTCATTTTTCCAACTTCCACAAAATAAAGCCAATTATTTAGTACGCGATATAGGGGACGTTGGCTGGGTAAGATCGCAGTTGGTAGCCAGAAATTATGCGTTGATACTGTCGACGTACGTACTTGTTATCAGTAGGTGTGCTTACCTTGTCTAGGGAACTTGTAATCAGTAGGTGTGCTCTTACTTAGTTAGGCAGGTGGCCCGTTCCGGTCAGGCTGTTGGGTTTAGTGAGGGTTAGGGTTAGGTGTAGGTTACGTTTTAGGATTAGGGTTTGTGTTCTGAGGTCAGGTTTCAGTGTTAGAGTTAGGGTTTAGTTTCCCGTTAGGGTTACGGTTAAGGTTAGGGTTAAGGTTATGGTTAGGGCTATGGCTAGGTTTTGGGTTAGCGTTGGGTTTTAGAATTTTGGTTACGTTTCGGTTTTGAGGCTTTGGGTTAGGCTTTACTATTGCCGTCAAGTTTGGATTTTAGGGTTAAGGTTAGAGTTTAAATTTCTGACATTATTCCACCTACTTAAAACTTCCCAACACTTTCCCTGGTAACTTTACTTTTTTTCCAGAAACTCCAGCATTCCTCTACCAGCCCTTCCATTTACCCCACCCATATAACCCCCCTTCCCACCATTCCCGTACGACAGGGACCCGGCTGTACGCCTCCCTATTCCTGGTTACAAACTGCGATCTAACCGTTGATTGTCTTGCGACTATCCCATAAACCTCCACTCAAATAAGAACAGACTGCATGACTATGTTGATCTATTGGTAGGTACCATGATCGGGTACAACCTCGGAAAAGGACAGAATAACTTAACTCGATGGCCAATACACCCTGCCTCCCCCGTTTGCTGTGAGCTTAACACCAAGAATTCGCCAGACGCAGTCCCTCAAGCACTTCGCTCCTGATGGCCCTGTTTTGATGACGCTGGACGCAGTCGCCCTCCGTCCCTCCGGACTCTTGCCCTTAACCCCCCCCCCTCCCGCCGCTCCACACCGAATCAAAAGTGGCGTCGTAACCAGCCTCTTTCGCGGTCCCTTCGGTCATTATTCACACAATGTCACCCCGGGTCGGAGCTCTTGGAACTTCCTCTCAGCCACTGCCTACGGTATCCTCACTTTTCGACCTAGCCGTTTCCATGCACGTTCAACCGAAGAGTTGTTGCGATGGGCCAACTGAACCTGTAGTGCAACATGCAAACATCGGGAGACTGTGGCGGTGTTAAATATGTGCAAGGAATTCACGACGGTGTGCGTAACGGCCAAATGCAGCTTGACGCCGCTCCGCCGAGCGGTAGTTGGGGACACCACTGACGCACGAGAGTTTTTTGTCACAACAGTGGACCTTGTCATTTATCGCCGGCGTCGCTCCGTCTTCTTGAACATTCCTGGATAGAACATGCGTTAAGCAGGCTAGTGGATGTCTGCCTTTCTGGCTTTCCCAATGATGGAATACTGGCTCCGTGATCTACACGCTGTAAGGTGGGTGTCAGCGAGATTGCACAGAATCCGAAATGGTTCGAATGGTTGGACTGTAGGAGACTTTTTGAAGATTTGAAGGACTGAATGGCATTACCGGCAAAGACAAGGGAGACTGGAATGGCCATTTCTGGCTTATTAGCCGTCGTCAGCCAGTCATACCCAACCCCGAAGTGTGGGACACCCGAGGCTCGATCTCGCGGCCTGTTATTTGGAAGTTCACGCAAGAGAGAGAGAGCTCATAAGGCACAACAGAACGAGTGACTTCCGTAAGAACGATCGATGAGCGCCCCCTACCATTTGAAGGGCTATTGTACTGCTACCTGCACCGATAAGCACTTCAAACACACAAGTAATTTAGATGGGCATCGTCAACAAAAATAAGGGACGTCCGAAGAGCCATCTCTCTATCAGTGATTTATAAAAGCCGATAAAACCAATCCCACTCCAAGCCGGAAAGAGCAAACATGTAATACTTAGTGAACGACTTACAATAAGCTCTTGCTTGCTCAAATGCTGTCTTGAAGCTACGTATGTATTGGGTGATCTTCTATAATTGTCTGGCAGTCGCCGGGGCGATAGTTGCAGGTTAATTAGCATGGACATCTAGACGATCTGGTTGCATCACACGACCGGCAATTCGACCAATTTCTCCTATATCCCCGCAAGCAGTGGCAGTGAATGAAGCTTTTAAAAAAGAGAGAACGATCAGACGCAAGATCTTATTTCGTAGCCGTACCTGTTAGGGGTTAGGGTTCGGGGTTATGTTGGGGCTTGTCCGCTGCAGGTACGGCTACGAAAGAAGATCTGACCCAATCATATAATTAGGATTGCACTGCTAACACGCCAAGTTTTAAAATGACTTCATAATGTCATCGTCACGATCTACGCATAATCGAGAGACAGAGTCTGAAGCACTGTCATCTAAAGTCTTCCTCAAAACATGGTCATAAGCGTAAAATATGGGATTTTACGTTCTTGGAAAGGGCCAAGACCGTAATGTGTGAAGACTCACCGTTTCCTGCATTTTGCACAGATATCATCCACATCCATGACGCAGCTCCGGCTGGCCTGCCTATGCGACTGCAGTGCACGCCAGATCGGTCCAGTGTGTAAGCCATTGTGACCAGTGCGTTCGCAGCCCAACCACTTCAGCCAATGAGGGATAGGCTGAAAAGTGAATGGCTCTAAAAACCACCAATCAGAAGGGTCGCAGACCAGCGTCGGCGCCCGGTATTAATGCAAAACCTCCGTCTTTCAGTTGAAGCGCTTCGCGCCCGTATTTCACATCAATAGTAGTGAAAATCCCATTCCCAGGTGGCATATCAAAAGAAAAGGGGGCGTTCACCGGGAGGGGTTTATTTGAGATCCGACGTATCGGGTAGTTTATTCGTCTACCCATCCTCAGGGACTGGGAGGTCCTGTGCACAGCACTCCTTATTATGGCGCCCTTTGTCCAATGCGTGATCCGCCAATGCCGCCTGTGTGGCTGCATCCAACCCGCATGTCACCGTGACCTGAATCGCCCCCGTCGGCCGCGGTGATGACTGACGGCCCCGATTGTCCCGCGCCGTGACTGTCTCCCGCTAAGAAGGTTCGTAAAGTCAGATAGGGTGGAGGCAAATTGATGTGGCGGTTAACAAAGCGGTCGGTGGACATCCAGGCTTCTTGCACTTGCCTTGCTGTGTGATCGCTGCCCCGGCCCACAATCTCAACGGCGTCAAAGTTGAAGATGTGGGCCGTTGAGATTGTGGGCCGGGGCAGCGATCACACAGCAAGGCAAGTGCAAGAAGCCTGGATGTCCACCGACCGCTCTGTTAACCGCCACATCAATTTGCCTCCACCCTATCTGACTTTACGAACCTTCTTAGCGGGAGACAGTCACGGCGCGGGACAATCGGGGCCGTCAGTCATCACCGCGGCCGACGGGGGCGATTCAGGTCACGGTGACATGCGGGTTGGATGCAGCCACACAGGCGGCATTGGCGGATCACGCATTGGACAAAGGGCGCCATAATAAGGAGTGCTGTGCACAGGACCTCCCAGTCCCTGAGGATGGGTAGACGAATAAACTACCCGATACGTCGGATCTCAAATAAACCCCTCCCGGTGAACGCCCCTTTTCTTTTGACCTCCGTCTTTCCTTTGCCGAAGCCGGATGATATGTTGGTAGGTCGAGTATAAACATCTGCCTACGAAATCTCACTCATTGTTAACTCCTGAGACCAGAGACTCATGACAAGATGTTGTCATTGGGTTGGTTAGGTAAACGTCCGCGAAAATGTGCGAACGAATGAAATGACAGTTCGAATACTGGAGTGCGCCTATATTCGCGTTGTCGGCATTGAAATCTGCCAGTGGGTCCCTAACGATTTTAGGAGTGTTTCATGCCTGAGAACGCAGGCTGGAGGAGAGGATGCGTCAAGCTCTCGGAATCCGCTGTCGCCGATCCTCATGCTTGAAAAGGCACATTTCGCGACGTCCTCGAGGCCAGCTAGGTGAAGCATGGTCACATGAAAAAAAAAACAAAAAACATCCGGCTTCACTTTTCGATCAATAAACCGTGAGAGCTAATACTCTTCAGTACGTTTCTTTCTGAAATGCGCTTTATCAAATGCCTTGTCTGCTGATATCACCTCACTTCATGCAACCAATAGTTCTGAGGTTATGAAACAAATAAATTAAAATTATTGTCACCAAAGACTGCCTCTATTCATTCACGTCATCCATAGAACATTTGAGGTATATAAGCTTACCAAGGTTGAGAAAAAAGCTAGTAGGAGATCCGAAAACCTTCCGCAGTATTACCGCTGCCAAATTCACAGGTTTTCGAACGGGTAATTGGGCAAGGTTACCTTCTTTGGCAACCGATTTTTGACGGGAGACATCACAATCAAAGGAGTACACACGAGTGTTTCCAAACATGAGAAGCCGAGATAGTGAAAGGTCAGGCGATGCACAAAAGGTGGCAGAGTTATTCTTTGCAAATGTCCTCTGTGAGCCAAGTGTCCCAATACAACCAAAACAGGAACCGAGTCTGAGCGAATTGATGGCATTATTGATTTATGAGGCTATGGGAGTACATGCCTTCTGGACGGTCAAGTCTGCCAGAGGGGGGGGTAGGGATTTGCAATAGGTTGCCCCATTTTGATCCCACTTTTGCGGGAGATTTTGAACAGAAATTTATGTGAAAAAGCCCAACAACTACCCCCCATCTGCTGGTGGCTTTCTGTCGGCTACCGTTTCTCATTCTCTGGAGATGACATCTTGGCTAATTTTAACTTTATTGTAGTCCTCTTATTAAAACCTACTCTCCACAGCTAGGGCTCCGTCAAAATAAAGTCATCCAGAACTTTAGGCATTTCAATAATTCGACCAATTGCTTAAGCAGGGTTAAACAGAGAGGGAAGGGGAGAGAGTGAAACACGCTTTTTTCTGAAATTACTATTCCGAAACTTCCTCCATTCCCGCTGCCAGAATGCAAGTTAAAAATGATGAGGGGGTAAATGAATTTACTAAAAACACCAACGTTTTTAGTCACAATTCGAATCTTAGTTTCTGTTATTCGGTCTGTTTACACATTAGGTTTTACGCCAGAATCGGTATGCTGATGTACAGCAAGAGATATGTCAGAAGCCTCGGAGCATGGGACGGAAAGACTTCGCAGCAATTCATTCAGGGAGAGGGGAATGGACAGCATCATTCAGAATCGGACCAGCAAACGGCTTGACCGTTATGGAATGTTGTTGTATTAAGAAACAGAAGAATCAAATGTGGTTATGTAGCCCCACCTGAGGTAAACAAACCCCAGCCGCCTGTAATATGAGACCGGTGGCAATGGAGGTTTTCGCAGATGGTACCGGGGAACGCACAGGCGAAGAGGTCAAGTAGTTGTATGCAAAGGAAAAGCTATTGGAAATGCGCGGTTGTACTTTAAATGGGTTGGAAATAGTTGCCCTAACCCCTAACCGCAACACCTAACCCTAACTCCCGACTCCAGTCCCAACTCTTACCCTTAACCGCAGCTCTTAACCCTAAGCCAACGGTATTGTATCTATCAGGTGGGGCTACATAATCACATCTTGCCAACATAAGAAACACCAACAGTGGAAAAGAATACAAAGAGGGCACGTTTTAAAATGAACATATCTTTTTAAGCAAAGGAGGAAACACAACGGGAAAACACTTGAGAATAAGGGGTCATCTACAAATATCCAGACTAGGGATGTGATCTGTGACAGGAACTTAAAGGACGGAGATAATAAACAAGCTTACGAACTTTGGTAAAAGGTTGTCAGCATGAAGGAAGAATGATAGATTCGAGGACAAGGTAAGACCAAAGTTACGGAAAGATGATGTCTCATTGGAGAAAATATCAAGGGATTCAGAAATAGGAGAGGCTCGCTTTCGAAAAAACACATTGGACAGATTTTTGATCGTTAAACAGAAGGCCATTTGCCAGCGACCACTCAGAGACATGATCCAAACCATTTATCGGAAACCGGGAATGAGTTTGGAATTCAACAGGTTGGCCATCAATAACATCAACCGTATACTTGACATAGGGGCAGCCATTGGGCGATCTCAGGTCGTCAGTCTGGATATCAATATTATTCACTAACCGGTTTAACTTACTGCCCTTAATACTTAGGTCTCGTGATATAACATTCCTCAGTCTGTGAAAACATTATCATCTACGGCATCGGTGACTCCCACCGGTAATGCAGACTTTATACCTTCCTGTCATAATGAACAACATCTAACGCACTATTTTTTGTGAATTTTTATTCCACTTACGCCTACTTTTTTCGCAAATTTTCTCAATAGTGTGTCATTGTCACCCTACTTATTACGTCCCACTCCAACCAACAACTCGATGCCCCCGTCCAATCCATTCATGCCCTCAATTTCACCTCGCCCGAATTCTGGCAACATGCTCTGGAACTTTATTTCATCCTTGTTGAATCAGCCTTTTATTCTGCTAACATTAACAAGAAGTTGGCGAAATACCACAAACTTATAGAGATTCTCCCCGCTAGTGTTACCTTCCAAGTCCAGTTCTTGATATCTTATACCCCCATTGATGCTCCCTATTCCAGAGAGACAGAGGGAGAGGAGGTCGCTTTATTTCGTAATAGTAAATTCTAAATTTTCAGAAAGAAATTGGCTCCATTCACTATCGGCAGTAAATAAGTAAAATGATTATTCCAGAGTCAAAAAGTATGACATAAAAGGAACGATTATTATGGTAGCAGTTCAGGTCTTCGCGTCTGTATTTCTATCTCTTCACACGTAAGATAGCGCGACAGGAATGGCAATACAGAAGCTCGAAATACCAATGTGCGACAAGACACAAGTCGGAAGCCGCAACACATCGAGTAGGAAGACTTCGCAGAAATAAAATCAGAATGGAAGGGATTGGAAACGTCATCTATAATCCGACCAGCAAATTGCTTGACCGTATTGAAATGTCGTTGTAGGATAATATCGACTAAAAAAATATAAAAAACACCAGCGACAAAAGAGGACATTCGGAGGACTCGTTTTAAAATTAAATTACACTAAAGGCAATAATCCTTCGACTTAATCCTGTATCTGACAGACAGCGCTATCACCTGTTTATTAGGGAGGAATCACTGGGCGGCCGGAAGCCCGCAGAACTTCTGCATCGAATGTGTTCTCTCCTTGGGGACGGGCAGATTGATGATAAGCTCGTCAAAGAGATATCTATAGAACGTCTATCTGCATATGCTCCAACGATTTTGGCGTCTGGTTCTCAAGATCTCATGGTCGCAGCTGACTTAAATAACGCATCAAATGATAAATGTGCAGCGGTTCCAGCCGCACTCCGTTGCTCAGATCTCCTCATCCACGTCGACAGTGAATAAACAAGTGGCCGCCCAAACCTCCGAAATGGGTCACAAGTTTAATTTCGCAGCCAACAAAATAGTCGCCCAAAGGGGAAAAAATAGGCCGAGACTTGATTGAAGCTCGGGCTTTGGATGAGAACTCAGTCAATCAATTTATCGATCTGGCGGCGGTGTAAAGGGCCCTGCGCAGTCACCTCCAGTCTCGCGCTGTCAGTCGATGATTGGCCTACATGACCTATAACTGTCGCTTGTTCTGTTGCTGCTTCTATCTCTGTCGATGGACTCGAAAGCTCAGGACAACAAACAAATTGTTCCGGTACTCGAACCACCTTCTTCTTCTTCACTTATGCAAACACTTTTAAATCTAAATTTCGCCTTGATTCGTGAGTGAATGAACAGTTAGTTATGCAGATTTCGGCCTTGGCCGATGCTAGGGCATCCCCTGAACTACAGCTTGCACGCCCTACTTCCAGCTGTCGTCGTCCTCGCTTGCAAACTCGGATCGCTAATATTTGTTGGCATCATAACAACTTCGGTGTAAAGGCTGGTCGACGTTCATCCATCTGGTGCGGGACTTCGTTGAAGGCGGAGGAGCAATCCAGGAATGTACATGTATACGCACAGCAACCCTTGTCTAACGCTTTTAGACCAGAAGGAACCTCAAAAGCAACAGCATCCAAGGCACTACGCCTGGCTCTCTATGTAAATTGTACTAGGTCGCAATGATTGAAGGAGAATGGCATAAGGGTTCAGCAAACGCCAGAAATGCGAAGGAGCATGCAATTGGGCGGAGTGATTCTTACTGTGCACTAAGCGTCATGCATCTGTAACTCTGTGCAGGGCATTGTAATAAGAGGTGTTAAAGTTGTAAGTAATAAACCGGTCTATTGCGAGCAGAACTAAAAAGAACCAGGTGGCTGCAAGAATTCGGTGGGAGAATAACTTGCTGTTGAAAGTTGTAAAAGTTTTTGGCACATTTTCATGTCATTACAAAGCAAGCGCTATCTGAGAAGAACGGTAATATGTGATTATATAGCCCCCCTGATGGACACAGTATTGTTTGAGTTAGGGTTAGGGGTTAGAGTTGGAGGTTATTGCTAGGGTTAGCGGTTAGGGCAACTATTTCTCGACCCCGCAAAGTGCAATCGCGCATTCCCAATAACTTTTCTTTTGCACACAACTGCTTGACCTCGTCGCGTATGAGTTCCCCGGCCCCACCTGTAAAAACCCCTGTTACCGCCGGTCTTGTCTTACATGTGGCTGGGATCTGTTTACTGATCTGACCGAACATTATATGACTGAATTCGGCCTTGGCGATAACTAACTTGTCAGCCGCTAAACGATGAGGACGACTAAACACGGGTGGTCCCGTAGTCGAAATTTAATGCATGACACAATGTTTAATAGGCTGGTCAAACTGCGAAGTCCGAGTGATATATGGGCATTCCGAAGGCAAATTATGATAGGAAGTGGAAGAAGGAACTGTTGAAATGCATGAGCTAGGGGATGAAAGGTACGAGTTGAACAATATAATATACGGATGTCATCGGGTCGATAGGTTTATGGGACCTGATATCAACGAGTAAACCGAAAAAGGATATAAATTCGGCACTGAGAATGGCAGTGTGAACACCAGCAATAGTAAATATCCAGCGCAAAGTACGTCGTAACCCAAGATCTAAAGTAAGAGATCGTTGACCAAATGTTTCAATGGGGCTATTATTAGCTGCCTGGGGAAAAAATGAGGCGCTTGGTTATATACGGTCAGTTGGAGAGGTTGAAATTAGACTGATGTCTGCACCAGTGTCTGCGGGGAAATAACTGGAGGAACTGCTGTCGAAAATGTTGAGCAGGCGACTTGGGGTGACTGGACCGACCGGTCGCTGCTACCGTCCGGTAGGTGAGTTTTCTGCCGAAGATTTCTCGCAACGAAATGGGGGTTGGCAGTGATGGACTTTTAGCACATAGATGTGGTAGTACAATCAGAAATGGGCAGGGTTGACACTGCAGTAGGAGACCTCTGACGGCGCGAAATGGGCGGACTTCGAGGGTGAGAGACGTGCGAAGCACGAAACTGGGAAACTTAAGGCAGGAGGTCGTCCGGGCCTTTCATGACATTACTGATTGTGGGTGAAGCTGTGCTTCGACTAACAGGAGGCTGGTAATACTCGAGTATACGTTCAGCAATCTCTGCGAGCATCTGAACATTCGAAGGAGGAATTTAAGGCGCAAGGATCGCTTGCAAAGAAGAGGGTAACCGTTAAACGAAAAGTTGCGTGAACATGGTGGCATCCAGCTTTTGTCCGTCCGCCAGCTTTTCCAAACGCCCAAGAAGCTACTTAGGCTTCCTGTCACCAAAGCCCTCCTCAGAAATCAAACGCTACGGTCGTTTTTGCCCTGATAGGGAAATGCGGGAGATGAGAGCCTCCTTTGGGGCAGTATAAGGGGCTTCTGTGGGCAGGCAATCTATGATGTCGCGAAGGTCCGTGGCGATATCCATTAAGAGTGCTGCCACAGCGTACTGAAATTTTGGCGTGGTTTATTTTGCATCCCCGCTTGATTAATACCATATGGTGAGCTTTCAAAAAAAATTTGGTACGAATGCGCCAACCTTACAAATATCACCTATTTGTATTTTCCTTTCATTTTAATCTAGAGAGTGACCGCGTCAAGGAGTGATCATATGTCAGCCTCGGTTACTTCAGTTATCAGTTCACATGCACTTGCCTCCGCGTGGTTCGAGCCCTGCTTGCATTCTTTTAATTATCCTACTCCAGCGAATGGCCAAGTAGACCTGCTACAGGAATTGTTCTGACTACGTGGAACTCCGTCGGTTCCACTACAGCGGTCATACACTGCGAATTACCACGCGGTACCCTCAGTAGCCTTCCAGATGTGACTGCGCCCCCCATATCCTCTTAGTCCAGCGAGTGGCTGTGTCGGTGGGGGGAGTTTGTACACGCCACCCTCACTCACTTGCCTGTGCGTGTTTAGAGCTCTGCTCGCGCTCTCTTTCCTTTCCTTACCCAGCGAGTGGCTAAGATGGGTATATTAACTAATATTGTTTTAGTAAGCTAACCATATGATATTACTCAGGTGGGGCTGCAGAACCAAACCTCGCCGGCATTTCGTATCCTCTCTTGTAATCTCGCAGAGGGCGAGACAGGACCCTACAGCACGCAGCCACAAGGCGATGTCACCAAGCCACACGGATGGCAGGTCAAAGGTGTGAATGCCGGCTATCGGCTCGCTGGTGGAATCATTGGACATAAATAGCCGATGTCGGTCAGAGGTCAGATAACTGGGGTAGCTGACTGGCGCTTTGACACGGAGAGTGAAGGATAGCACTCGTAGTGGATGAAAAGGTGAGGCAGCGTAAATAACAAATAAGGGCTAGTTAAAACAATCTGATCAATAAAAAGTGGGGTCAGGATGAATCCGAGTGGAAATACGTATGCACAGAAATGAAACAGGGTCACTAATGTAAGTAATAAATCGTTCTATCGCGAGTTGAATTAAAAAGAACAAAGTAGCTGCATGCATGCAGCATGACGATAACTTGATATTGAAAGTTGTAAAAGATTTTTGGCGCATTAAAAGTAAGCGCTTTTTCATATCACTAAAAAATAAGCGCTATCTGACAAGAAAAGAGCTTAAGGAGAAATAGAGAGACACCATCCGCTCCTTCAGCTGTTGATTCACGCCATGTTTCATGAAGTGCACTGACCACAATTGTTATACATCAAAAAATATACGGGGGACAACACGGCTCTTAGTCGGCACAGCAAGAGCCTGCAACTATACCTACCACCACACCGCAAGCGTTGGCACTAGCTATGGTTGCGCATTCCCAAAAACCTCTGCTGGACTCCGATTTAGCTCTCGTCTTGATCCAGGTCATCAGTAGGGCAAGTTGTCAGAGCACCACAATTATCACGACCCGGTCCCGCCCCAGACACCACTAGGCGTCTTATACTTTGCACAGAAGCTCAGAGACAGCGAAGCGTAATGTGAGAAGTGGTCAGCGTTAAGTTGGCCAGTCTATTGGGTGAAAGAACAGCGAGCGTCTCTGATTGGCTGTCCTCGAGGCTGTGTGTATGCCTGTTCTGGCCGTTCGCGAGATGTGACAACATGACTCCTGGCCTGGCATACGTGGTAGGCTGGACGGCTTAACTTGACTTAGGTATGATCAAACTCACAGCTCCCGAGCGCAACCTCGTAGCATGAGTGGTTAGAGCGTTGGCTGTACTTATCGCGGATGCCTAAGCCGAGAGTGAGACCCTGGCCACTACGACCTTCCGAATCGGTCTCGAATGGGAAGAGAAGGTGGCCGCCGGTTGGGAGGATTGTTCATTCTGTACAGAATAACAGGAAGAGAGGCTGAGGGGAGATGCCAGCCGGACGACTGTACGTCCAGCAGCGGAATAGCGGCCTCCCCCAAGTGTCCGTCAGGGTATGCATCAAAGCGTTTTAAGACAGCCCACGTCTGATTTAGCCTTGAATCTGATTGGTTGATTGGGAAGATCGAGTGGGCGAATGCCGCACAGCCCTGGTGAGCACGTGCGGACACTTGCTAGAGGCCCATCGTTGAGATAGGCGCTCGGAGTATGGCCACCAGAGGGTTCCAGAGGCGGCGGGTTTGAGGCACTACACTCCAATCTACCGTCGCCCGGTTAACAGGGCCTTACCCTGTCATTTCATTTGCCCGACGCTGCGTATGCACCCTCGAATCCTTCATCAGAGGCGGCAACAAAACATGCCTTTAGATGCGTCGGGATTGGAGTATTTATGGGATGTGATTGCTACGCAACCATGCACAGCAAACCTCCTCTAACACCGCCCTCCTTCACAAAATTTTTACGCGAGATTATGAGCCAAAGTTTGTTGAAAACGTACATTCCTCCACACTCTAGATGTTGACGATGTCGTGTTGCCTATGTATTTGTCATTCTTAAGAGCCAGTAAGATGTTCAAATGTCGGCTCAATAGATATCCTTGTGGCGGTCAAGGATGTGAGATCAACTTAAACCACGCACAATAATTTCGGTTCGTCTCATATCAGAAGTCAGGGAGCTGTGAGGACCAGTTTACTCTGTACACAGGTCAGGTTGCCGTAAGTTGACTGTTTGCTTGCAACAGAGATAAGCGTCCGTTCACGGAGTGTCAGTCGCAGTGAGTTGTTTACGCGGGAGTGAATGTCTGTCAGCAGGAAAGGGTGTGATTGGTCGTGTGATTGGACAAATTGGGGGAGGAATAGGGGCGCATACTCACAAGGGCTCACGGGTATCGAGCCAGAGCGTTCGATGCGCGTGAGGTGATGAATGTTTGTGAGGGCAGCCGAGTGTCACTGAAATTGGACCGGAGGTGTTCCGGTTCTAGCCAGAGGGGATGGCTGTGTGTCAACGGTTGTCGCGGCCATCGTTCGACAAAACGGAGCCGGAGAAAAGGGGGCTGGTGCAGCATGCACTTCATGTCTGCAGTCGAAATTCCTTCGGGTCAGATCATATTTCGTAGGCGTACCTGCAGTAGACAAGCCCCAGTCGCCTGTCATGCAGGACCAGTGGTAATAGGGGGTTTAACTATAACCCCTAATTCCAATCCCTTACCCTAACCCCAACCCATAACCCCTAACCCAACCCTTACCTTAACCCGTAACCCTGACCCCTACCCCCTAACCTCTAAGCCTAACCCCTAACAAGTACAGCTACAAAATAAGATTCGCCGATTTCGAGACTAATAGCCGAGGTGGTCCTACAACGGCTGGAGTTGCCGGTTTTCCGACAGCACAGACCGATATTCTGGGCTCGGTATGTGGATGACACCTTCGTCGTCATCGACAGGGATCAGGTGCTGACATTCAAAGAACATCTCAAAGCCTTCTTCCTAAACATTCAATTTACGATGGAGGTGGAGGAAAACAACCAGCTGGCCTTCCTGGATGTCCTCGTCTGCCAAAAAGATGGGGGTGGCCTAAAACCAAAGTGTTCAGGAAAGCGACAAATACGACGCAAATAGTAAACTTCAACAGCAACCGCCCGATCAGTCACAAACGCAGTTGTGTGAGGGCGCTATACCGGCGCGTTAAGACGCACGGCAATGAAATGGAAGACATGGTTGATGAATTACAATATTTTCGACGGGTAATGAGAGCCAATGGCTTCCCGCGCAACTTTGTCAACCAGTGCATACAAAAACGACACCAGGGACCAAATCCAACCAGCCCCAAATTTTGGCGGTCTCTTATATACGTGAAGAACGTCTCGGAAGCCGTCAGTCGTCTTCTCACTCCATTTAGAGTTGGTATTGCACACAGGCCGGAAGCAACTATCGGGCCCCAAGTCATATTACCGAATGACCCACTGCCACGGCAGAAAACGTCTGGAATAATTTACTGGATCTGGTGCAGTTGCGGACAAAGCAACTGCGTCGGTGAAACTGGGAGATTACTCCGTACGCGAATTGCCGAGCACGCAGCGTGAGCCACGAGCTGCTCGAGTCATGGTTCTCAGGCCCGCAATCCATCAAAAAGCGTAATGACCTCCCGTTACCATATTCCGTGCTGAGATTTTCCCTGGACAGGAGAATTAGTCACGTGGGGAGGGCGCTGGCGAGCAATTATCCCAATGAGAGTGAGCCAATTTGCCGAGCAGTCGTCACACCAGCATCCAGCACGTATGACGAAATCGCGGCCATTAACGACTCGGACGCGGACTGACAAGCCACCATCGCATCAATTACGACCCCAGCGGTGATTGCGAGAGCTGTTAATTGCAGTGCGCATATGGCCTCACGACAGTCACCTGCTATAAATACTGCAGTTCTTGCGCCGCCATTACCCTTATTTGCGACTGTCTCTGATGATGGGTTCGAGTGAGAATCCGAAATGTCGGGCCAATAAATTTCTTGCTCCAGTGATGACATCCTCGTCTTCTGAACATAATAAGATCTTGCCTTCTTTTTATGTCGATGGCACCGCTCCGTAGACTATTTGCATTGAAGGTGCGCAAGTGTAAGACACCTGTTTATCGCCTAGCACGCAGTCCACCGAGCACGTGACTACTGCCCTACGTACGTTGCGTCAGAATGGAGGGTTTATTGTATACAGAACCCGATATGTCCTCTCAGTGGCCGCCGGCGGAACCAGGGCTGGTGATGACTGTGGCCAATCATGCCTGGAAGTCCTTGGAACAGTGATGACAGCCGCCTTTGTAGGCCCGTGGGCCAAGCTCAAGTGTCCTCCAATCAGTGTATGTAGCATTTGCCGAGGTTTGTTGTCCTATTGGCTTAGGATGCTGGTTGCAGGACAGGGTGGGGGTGGGTGGCGCGTTCGAGTGGCGCATGGGCAGCTGCGACTGTCTGCGGACGCACATTCGTCAGAGTGGAAGCCGGTCGGTTGGCTGCAGGTTAGTACGTCTGGAACGGCTCGCTGCAAGGGGTGAATGACCTTGAGGCAGCGAGGCTTTGAATAACGACGCCAAGCCGGCCATGATGGCTTCCCGCAAAACATACGCACCAGTGGCATGCCTTTGACTTTGGCTTTCACATCACGTCGGCCACTGCATTCAATTCCATTACCAGGTGGTCGACAGAATCAGACAGTCGACTGGCGCATCGCAAAGAGAGGGGACAACCAAGGAGATCCAGCCTTATGACACATCAAAGCATGTCTTACTTCTAATAAATATGATGCACGTCAGTCAGTGGCAACTCGTTAAGACATACCGCATGGAAGCCTGCCAACTGACAGGAGAACGGAGTCAGGCTGCAATGGCTCCTGCCTAATGAGGGCTTTAGGACACTTTCTCGTGAGTGAAGTCTGCGCCGCACTGGCACTTAAGGCGGAAATTAGGTCATGTGTGCCGGACGCGTAGGCGGGGTCTCTAGCATCGTCAGCCACTCTGTCTGCGCCCACCTCCAGTAAGCTTAAAAGGGTCTTGTCCTCGGAGCAGGATGCGTAAGGGAAGAGTCTCTACAGTGAATGCTGTACAAGTCACGGATGGCGTGTTCACTTCCTGGGACACGCAGTGAATTTCAATCATTTCGACAATGTGTTATACAAAGTTATACAATACATAGATAGATGTATTGGAGGTCTGACGTTTCGAGCAGTCTTTTCTTCCACCCATCTTCAGATATTGAGAGGTCATGCACACAGCTCTCCTCATATGGCACACTGTGTTTGATGCCTGGCCCGCCGATGCCGCCTGCGTGGCTGTCCGGCCACGTTTGACTCAGCCTCGAATTTGACTGGTCGGTTGGACGAATGCTAGACAGCCCTGGTGCGTTCGTGCAGACAATCGCGAGAGGCCCAGGGTTGAGACAGGCACTCGGAGTAGGGCCACTACAAGTGCTCCCTTCCGCGTTAGACTGAGTGAATGTGAGACGTACTAACGGTATTGTTCTCGGCAGCGTGGATGACGACCACTTCAGTGCCGTCCCAATTGTGACGTGATGGTTCCTATCAAGAGAGTGCGCAAGCACGATAGATAAGGAGTCACGTCGCGGCATAGTGTTCGCAAGTACGAGTCCCAAGGTGTCGACCCGTGTGACCAATACAAATGCACGGAATACGGTAAATGACGTTAGTTTGCTGTTCTTTGGGTATGGTGTCCTTCGCCCGGGATACTACTGCGCGTAAGCAGTACGCCGTCTTGCAGGCAATGCAGATGCCAAACCGGATTAATTGTTGGGCTATAACTTCGGAAATTCCTTGCATGTAGGGCAATGATTGGTATTTTCTTTGTGCCACTTCCCCATTAGAACTCCGACCTTGTGGTTGCCTCTGACGTCTGAGGTATATAATAGTGATGCAGCGGCCCTCGCCGGCTTCCTTCTGGGACTGTATGAACAGAAGCCAGACTGGGCAGGCCGTAAAAACCCCCGCTGTTGGTGGGCGGGTTTACCCGATCAATAGTTGTAGTGATGCTGATGTTAGCCGCTGGTACACCGAGAAGTCTAGAGTGTCCGCTCTTCATGTATGCAGCCTGCGTTTTGATCTATTGTGGCGGTCAAGGATGTGAGATCGACTTAAACCACGCACAATAAGTTCGTTTCGTCCACTGTCAGAAGTCAGGGAGCTGTGAGGACTAGTTTATTCTGTACACAGGGCAGGTTGCCGTAAGTTAGCGATTTGCTTGCAACAGAGAAAAGCGTCCGTTCACGGAGAGCGTCAGTCACGGTGTGTCTTGTTTACGCGGGTGTGAGTGTCTAGGTCAGCAGGAGGGGGTGACTGTCTGCGTGGTGGTCGTGTGATTGGACAAGTTAGGGGACGAATGGAGGGCGCATACTCACAAGGCCTCACGCGAATCAAGCCAGAGCGTTCGACGCGCGTTAGGCGATACTAGTTTGTGAGTGCAGCCGGGGTTCGCTGCAGCTGGACCGGAGGTCTCCCAGTTCTAGCCGGCGGGGGTGGTCGTGTGTCAGCGGCCTGTCAGTGCTTATCGCGGCCATCGACCGACAAAACGGAGCCGGAGAAAAGGGGGGCTGGAGCGGCTGCTACACTATCTGCCCACTACCCGACGCTTTCACGGTAGGCAGATGGGTGACCGACCTTTAATCAGAATTCCAGCGAGTGCGATAAGTGGCCCCTCCTGAGTCGGACGAATAGGCGGCGACGCCAAGGATATGGTAAAGTACATCGACTGTCCCAACAGAATGTGACAAGGCGCGTTACCGCTTTCAGGACGTGAAAGCCCGGTAGAGTAGTTCTTATTTCGATTGCCCTGGAAGGTTCAGTATCCTTGGCAATTCCGGTTGAAGGCTAGGTAGCCCAATCGGGATCGTTACATTGACCCTCCGCAGCTGTGAACGTTAGTCAATCGTGACGCCCTGCTCCTTTATCCGCTGGCATGCACTGACTGAATCAGATGTGATTGTTGTTGTTGTTGTTGTTGCAAGCACCAATAGGCTGCAAGTTGGACATGCAGCTTACGGCGTAAAGCTTGTGCTTTCACTCCGCCGACTCATGCGCAATAGATATTGATCAGCCGTCTCTAATGGGAGCAGCAACAGCGAATAATGCAAATAAGCTAGTTCAGTCAAACAATGCGCGTCATGTGCCGATGCGCAACAATGTCTTCGGTAAGTGCGCACGTCAAGCCCAAGTGCGTGTGTCTGTGTACGCGCGCGCCACGCGGTAGATGCACTGGACCAACGCAGGGGGTCGACAGGCACTACCAGGAATACGCATCCATGACAAATGCAATACTTGGATGCGGCGGCGCCATTTGAGATCCCTTGTGGTAACCATGAGGTGGTGGGCTGTGCGCTACCGTCGCCTGGTGGAATCTCTGATTGGAAAGAGAAGAGACGGAGGGCACCAGAATGAGGGGTTTATTGTTTTCATAAATAACTGCGTCAAGGACCTAGACTGTGATGCCATCCTGTTTACCGACGACATAAAATTGTGGAAAGTTATTCACGATGCGGCAGACGCAGACCACCTGCAAGCAAACTTGAACAGGATCGAAGACTGGTCGAAGCGCTGGCTTATGCCCTTCAATATAAGCAAGTGTAACTTTCTTCAACTCGGCGGCTTCAGAACCCCCAGCCCCAGGACCTACTTTCTACATGGCACACCACTGCAACAGGTTGACAGTCAGAAGGACCTGGGTGTATGGATTACATCGTCACTCAAACCAACACTGCACTGCGCGAAGGCGGCTAAATCGGCTACGGCCACATTGCAACTCACTAGGCGAGCATTTATGGGATTTGACCCTGACTGCTTTTCCAAAATATTTGGCACCTTCGTGCGACCTCATCTAGAATACGCCATACAGGCGTGGAGACCCTGGACTGCCAAGGATTATACCGTCTTGGAGAAGGTCCAGAGACGGGCGACCAAAATGACACAAGGTCTGGGAGCACTGCCCTATGAAACCAGACTGTCAATCCTCAACCTGTTTCCCCTTTCCTACAGGCAATTACGTGGTGACCTTATACTAACATTTCGCATCATCAACAGCCTAGACTATTGTTTAGATCCCACTGATTATTTCACCCAAGCTAACACGCCCACTTTGCGCGGTCATCCCCTAAAACTACGCGCAGGGAAATCAAGAACCAATGGACGAAAGTCCTTTTTCAGTAACCGAGTGGTTGCAGCCTGGAATGCCCTGCCTACCGATGTTGTAACCTCTTCCTGTATGAACTCCTTCAAGTGTAGACTTGACCTGCATCAAGCTTCCCAATTACCACCCCCACATCCACTCACATAACCCGGTACCATCTGATATGTGTTTATACTACTTGTAATTAGTAAGTAACCGTTAATGATTACTATTTTTCGACTAGCTGCCAGCTGTCCGCGAGTATGTACAAAATCCCTTTTTCACCTTCCCATTTATCAATGTTTTTCTCCGACGACTTGTAACCAAGAGGGAGTTCAAAGGCGCTTGCCTATATTTCCCTTAATAAACTGATACTGATACTGATACTGAGAACCCGGAGTTGACATCTCAGGCGACAGTGGCCACTGGCGAAGCCAGTGGCTGGTGTTGGCTGCGTGCAGTCATGCCTTAGAGTCCATGGGACAGTGGTGGCAGCCGTTTTTGTAGGCTCGTGGGCCAAGCTCAAGTAGTGCCCAGTCGGTGTGTGTTGCATTTTCCGAGGGGTGGTGTCCCAGTGACTTAGGTTGCGGTTGCAGGGGGGAGGTACGTTCAAGTGGCGCACGGGCAGCTGCGGCTGTGGGGATGCAGGTATGCCCGAGCATACCTGTGACTTCAGGTCAGCACGTCTGGAACGGCTCACTGCAAAAGGGTGAATGACCTTGAGGCAGCGAGGCCTTAAGCAATGACGCCAGACCGGTCATGATGGCTGGCCGCTACACCCTGATGCCCCCTCCCGTTTTTGTTGTTAGTTAAAATTCTGGTCAAGAGTTTGTTGTGGACCAGGAAGTATGGGGCTACGCCTATTTTTTGGGTTTTCGCCCTCATCCGACCCCCAGTCTGCTTGATTCTGTCTCGATATCGGTTCCAGTCTCGTAAGGGGTAGAGAGTGTGTGTGGGATGCAGAGTACTGTTTCGGGCGGGGTGTAGGGGTGTCAGCGGTGGGTTCACGTGAAGGTCGCAGTGGTCGCTCACTTGCTTGCAGGTGAGACTACGCCTAGCGTCCACTTGCTGGCACTCAACTCTCACCTGTGGCTCCACGTAGCTGGGCTCTGCTCAGCGGCCACACCCCGGGCAACCGTCTCGACCGGCGGGCTAAACCAGGTGAGGGCGGTTACTCCCTGTGCGCGTTGTGCCGCGTGCACAGGTGACTGCGGACTCCGTTGACGGTTGGTCGGATGGAACACCGCGTCGGCGCCGTCGTGACGAGGCTCTGTCTGACACACCGCTGGTCAGCCGGTTGGTGGTGGAACGTCACATCGGCATCGTCTAGACGAGGCTCCGCCTGGTACGCCGTTGATCAGCCGGTGGGATGGATCTCCGAATTGGCACCGTCGACACGCGCCCATCTGGTGCAACGTAGGAGACCGCAGGCTTGCGGCAATGCCGTAAGCCATTGGCAAATTCGAGTCGTTCTTCCACTGCCAAAAAAACTCGTGGCCCACAGTGGAGTTCGGCCGCGCCGGCACATCAAGCAGCCCCTATTCAGGGGTCAGGGCACTGCTTCCTTCGGGGATGCAGAGTACTGTTTCAGGCTGCCGTCTCACACATCGCCAACCCCTACAAAGCAACCGCAACCACCCCCACCTGCCCTCACTGCGACCGCACCTTCAACTCACACAACGGCCTGGTCGGTCACTTGCGAATCCATCGCACAGAGTCTGGCGAACCAGTGCCTGGAGCACCAACCTACACTCACCGCACTCGCCTCCACTGCCCACACTGCCCTCGCACCTTCACGCATCGCATGGGTCTATTCGGCCACATGCGCATCCACGAGAGCGGAATTGACCACAATTCCGATACAGCCACGACATCCAACACATCCACCACGCCCAGACCCAACCTCGCCCCACCGTCACACGCGCCGACCACCACCACCGCCACCACCAACACCACTGCTTCCTCTACAGCTGACACCGACACCGCCGACCTCTCATGCCCACATTGTCCACGCACCTTCACCTCACGCATCGGCCTGGTCGGTCACTTGCGAATCCATCGCACAGAGACTGGCGAACCAGTGCCTGGAGCACCAACCTACACCCACCGCACTCGCCTCCGCTGCCCAAACGGCCCTCGCACCTTCACGAATCGCATGGGTCTATTCGGCCACATGCGCATCCACAACAACCTGCGGTAGACAACCGCAGGTCACACCACACATTCCCTCACTCCCTACCTCCTAACATCATCACCCCACTAGACGTCAACCCTCACACACCTCATGCACTCAACTGCCGCCTCCCACGCAAGTGGGAAGTGTGCATCTCGACTCGGTCCCCATGCGGCCTCGGCTGCACGAGTGACTTGAGTCCGAGACTATCCCGACACGTCAAGTGTCGTGGAAAGGAAAGTTGCTGATTGACGCCCGTTCTCGGTTCACGCAGTTCGTCACGTTGTGTGTGTGTGTTGTGTGGAGTGGCGGACTGGTGGGCTGGGGACGGGCTGGAGCAGCACCTTCCACGGCCCTCTCACGCATGTGAGAGACACGCCGTTCAACCCCCGTTGTGTGAAATCCTGGTGTTTGTGTGTGTATGGGGGGCCAGGTCGTGCTGTGGCGCGCGCAGGCATGGTCAGTCGACCATGTCAGCCACCGCGCCCATTCCCCACTCCAGTCTACTGACCGGCTCGGACAGTGGCTGGGGTGTGGTAATGGGAAGGGAGAGTGAGGTCGACGACTCAGCGCATTTTCCTCACTATAATCAATCTGACGCGCTTGAAGCTATCACGGTGCGCTAAAAGCCGTGGCTTGGAAGGTTGCCAACTGACGGGGTACCTTGGACCTCCTCCTTCACTGGAGGCGGTCTGAGAGTCAGGCTGCAATGGCTCCTTTTTAATGTGGCCTTTATGGCACTCCTACCACAGTGTGGGATCCGAGCCAGGCGTTGGCGGCACGCCTAGGTGCGGCTTCGGCCGTGCCAGCCGTGTTGTGTTGGTTGAAATCCTGGTTATTGTTGTGTGGACCAGGGGGTGTGGTGGAACGCCAAGGTGAGGATCCGTCCCAGCCATCCACCTGCGGCCTCCCTCGTCTCCGGTCTTCTTGACTCTGTCTTGACACCGGGTCCAGGCGGGGGAGGAGGAGAGAGTGTAGGTAGATGCTACGCAAGTCTACTGGCACTATAAACCCCTGCGTAAGTCACCGTCCCTGCTCCCACCGCTGCTGCAGCTGTTGGGCACACGGTGGACATCGTCGAAATCGATGGTCAAACTATCATGTGTGTGTGTGTGTGTGTGTGTGTGTGTGTGTTGTGTAACAAAGTGGTCAGTGGAAGTTATTGACCAGGGGATTTGATGGTGCGCCTGGGTGTGAACTTTCGCCTTGCTAGCCACATGCATTCCGGTCATGGCCGACCCAAGTTGTGGAGGAGGAGGAGAAGGAGAAGGAGGAGGGAGTGCGATAGATGCCGCGCAAGTCTGCTTTAAGTATAAACTAATTCACGCGCAAGTCAGCGTCCCTCCTGTGAAGCACACAGTAGACATCATCGGCAACGACGATCGAGCTGTCATTTGCGCGTGTCGGAGAGGAAGGGGTAAGTGAAATCGACTTTCTCAGCACATATTCCTCACCATCAGCAATCTGATGCGTTTTAAATTGTTAGGGTGCCCAAAAAGCTGCAACTTTAAAGACTGCCAGTTGACAGGATACCTGAACTCTCCCCACACGACGGAGAGTAAGGTTGCAATGGCTACCTGCCAATGTGGCCTTTATGGCACTCACACTCAGTTTGAATGTAAATCATCCTTCTTTTAATGCCTTGCGGCATCCTGGTTTTTCGCGTAGACCAGGGGATGTGGTGGCACGCCTAGGCGCGGCTTCATGTCCTGCTAGCCACTTGAGTCCTTTTCTCTCCCCCGTCTTCTGGACTCTGTCTTGATACCGGGTTTAGTATTGTAAGAATGAGCGGGTGCGCAAGTGTCCTATGGAAGTCTGCGATTCCTTGTTCTCCGCCGCTTTATCGCGCTGCCCTTCTGTCCGCCTCACTCCCCGCTGTCGATTCACTGCTGGGTTCACGCGAGGCGTTTTAATAGCCTCCCAAGTGCTCGCGGCCAATCAACGCTGTCCCTTCTCTGTTTGGCTGGCGGAGTTGGGGGACAAGAGCCTTGAGGGCTGACGCAGACGATGCAACTGGCCTGGGGAGACCGTTCGCGGCGACTGCTTGCAGAACCTTTGTTGTCCAACCCAATCCGTCTTCCCTAACTTCGGATTCGGAACTCTCTGTGTTGTCGACCGATACACCATCTCTCGACAATTGGAGACTCCTTGAGAACAGCAACCTTCCGTCTGCCTAATCTACGGTTTTTTTCGGGCTTTGACAATGAGTAATTTTCCACCGGAAGTGCGGCTTATTTTGGCACCCACTTCTGACATTCTTTCTGTCCCACAGTTGACCGAACGGCTCATGGAGATGGGCGGTTTTCCCAAGTCTTCACCTTCCGCTCTTTAAACTTCCTCAATTGCGCCTGCGTCTCCTCCTTCGGGCCTGAAGTTCGAGCTTTCAAAGATCGTTCAAGATATCGCTTCTCTTCAAGAACTGTCAGTCTCCTTATCATCTCGGAGCCCACCGAGGTCATCTACCCCCGGCATGTCCAGCCTACACATTCAGCTCGCTCCAAAACAGCCACCACCCGTAGCTGCATCTATCCTTACTCCTTCATCTCCCAGCAGAGCAAACGGATAAGCTCGAAGGTTAGTGCAGCCAATCTTCCTGGCAGATCTAGCGCTGGTCGTACCATCTGCGTCAGTAACAACCGGAGTGGCGGGGGTTTCTTGGTAAACACCGCTGAGCAGCTGAATGTCATTCCTCCCTGGCATGCCGTTTGGACTCCGCAACACCCCTCAGGCCTTCCAAAGGTTCGCAGACAGAGTACTCCTTGGTCTATCCCTTGTCTACGCCGATATCGATGACCTACTGGTAGATAGCTCTACCGTCGAAGAACACATGGAGCATCTTACAGCGGTGTTTGACCGCCTTTAACGATTCGGCGTTTTTCTCAACCCGTCCAAGTGTGTCTTCGATGCGGCCTCCCCAGAAATTCTCGAGCACCTGGTTGATCCCAGCGGCATCCATTCTCTTCCATCGAAGTTTGCAGCCATCCGTGATTTCCCACCTTCATCTTCCAAACGTCAGCTACAGCGATTTCTGGACATGGTGGATTTCTACAGCCGGTTC
This sequence comes from Spirometra erinaceieuropaei, assembly GCA_902702965.1. Classification (NCBI taxonomy): domain Eukaryota; kingdom Metazoa; phylum Platyhelminthes; class Cestoda; order Diphyllobothriidea; family Diphyllobothriidae; genus Spirometra; species Spirometra erinaceieuropaei. The sequence continues at coordinate 1,679,350 of CACRXP010000008.1, read as the reverse complement.
CACCTGAATTGTGCCAAAACCATCCTGCTGTTCACGATCCTCCTCTCGGGTCTCAAAGGTTGATTCGAGCTTTCTGCAGACGCCCTCGTTGACAGTTAAGGACCACATACGAGGATCCGACCAAAGACTATTAGACATGGCATTTGATAAAATTTATGTTTCAACTTGTACGAACTGTGACACGGATGCGTGAAGGCCTGAGAGCTAGTTGCCTGAACCTACTGTTTACCAAGAGCGAGGAAAGTGTTGATGAAATAAATGTGTGTCGCCCCTAGGATCTTGTGATCACGTGACGCTAATGTGGGAATCAACACTCGTAGCTGTCCCCGAACGAAGCTCAGTCGTGAAGAAATGTCTGGCGAAGTAAATTTGAGGCAATGGAATCAGAGATTGGACACACACTATGAACAGAAGCATTACGAGGAGATGTCAACGAATGCTGGACAACCTTCGCATTAACTATGAGAGACCTGATTGAACGATACCGTCCTCTCAAGAAACATCCGACCGGAAACAAACCGAAATGGTGGACAGCATCGAAAACATCCGAAAACAGCGCAAGTTGTGGAAAGTCTCCTTACAAACGGGGAGCCCAGAAAAAATTCAAAACTTTAGGCAACAATGAATCTTATGCAAATGGCTCCTCCACAAAGTACGTGCTTTTTATGAACTGAAACTCCTAGAAGAGGTATAGAAAAAACCTGAAGCATTTCATGCCTACATCAGGAGTAATACGAGAAACCGAGACCATCTTGCAACCTTAAAGGACAAAAATAACCAAATAGTGAGCGATGACTTTAGAAAAGCCGAGTTTTTTTAGGATTTTTCTGAATCATCCCCAGTCCTGTTCTCTGCCGCAGTTCGCCAACCAACCACTTATAAACACAGTATTATTTACACGACATCTAGTTTGGCCAAGTTAAAAAATCTGGATCCGGCCAAGTCGCCTGGACCAGACGAGATCTAAAGGGTACTCCTACGTCAAATAGCTGAAGTAGCAGCAGAACTACTCTGTATAATCTTCCAAAAATCGCGGGAAGCTGGCAAACTTCCTGACACATGGAAGATGGCAAACGTCGTACCCATCCACAAGGGAGGATCACGGTCATATCCCACCAAATAGCGGCCGATTAGTTTGACATGCAGTTGCTGCAAACTGATGGAAAATATAGATAAAAATTTAATTAAATCGCTCGATGCATTCCGCTGTCACATCAGTTCAGTTCGGCACGGCTTCTGTGAAAGGAGGTTCTGCCTCATAAACCTGCTTACGTCGCTCGAACATTGGTCGATGGCCATGGATAAAGGGCATCCAGTAGACGTCTTATATTTTGATTTCAGCAAGGCGTTTGATTGCGTTCCTAATAAGCGCCTCGTTTAAATTTTGTCAGGCGTAAGAATGAAAGGCAATCTTCGGAAATGGATTCAAGGTTTCTTAAACGGTCGTAGACAAAAAGTCACTACTGCTCAGAATGGATACCTGTTAAAAGTGGAGTCACATACGAGTCAGTTCTTTGGTCGCTCCTATTCATTATATATGTAAGTGATCTAGTACGGAAAGTGAAATCGGACCTAGCCTTCTTTGCAGACGATCGTAAATTTTGGAGGGTGATAAAAGATGAAAAAGACGCCATGATACTGCAAGAGGACGTAAAGAATTTGCGGGCATGGAGCAAGGAATGATGCATGAAATTCAACGTCAAAAATACGCGGTAATGCACGTAATATCAGCAAGGCGAAGAAAAAATGCACCCACACGACAGTATCCTCTTGCCAATCAACCACTTAAAACCGTAGATGTGCAAAAAGATCCCGCTGTATTCATTAAAGACGATCTAAGCGTCACCACGCAGTGTTCGAAAGTCGCAGCGCGGCAACGCCAGTCATGAGCGCGATACGCAGAACGTTTATTAACTTGAATGCAGATTCCATTGGCAAGGTATATGGGGCATTTGTGCGGCCGCACCTGGAATAAGCGGTACAGGCTTGGCGACCGTGGCTTCGGAAGGATATAGATATTCTTGAAGGTGTACAGGGACGTGCTGCAAAGGCTGTTCATGAACTCAAAAATCTTGCGTACGAGCAGCGACTGACGGCCTTACACCTCTTTCCCCTCCACTACAGGCAGGACAGAGGTGACCTCATGGCAGCGTCTCAGTTGCTAAGAGGACTTGATCTGGATGTCGATTGGAAAACTATTTTTGAAATGGCACCAGAGTCTTATCTCAGATGACACGATTACCAAATTAAAAAGGAACTGTGCCACACAAATCAACTTTCCACCTTTTCTGCGAAAATTCCCATATTACAATTGAAGAGTCAATTGGCAAACGTATGTTTTCAGTAATTCATCATCAGACCAGTACATTTACATGGGAAATGATCAGTCTAATTGTCGATAGGTTATAAATGCGTCTTGGAAGCAGGGTTTCCTCCTTTTCCTCGCAGAGGATCATTCGCCAATGGAATTCTTTGCCGGTGTATGTTGTTAATTCCTCTACCGTGCGTGTGTTCAAGAGACGTCTGGATAATTATCTGTTGAAAGGCAACCCGAACTCCCCCAGCCCATCTAGTGGGTTACTGAGATGACTATTACCATACTACTAACTTGAATTCAACAGATCCTTTTGGGTGCATTAACATTGACCCATATGAAAATTTCTACAATGCGAATTCAATGACCTATTTTTTCACCGTTATTTCGCAAATGCCATACCCTTTCGCATTTATGTTCCGTTATTATATTTATGTATTCTGCACACTAAAACTGCATACAAAAGTTTTTTTAATTTACATATCGTCTTTCACACCTGTACCGTTTAAATGGAGTTTTCTGGGCTTCCGCCATTTACTCCTAGTATACTGACTGATACTGACTGAATGACTGACTGGCCGACGCCACCCTAATAACGCAGTTTTATTCCTGTACTCCCACTTCCCTCATAGTTGACGCCTCCAATGTCGCAATAGACGCGGTTCTCCAACAGCACCTTGCAGGTAACACCCAACCCTCAGCTTTCTACTCCAAGAAGTTATCATCTGCCGGCACGCGCTACAGCACATTTGGACGGGTGCTCCTTGCTGTCTTCCCCACCGCGAAACACTTCCCGCACTTCCTTGAGGGCAGGAACTTCACTGTCTTCTCGGATCACATGCCCCCTTCCTTCGTTCTCAAGTCCACTTCCGACAAGCTCAAAACCCGAGAAATTCATCAACTGGCCTACATCTCGCAGTTCGCTTTAGACATCCGCCACATCGACGGGTCACACAATGAGATGGCTGACGTAATGTCCAGGCCCTCCATCGCACATCTCCAACTTTTTCCCGAGATCGACCTAGCTGAGATTGCTGCCGAACAACGCCATGTTCGTTCTCCGTGTGACGAGGACGCTTCTGGACTCCAACTCCAGGACCTGCCACTGACTACTGGCAACAGCATCACTTTATGCGACGTCTTCACCACCTCCCCCGTCCCTTTGTGCCGCCAGCCCTTCGTCGCAAGGTCGTCCCCTCCCTGCACGACCTATCGCACCGTGGGAGTTGAGCTACCGACAAGCTGCTTTCCGACCGTTTCGTCTGGCCTGGGATGCACAAAGATTTCAAAGCATGGACATGGGCGTGTCTCAGCTGTCAGCAGAATAAGCTTCATGGGTACAACAAAGCTCGCATCGGCACCTTCTCCATTCCGGATGCACGATTCAGTCATGTCCACCTGGACATCGTAGGCCCCCTGCCTCTGTCCACAAGCTGTGCATTAACAAGTTCAACGACATCCCCCTTCCATACTCGATGCTGAGACTTCGCCTCAGCGAAGTAATTAGCCACGCGGGGAGCGCACAGGTGAACGCTCTTCCCAAGGCCAGGGTCGGTGGGTCAAATGGACGAGCAATCATCACACCAACATCCAACGCACATGATGAGTTTGCGGCAATTAACGACGCGAATTTCGGCCAAAAAACAGTCATCACACCATGGGCAAAGATCCCTGATGAGAGGGAGGGAGGAGAGGCGTGAATATTCAAAGGTGTGCTGTAGCATGGCGACGGCGTCCTATGAATACTGCAGCCCCTTATGCATGAACCACCCGTATCTGCTATTGTCTCTGACGATGGGTTCGAGTAGGAATCCGAAACGTCAGGCGAAAAAAACTCCTGTCCCAGCGATCGTGTCTCCTTCTTCACGACTGCTTCCTGGACCCGTCTCTTCGCTTCTATCGCTGATCAAGGCTTTTCTCAGTCGTTGGGTTGCCACTTTCGATACCCCCTCCACCATCACGATTGACCGCGGTGCACAGTTCGAATCTAACCTCTTCCAGTCTTTTCCCTCCTTTTTAGGCTTTACTCGCATCCGCACTACAGTCTATCATCCGGCAGCCGAAGGCCTTTCAAATGTAACCATCTGGAAATCCTGACTCCTTTGACATTATTTCCAATAAAGTCACATCTTTCCAGTACCTTGATTTACCCTGTCTTCCAATCGCCCATTCTCGGTTTATGGCGGATTGCTTATCATTGAAACTAGTAAATTTATTTATTTCCCTTGCATTTTACACTTTATCATTACTCTAGTAGTGTACAGATGCCTCTACTCATCCACGTTTTGTGCTAGCCTGGGATTTGACTAAAATATGAGTCGCGGATAAATGGATCACGAAGGTAAACCAACTACTTAGATTAAATCAGTAGCCTTAACAGTTTCAAACTCGAGACAGTTAAGGTATTTAAGTGATTCCTAACGGAAGTTTGTGTGTATCACGTTTTTGTTGAACCAAGGACGAGAGTCTAAAGGACTCACAACTTGAGGCACAGTTGATTTTCAAGGGTATCTTCGCTAGGACAAAACTCCTTAAAGTGGCCCTTGGGAAGGCATATCATCCGTTTCCTTTCACCGTATCTGAGGAATTTGTTTGATCGGGGGCGGTAGTACGGGCATTTTACGGGGTCGAAAGACAGTTTACTGGCTTTACAATGCTTTGGGAATTCACTCTTCGCTTCCGTCAACATTCTTTCGTCCACATGCAGTGGCATATGGTCAAGCAGGCTTTCAGTGCGGATTATTTCTATAACGTGGAGCAGGAGAATTTCGGGTGGTCACCTACGATTTTTCGGTCCCTCAGTGGGGCTTTTTGGAAGTATTCAATGGTTGCGTCGTTGAAGTCCTAGGACTTAGCCCTATTCGCATCTCTTCTGGAAGAAATAGGAAAGTTTGTGTAGACATTATTTCTGAAAAAGGGAACCTCGTTTTAGCAAATGTCTGAGAGTTATATCGGTATGGCTACTGACTGGACCCAAGTAGCTGGTTTATTTTTGTGATCCATTTTATCCGCGACTTTTATTTTTACTCAAACATGCTAGCATGCCCTTGCAAAACCTGCCCGTTGAAGCCGACTGGATTGTCACGTTCCTTCGAGAACACAGTGTTCCGTCTCTCAAGCCAGTGTACGTGGAATTCTTCGAGGTGTCATCCTATCGATCTCCTCAACTTGAATAATACGGATAAGCGATACCTTCCCGTCTCTCGTGGTCCCTTCATTTTAGTCGTTTTTTGATTGGTTTCGTGAACTCGTGTACTTCATTTGAAGCGTACGTTCATACCGCAATTAATTACTCAAAAACTGAAGACTTAAGATGCTCACGCTCTTCTGCATTTCTTATTCATTCACTCTTCTGGGGTTGTTGTTTCTTATTTCTACGCGGTAGATACGATGACATCTTAAACAATCAGGCAGTAGTTTGACTGGATTCATAAAGAGGTTGCCCCCCCGCCCCCTTTATGTAGATCTCCATGAAGCTAATTTGCTTCAGCTTATCCAACAATATGGTCCAAACTGTAGCGCCTTTTCATTTGGTGGGTCGAGTACTCCGATAGGACAGTCAAATATTCGGCTTCAAGGGCAGTTTATTTAAACTGCACTTTGCGTGTGTGGGGCTCATGAGGAGTATTTACTACTGACTATTACCGATCTACACATGCCTCCGAAATTTGGACTACTATAACTCTGAGTGCGGTAGGTGGCAGGACGGCAAAGTTCTCTTCCACAATCGCATTCGTCTCGACCTTTGTGCCATGCTCATGCCGCCATCCAACCTACTACTGGCCCTCGTCATTCGATAGACCGTGAAGCTGAAGACTTATAAGCCTTTCTGTCATTTGTAGAAAGATCCGCACAATCACGCAAATTCTTGTAAGCACAAGGGCACTTAATGGCAAATGAACTAAAGACCACCTGACCATCCTAATGCACGATGCTTACATGATCATTATTGTGTTGAGAAGTCAAATAGGTGTGACAATGACGAAATGTCGAATGCTAGTCAGCGGGTAAACATTTAAATTAATTCAAATAAATATATGGTGAAACAGAAGGGTAAATAATTGCCCGAAGCACCGCAAGTGTGTCCAAAACACTTCTGATGTAAAACATGCTGTATAACGGAGCCAGATGAACAACTCTCGACCTAGGTCTACGTCACGGCTATTTTTCTACTTGGCTCCTATCTGGGACCAGCTGCGCCAGGTGTCTGAGTGCGTATTTGTGTTTCTGGTCACGGCAGGAAGTCAGGGCTATAGTTGGCTGAATGAAGGAAAACAGTCCCGAAACGGCTCTGTATCAGTCTACCACCCCAGACACTGTTGTCTTCCCTCTGATATATACATATATGTGTGTTCGAAAGAAATAAGTTTTTTGGACAAGATAAACAACTGTAATTGTACATTTTCAATCTTGGTTCCCCAAGTCGTCTTCAGATGTGAAATAAGTGTGAAAAACAGTTAACATTTAAACATGCCTAAAAATCGATTTTGCCCTGCCACTCCTGCTGACGTAATGTCCTGATTAGCCAATGCCTTTTCCACTTCTCCTTGAGGCTCTTGTACACGTGTCGATGGATGCATGAGTTATCAGAAAGGATGGCCTCTAAAAATGCACGTTCCTTCTTAGATGAACAGACACCTACAATGCGATTCCTGTCCCAGGCGAATTTGTATCCAGTTTCCAGCGTATGCATGGCAACCTAGGACAAGTAATCTCGCCTTTTTAAGGTCAACTGATGTTCGTGTATTCGTGTAGAGGTCACTTTCCCAGTTTGACCGCAGTAAACAGCATTACAGGGGTTGCACGTTATCTTTTAAAAGAATTCCTTCTTATCTAAATAGCCAACCCTATCCTTAGGGTGTACAAGCTGGTTACGAAGTGTATTTGTCGGGTTGTGCGCCACATGTATTTGGTGCTTCTTCAGGTGTCTTTCAACTAGTTCGGACACATCCTTAATGTACGGAAGTGTCCGCCAGTTTTTGGTTTGGGAGCCTGATCGGAAGAATCTAGTTCCTTGTCTTTTTCCTGTAACTCCTGTCGTCTCATGCATCGGTGTACAAAATATCTAGGATACCCATTCTGGAAAACAATTTGAACAAATAATCCATTTCTGCTTGATAGGTTTCGTTGTTAGAGCAGTGAGTTCTTGCTCGTTTAAGGAGGCTCTTAACGGCACTTCGTTTGTGAGAGATCGGGTAATTGTACTCGTAAAGTAATTATATAGATTAACACTCCTCCTCCTCCAGCTCCACATACTCAATTTATTCTACTACCTCCCCTTCTTACATGAGAGCTATGCTGATCGCCTGCAATATGTTTCGATTCCGAGATGAATCCATTTTACGCGTGCGCATTCGTTTGCTATCCTGGTATAGACTATCAGCATTGCATCATTGCACCAGTTGGGGAAATTCCCTGTGTGTGTATCGCGTTCATCTTCTCTCGAAGTAGACGATGAAGAGAGGCTGAATTCATGGACCAAACCGCATTTGAACTGACGTTTCGGAAACTTCTTCGTTTCCACCATCAGAGCAGTGCGCTTGTTGCTTCTGCTTCTGATACGACAAATGTTAAACAACGAAGCCGATTAAACAACTCAGAACCTAGGTATACATCTCGGCTATTTTTTACCTGACTCACATTAGGGGCCACTGAAGAGCAGTCTCGTGCCGACATAATACGTATGTATGTTCCAAGTCGGCTCGTGGTCCTTTCTACCTCCGACGTACTAACTCACCTACGCGTCTAGAAGAACTACGTGTGGTGAAGAGAACCACACAACTGAGAACATAATTGCCGCCACTACGCTGATTGGCTAGTTCGAAATGTCTATAGCACATTCGTTGCAAAAGATATCGAGCCGTGACCCTGATTACGACGGCACACATTCGTCATGGCAAGGGCCGCTGAACTGATCTGCGGCGTGTGTAGGGATCTGTAAGTTCTTCTGTTTCGTTTCCCTCATAACGCCAATTTTCATATAATTCCCTTCGCATGCATTAAACTGTAGGAAAATTACGTTCTGAGTTTGGTGTTCAGGATTTTAAAATGCTCTATGGTCCTTTAAACTGCGCCGCGAAATTGCGATCGCATCAACCCTGCGTTTGCACCTAATGATAGGAAAATGTGTATAAATGGCTTTAGCTCCATAGACTTCCGAACCATTGCATCCTACATGCCAACTATAGACGAGAGTTAATTCGTTAATGTGAGTGATTTCATGTTGAGATTATAAGTTAGAAATGTTTTTGCTTCAATCGACAGTCTTTTGCGGTTTTTTTCATTGTTGATGTATACTGAGATCACTTATGGCTTCTTTGTCGTATATTTTATAAGAACATCGTGTTTTTGAGGAATTCCCTCAATACAACTTACTTGCGTTCACTAAAGGACTGTTATTGTTCCCTGTATTTACATCCTCAGTGAGTAAATTGCAGACATTCCCTGTTTATTTTTAATTTTACGTTTTGGAAGGCATGTCGATTCGCAAGGTGTTATTGGTAATTACAATTGTGCGTTTAATAATTGAGCCACAGATGGTCACTGGGACTCGTTTTTCGTTGATTGTTAGATAACGGGTCACGTTGGCATTCAGACTGACTGCGGCATTCTTTAAAGCTTAACACCTTCGAGGTCTCAGCCATGAAAAAACTCACTTTGTCGTATCTCGAGCCAATCCCTCTGACCCGTTACTTTAACGCATACCCTCATTGTGATACGATTTTTTGCCTATCCTCTGTTTCTGTCAGCTTTCGTAATCCCTACCGTCTGCCGTGCGGTCATAGCTTCTGTCGGCGGCCATGTCTTCTTCCGACTCTTTCATCCACCCACGCGAAATGCATTTACTGCCAGAATGACTACCATGTATCGGAACTAGAAAGAAACTACAAATTGGAGGAGGGAGTGCGAAGGCAACGGGACAAAGAATCCGGACTTGTTGCCTGCTTCCTCTGTAGGAGTCTGTTGGAACAATGCCCGGTGTGCCCTCACTGTCAACAGCAGCTATGCGATCTTTGCTTCAAAGAGCATGTGGATGAGGTAACTGTAAATCTGCAATTTATCGATTAACACTCCTCTTACGCCTGTTACCACTCATCCTCCTCCCCCTCCTCCCAACATCCCTCCTCCTCCAACTCCACATGCTCAGTTTATTCAAACAACTCTCCTTCCCACATGAGAGATATGCTGATCGCCAAAAGTATGTTTCAATTCCGAGATGACTCCATGTTACGTGTGCGCATTTGCTTGCTATCCTGTTATCGACTGTAATCACTACATAACTGCGCCAGTTTGGGACTTTGCCTGTCAAACCGAGCACCGAATTCTGCATCACACATCTCAGTCTTCCTTTGATAATGTCTACCAGCTGACATCAGTACATAATGACTTATAATTATCACCCTTACTGATAGAAGCGAACATGCGAGTTCCAGGTAGCAGTTCAGCAGACGAAGATGTGATCACTGGAGCAAGAAATTTATTGGCCTGACTTTTCGGGTTCCCACTCGAACCCATCATCAGAGAGAGTCGCAGATAAGGCTAGTGGTGGCACAAGGAATGCAGTATTTATTCCACGTGGCTGCCGTGGGACCATATGCGCACTGTAATTAACAGCTCTCGCAATCAACACTGGGGTCCTAATTGATGCGATGATGGCTTGACAAGTTGTTAGTTTCCGTGATTTCGTCATCCGTGCTGGATGCTGGTGTGACGATGGCTTGGCAAACTGACTCACTGTCACTGGGATAATTACTCGCTCGCGCCCTTCCCACGTGACTGATTCCCCTGCCCAGGGAAAATCTCAGCACGGAATATGGTAACGGTAGGTAATTGCGCTTGTTGATGGATTTCGGACCTAAGAAGCATGACTCGAGCAGCTCGCGGCTCACGCGGTTTTCACCCCTTGCGATGATTTCGGCCTCTTGGAACTTGAAAAATGGCCGAGTTCCGTCGAATGAGCCGCCACTTGAGAGTTAGCGTCTCCCCGCCTCACTGCTGCTGCGTGCTCGGCAATTCGCGTCCGGATTAATCTCCCAGTTTCTCCGACATAGTTGCTTTGTCAGCAACTGCACTACTTGTGCCACCATTACCCTTTTCTACGACTGTCTCTGATGATGGGTTCAAGTGAGAATCCGAAACGTCAGGCCAATAAATTTCTTGTTCCAGTGATCACATCTTCGTCTTCTGAATTACACTTACGGTTAATAAGTTGAATTCAGCGGCCTATAAATCGCAGTTAGGTTTCGGCCGTTGTTAGACACGCCCGTGTATATCCGTCCTGTGGATATTGTCATTCCACAGCTCAAACGTCATGATAAAGTGTGCTTTGGGTCTTTACAATACCACTAAATCTTCAGACTGCACAGTTAGTGCGAGTGAGACTTTAATGTAACGCGTTTCAAGACGTAGAAAGTTTTCTGGACTCTGTAAATGCAAGAAACCGTCATTAACGAAGGTCACTTGTCGCGATGGGTATCTGTCTCGAGAGTTCCAAGCGGCCAACCACACAAATATTCCCAAATCAGAAACCACGACAGACAGATTGAGTTGGACAACCTTTGCCGGTGATAAAGAGCGTACAGGAGGCGTGCTATTGCTGGCCAGTGTCCGCTGTAGTGGTTATTAGCCCCAAGCGCGCTCGCGAGACTAATAAAATGTAGCGGTTGACAACGCAGAGGTTGACACACACACACACACACGCACAAACACAAACACGACAGTTCGACCGTCCCATCCGACGATGTCCACCACACAGCACAGCAGCGGTGGGAGCAGGGACGGTGACTTGCACAGGGGTTTATAGTGCCAGTAGACTTACGCTGCATTTACCACACTCTCCCCTCCTCCTCCGCCTGAGCCGGGTGTCAAGAAAGAGTCAAAAAGATCTGAGACGAGGGAGGCCGTAGGTGGATGGTTTGGACGGATCCTCACCTTGGCGCTCAACTCCGCACCCCCTGGTCCACAAATCAATGACCAGGATTTTCACCAACACAACAGAGATTGGAGGCTTGCACGGCCGAAGCAGCCGCACCTAGGCATGCTACCAACGCCTGGCTCTGATCTCACACAGTGGGAGTGCCATAAAGGCCACATTTAGAAGAAGTCATTGCAGCCTGACTCTCAGACCCCCAGTAGAGGAGGTCCAAGTTATCCCGTCAGTTGGCAACCTTCCAAGCCACGGCTTTTAGCGCATTGTGATAGCTTTAAGCACGTCAGGTTGTTTATAGTGAGGGCGAATGTGCTTAGTCGTCGACCTCACTCTCCCTTTTCATTTCCACACCCCAGCCACTGATAGAAGCGAGCAGGCGAATTCCAGGTAGCAGTTCAGAAGACGAAGATGCGATCATTGGAAGAAGAAATTTATTTGCCTGACGTTTCGGATTCTTACTCGAATCCATCATCAGAGACATTCGCAGATAAAGGTGATGGTGGCACAAGGGATGCAGTATTTATAGCACGTGGCTGCCATGGGACCATGTGCGCGCTGCAATTTACAGCTCTCGCAATCACCGCTGGGGGTCGTAATTGATGCGGTGGTGGCTTGTCAGTCCGACGCAAATACTGAACTTCAATAGCAACCACCCGATCAGTCACAAACGCAGCTGCGTAAGGGCGCTATACCGACGCGTTGAGACGCACTGCAGTGAAATGAAAGACAAGGTTGCTGCATTACAATATCTTCGACGGGTTATGAGAGCCAATGGCTACCCACGCAATTTTGTCAACCAGTGCATGCGAAAACGACACCAGGGACCAAATCCAACCAGCTTCAAATGTTGACGTGAAGAACGTCTCGGAAGTCGTCAGTCGTCTTCTCACTCCACTTGGAGTTGGGGTTGCACATAGGCCGGAAGCAACCATTAGGCGCCAAGTCATGAGGCCAAAAGACCCACTGCCACAGCAGGGGACGTCTGGAGTCGCAACGGATTTTAATGCTCCACTGCGTTTGCAATGGACGGCTGAAGGGCCTCATACTTACGCGTTTGAACAACTGTTCCTTGAAACTTTCCGTATGACCGAAAAGCATTGCCAACTGCGCAAAGTCAATTGTTTTTAAAGTTGCGAAAATTCCTACTGAACAAATCAGAAGAGCATTTGGCGACCACGCACGTGCTTCCGATAAATTATCATCGGTCTTGTACATTTATATGGGAACGAGGTACAAACTGAAACATGTCAACAACAATAACAATCGATGACGGTTCGTCTCTTCATGCAAACGGGGTATGTGAATAGTGGGGGAAAAGTGTGGGGAGGAGGAGGCGGTAAGTGACAGTGAAGGTAGGTAGAGCCGTGTCACAAGAGGGGAGGGGGGACGGATGCGCGGAAATATGCATACAGTTAATCGTTCCTTGGTAGAGAGGTGCTAACCGATAGTTCTTACGGAGCTAGCTCGTCCCGTTGTGCCTTACGGGCCTCTCTCGAACCAAACCAGCAGCCGCACAGCAGCGCATGATGCGGAAGGAATGGTATCGCCGACAAAGACAAGGGACACTGGAATGGCCATTTCTGGCTTACTAGTCGTGGTCAGCCAGTCATGCCCAATCCTGAAGTGTGGAACATCTGAAACTCGATCGTACAACCTGTTAGTTAAAAGTCGAACGCCTCTAACCACTGAATCACGGTTGGGCACGAGAGAGAGTCCATAAGGCACAACAGGACGAGTGACTTTCGTAAGAACGATCAATGAGCACCCCTCTACCATTGTACTTTCCCGATCAAAACCGACAGGACAACAACCCCGTTGCTCAGGACTTAGAGGCGTTGAATTTCCAACGTGTTCCCCGCCCCCTGCCCATGTCCCCCTCCCCAGGTGTTCCCCACTTCGGGATTGGGTATGACTGGCTGACGAAATGGCCATTCCAGTCTCCCTTGTCTTCGTCGGTAATACCATTCTGCCTAATCGATCCTTGCCCACGGAGCGCGCGAGAGGTTCTTCTGCGCTCACAGGACCGGCCTCTGAAACCAGATGGCAGTCGCTTCTGCTTTTGCTGGCAAGCGCTGATCCAACCGCTTAGGATAGTTAGGTAGGACCATGTAAATCATACAGAAGGCTTCGTTGGGATCCACACGGGGCACAGAATCCACCATGTGTGCGAGGATGGGGCCGTGTATGCTCTTAACTTCACCCTTTCTCCGTCATGCCGGCAGGTGTTCTCGTATTCTTGCGGATCGGCGCCTACTCGTACGACCAATATAGGCAGCAATACACACAGATTTCGAATTTACAATTAGTCCTCATTCGTTGTTATTATTTCTGTCCTTGAGGACAATCCCTCAGATTGAACAGCATGTTATTGGGACACTCATGGCTCATGCACCTAAAATCAATTTCAATGCTTTTACTCTCCGAATGTTTGCAGTCTGAAGACTTGATGTTTGGTTAGAAGAGGTTTCTTTCCCTACAGAATCCAGACTCCCGAATAACATTCACCACCGAGCATGTTGACTTGCTTTTTTAGCATTACGATTAAAAATTTTGAATCGGAAAGGACAACCTACATGGCAGTCTGTAGGTATGCATAGAATGCCGGAGTAAATTTTGTTAGACACAGCATTTGCTACTAATTCACTGTAGTAGGTTGTTCGGTAAGAGTTAAATTTATGCACGTGATAGGGAAAAATTATGGAGAAATGCCTACAATGCTTTTACAAATAGGCGCAGTTCGGTAGAGCTTTTGGTCGGCCTTTTGTCGACAGGATGACATTCGCTGATCTGCATCGCCGCGAGGATCAGAAGTGTGACTTTCTTCGATACTCTGTCAAGGTTCTGGGTCCATTTAAATAAAGTTTCTTTACTTTACTGCCTACTTATCAAACTAGATCCTCATGCCGAATACCCCACGGATTTGTCTGTGAGTTGCTGGTTAGAAATCTGGGTTGGACACGCTTATATGGACCCCCGCATTACAAGCGACCTTGTCCTAAACCCCATGGGAGGCGTTAGGGTTGGTGTTAAAGTTAGAGTTAGGCGGATTAGGCTTGGGGTTAGGGTTTTGATGCACTAAACGCGCAGAAAATTCCCCTATGAAATTGGGATTCTCATGAAGACGACATGGTAGTTAAGACCTGAACCCAGTTCCACTCAATTTTGGCCAGTAACACACTCGGCAAGTCTTTAACGACCAAGACTCGGGCTTATCTGCTGTCCGCAGTCAGTACTACCCGCATCTGGGCTGCGCACCCAGGATTCGAACCCAGAACGAGTGGGTTCGCCTCATGTCGACTGACATTGGGAGGACCTAGTCACATGAGAGCGACGTGCAGCGATCTACCCTGATTGCAGGAAGCAGATGAGTCTTTCCGCAGTGCACAAGTGCCGTCCCCCGGCTGACAAGGGTGAATACGCCAGAAATGGCTGTCCCACTGCACCTATCGAAGTCGGGAAACGTGTCTCAACACATAATTGCTGATCGCCATGTGACCATCTGAGTGGGATGTAGGGCCCCAATTACATGGGAAAGTAGGAACGCTCATCTGCGTTCCGCGGTCAAGAAAGAACAGTGTACGCCATTCTCATATGAGTAAAATACTTAATATGACCTTCCAACTGCCCTTTTGGTTTCCTTCAAGGTCATCAAACGTAAACCAGCACCCAAGTGACTGTTGAAGTTCGGATGCCCGCAAGTATTACTGGTGAGGGTTAGGTGTATGCGCGGAGAACGGAAAAATTATGGAAAACTGCCTACAATGTGTTTTAAAATAGGTGCAGTCCGGTAGAGCTCTTGGTCGGCCTTCTGTCGACAGGATGTCATTCTTCGATCTGCACCGCCCCGAGGGGCAGTCGCTGCTGAAACGTCTACATTAGTTTATTGTGCTGCACTCCCACAGTTAATCCTTTATTAAGAAAAAAAGCTCACTTTTTAAAGAAAGTTCAGCAAGAAACGTCGTCGGATAGTAAAAAGAATATGCGAAATATTGTCACATGGAATGGACACGTCAGCTAATAAAACTGGAGCGTTAAAACGCTGGTGATTTTCCTTAACGACAGTTAGCACTTTCGTATCCTGCAAACATACTTACCCCTTGCCGATTGTTCGTACGAAATGCGACCGATGACTGAACACGTCTTACTGTCGTATATTATCCGGCTAATTTTTCAAAGTCATTATTTTTTTACCATTAAGGAATTATACCCAAAACAAGTCTTCTCGAGCTTATCGATTACTCATTTATTGATTTTTTTGTTTTTGCTCTTTAGTTCCATACAATGTTCCGAATAACATGTAAAATCCTTCTAAATGAGGCCAATCAGCTGGGAGAGATGCGAAAAAATCTGGTTTCGCGTAGGAAAACCGTTGAACGTCAACGAAAGAAGCTTTTCAAGGACATAGACGGCGCATCCAACGACCTGCTATCGGCCTGCAGAATTGCTTTTTTAAGAGCCGAACGACGTTTAGATCAGCTTCAAGCACACTCTAAGGCAGAACTTTCCACTGTACTGGATAATCAGAAATGGATAAAGTTAGCAATCAAGTTACTCCAGGTTGCAAAAAATCCTGCCCAGAAAGAGGTAAGAATCTAACAGTAAGCCACATGATATTCCTCAGTATCCTCCCTACTGGTTAGATGTTTCTGCAAATTAAGAAAACACCACTTCCGGGTCCTAATTAAAGTCACGCAAAACTAGCACTTACTGAACCTTCGTCCGCGCAAGATGAGAAGACCTTTTGCTGGTTGCGTCGTAGGCTAGCGTACAACCACACACACACGTCGTCTCGTATCGACTGTCGTCTGGCCGTCTCTGACTTCTGCGTAGACTTCCCGAAACAACGATCTTGGATCAATATATCCTGCTCACCGCGTGACCGCGTGAGCGGACTCCAAACATGGCTGCCTAAGGCGACACAGAACTCGCCACTTTCTTGCCACTTCCCTCTGACTTTGAATTGCCCCGATTTCAGCTAACACGATATGAACCAGAATATGAAATCCTGGAGCATTAAACGTCACTTCTTGAATCTATACTGACCGGAGACACGGTCTGATATCTGTCCGACGACTAAAAGTTCCGGCAGTTAGAGAGTCCTTTATTTTTTTTGGCAGTCTTGGACCATCTATCAAGGATAACCGTACACAAGCTAATTGTAAACCTAAAACACCAGAATATCCTGTGTATTGCTGATAGAAGCGAACAGGCGAGTTCCAGGTTGCAGTTCAGAAGACGAAGATGCGATCACTGGAACAAGGAATTTGTTTGCCTGTCGTTTCGGATTCTCACTCGAATCCATCATCAGAGACAGAGGTGATGGTGGCACAAGGAGTGCAGTATTTATAGCAGGTGGCTGCCGTGGGACCATATGCCCGCTGTAATCCATCAACAAGCGCAATGACCTGTTGGTACCATATTCCGTGCTGAGATTTTCCCCGGACAGGGGAATCAGTCACGTGGTGGGGGGAGCGCGGGCGAGCAATTATCCCAGCGACAGCAGAATCGCCAGGTTTGCAGAAAATTGTCCTAGTCGTACGATGAGAGCAATGATGACAGCAAGCTTGAGGGTAGTAGGCAACAATGCGTTTTGGAATCCAGTTTCTGATGCAGGTCCAAGTGTTTCCAGTGAAGAACTCGATTGATAGTGTCTTCCTGCTCCTCAAAATTCAAACCGCGCGGGAACTCGCCCATACCTTAACTTTAAATTTGCTCCTGGATTGAGTTACTGTCAGCTTTGAATCTAACCCTAAATCTAAACCAACTTTCGCTGGAAGTTGGCTCAAAGCCACCCCGGTTGCAGGCGCTTCCTGTTCTCATGCCCTGTTCAGACGTCCACATAAGCCAGTGCTACCGAAAGTTGTACAAAGAATGGTAAATTCCAGAAGGCGTGGTTTCGATTTGCAGATTCTCCTTCTCTCAAAATCGCTTAGGCACGACCACAACTTAATAATAACAACGACATGCCGTAAGAGGCGTTTTCATCACTGGCGTGCAAGTTGGCAGATACAAATCGGCAGGTGCTAATAATTTGTACCTACTGATGGGAAATAAGTAGCAAACACACAATCACCCAGCACGAGCCCTAATAAAGACCCAAACTGTTACCCTTTTCTTATCCCTAAGCCTGCCCCAAACTCTAACCCTGCAGTTAACAGTAGCCTTGACTTTAATCCTAGCCGCAACTTTAACTTGCCTTTACCCTAACCTTAAACCTAATCCTTACTTGCGTAGAATATTGCGCAAAGCCACCAGTACTGCTGACGGTGCCTGTTTATAGGTCCGTATTAGTAATCCCTACTGACTTTCGAAAGTACAATCAGAGGGTTTGGACAGTGTAGAGGGGGGCAGGCGTCATCGGTGGCGGCATAATACGTCATCTTCGTGCGCCTATTCGTCATGTGCAAGGTGCTTCAATGAATTTCCCAATAGTTCCGTTCCATATTTGCTTAGAATTAGTATATAAATACCATAAACAAACATTACACCGCCATACACTACACTCAATCAGTCGGATTATATGCCATTCTTATCAATATCTTTAAGTCGATCCTAGAGACTATAGCAAAACTTTAACTTATTTAAATGACATATTACATCACGTAGAAGCATGGAAAAAGGAAATGGATAACGTTCTGCAGTCTAAACGATCCGGATACGGAATATCGATTGAACAGCTGCATCGATCTGACGTGCACACAGTCAACGTAAAATTGCCGTCCACGTGGCCGTGTACATGATCGACTTAAACAAGCCCAATATTTACCCTGGAGAAGAATGAATTTCTGTCGATTCTATTCCTCCGGAAACGCATTGTGCAGGCCAAACAGCACAGTCTTAACTCGAGTAAAGGATTTTATCCCCAAAGAGGAACAGACTAACGTCATTTATCGCATCCCGTGTGCCAATTGTCCCTGCGTATATGTTGGTCATACAGGACGACGCCTGGGAACTCGTACTAATGAACACAAACTAGCTGTCCGTCGCCGTGATCCATTGTCCCTCGTCTTTGCACACGCACTCCAGTGCGACCACCGTTTTAATTGGGATAACACAGAGGTCATCGCCACGGCCAACACAAAACGGGCGAGAGAATTCCTAGAGGCATGGCACTCAAACGCGGATAGCATCAACCGCCATGTTGACCTAGACGTCCATTATGAGGGCCTAAGATCACGCCTCACTAAGCCGAGCCCCACGCCGCATCAGCAGCCGCTAATCCAGGCGCCCGCAGTTCTGCCAACCTGCCATTCTCCCTCCCCTCCAACACGGCAGCCGTAACGGTTCCCCCCCCCCCTTCCTACCCTCCCGGCTCAGAACCCAGCATGACTCCCTACCCGCATCCCTCCTCACACGCTAATGGTTCGTCCGCCAATGTTTGTCCTGTCTCGTCTATTAGTCTAGTGTGACTGTCTCACTCTCTCTTTTCTCTTCATTTCGTCTGACGACGGGTTGGTGTCACCAATTCGAAAATTCACGAGTATAACTCGATTTTTCCGAAGAACCTCTTCCTTTTTCATTATATCGTCTCGGAATGCCTGCCACTTCTACTCTACTACATATATTTAACTATAAGAGAACAAAATTTGTCCGATATAAGGCAGACTGACGTCATTCGAAAGGGCAAAATTTCATCAAAATTGCCCGGGGCCTAGCCCCATATAGCGCCGAATCGTCCCGGGAACCATGAGTTAGCATTGTTAGCTGTAGTGGGCCAAGGTGGAGGGGACCTTATGGGTAATCTGTCTTATCTGGCTTGATAAACCCGCATGATTAGCCGTCTTGTGTTTAGCTTACCTTTCCACAAATCGGGTGGGATTTCCGACAGACATTACATGAAGGTCCCAGCCAGTTCCTCTACATTAAGGCCAGGAGGTCCTCTTCCTGTGCATTTACTGTCCAACTGGCCATTCTCAACAAACGAACCTCTTTCCCCTTTAAACTGGGCCGTAGTCATTGCCAGGGAATAGTAAACAACACAGCCTATTTCCCTTGCTCTTTTCCCTCATAGGACATTCAGAGTTTGTGCAAACTGAGGGAACTCGCCCTAGACGCCGAAGAAACATTGGGGATTGTGGAAAGCCCGGAATTCGGAAGGGATCCACCCGCGTTTGAGAACTTTACACTGACTAACAGCTTACAAACTGTAAGTTTCTGGCACCAATTCTCTTCAATCTGTTCACCTCTTCATTCCACCCGAACTGATTCCCTTGAAATGCCGGGGACCGATAACACTGATAAGGTGTTTATGAATGCTACGTTTGGTCTCGGTTTCGGTAATAGGGTTTCTTCTTCTATAGGAGACTGCACTAACGCCAGAAAGACGGTGGACCGTATGTCATCAAAGGGTATGCGCTGACTAAATATGCTTCTCGCTAGAATCTCTGTAGAATGACATCGCATCGTGAGGTGTGCGAGGCCCGATATTTTGGGCAGCGACCTCAACTACCCGGATCATGGTGTAGGATCTCTCGCATGAAAAGTTTATGCAAATCAGGGTTGAACACATCAATATGCTCAGAAAGAACACCTTTAACTTTATATTTTTCCAAAATGTAAGATTGCATAGAGACTTCATTCACGATGGACGCAAGTTTCACGTCGCCGACCTGTTCCACTGAAGTTGTCGCAAAGATAATTAAATCCGAAAAGTGGTTTACTGAGGCCAACAGAGATTCAAGAGCAAAAGCATATGATGTGGAGGGTTTCAAGGAAGTCGCTCGTGTGAAATATACCGTCAACTTTGACTGGGTTTGACAGTTAAGGCTCGATGAAGAATGGCACTCAACGGGCCGCACATGCGATCACCCCTTCAACATTGAGCATGTCTCTTCGCCACCGCCTCATCAAATATGGTCGCGGCATGCAACCATTTGACAACCGACAGCGATAGTTCACGCTCTGGCAGCCCAAACGCTACGTGGCCGTAACGTCCAGAAGGACGTTCCTCATTGCCCAAAGAAGGGGAGACGCCGCGTACTTCTCGAGGAGAATGAAGGAATTCGGTATAATCGATATAGCCGAAGTAGGCATCAGGTCTGACAGAACGCGCCTCACTTGAGACTCATGGAGCTGGCTGCAAGCACGATATCCTAACTCCTAAAAATGAAGATTTACTTTAACCAACCGTAAGTCTCCATTATAGAAACACTTTCCCTCGCTACACCCAACTCTGTTTTTCGGCTTTTCTCATTGGCGTGAGACACGAGACTGAAGCTGATACGTCAGACAAAGTATAGTTACTTGTTTTGTGATAGACTCCTCTTCCTTCTTCATGTTTTCTCCACGACCGCTCTGGCCTGAATCTACCGCCAAATTAGGCTGTTTATTAAATATATGTGTAAGATAATAACGGAAACGTGTTGCACATTATCATATTTAGCGGATATATAAGTAGTGAAGTATTGCCATGCAGCGGCCTAATATGTATCTTATCCACTGACCCCGGTTCCTTGAAAAAAACCGTGACCGGATAGAGCAAGTTCGCTTTCGAAAAAGGACAGCTGGGACCAGAGATAATTTGTAGCGAAATTATTATCTTGACATTTTACCATACGTCCCATTGCATAACGTTTGTGTGTCCCGGTATAGTAACAAGTAACTTGTGACTTGTCATAATGAAACGCGCAGTTTAGTTAAGCGTTATTCACCATCTCTGGCCACTAGACAAAGCCTAATTCATCTGACCGGTGTTCAATGCCATTCCGCGTAGCTTTCTGGGCCTAGTGAGTCTTCACCGGCCATTAAATATATATGAAACACGGAAAGGCCCACCAAGACCTTCATTTTACATCTTGCTGCCTTCAGGCCAGCTACATACATAAATATAACAGGGGCGTCAGAAGGCATATACAGCACAACACTTCACGGGAATATTACGTCACGCCTATGGACTCGCAGGCCCCCGATGGAGGGGAGTCCTGTCTCCACCGAGCTATAGTGATTTAAAAAAGCTCACTTTTGAGCGCCATACCGTCAGATGCTGGAAGACCTACCAAATTATACGTATCCGAAGCTAATGCAGTCTGGATCGGCAGAGGTCCTCACTCTCCCTACGTACGCGTACTCTTCTCACATGCAATAAAATTGCGTTTTGTTGAGTTTTGTTGAAGAAGTGTCCGTTTTGTCGGTGCACTGCCTACATCTTATGGGTGGTAGTCAAGAAGGTGCAATATGTCTCGCGCTAGTGATTCCCAACGGGGACAGCAGCTTGAATTGCACTCAACGAAGCCTTCAATTCACACAGATTGGCGTAAATCTTCTCAGCCTGAATCTTCTGACGCCTTACGGATCGGCGACGGCGGCGACAGCAACCGCAGCGAATTTCCATTTGCAAGGGAGCTCTGCACATCAAAGGTCCACCGCACTTGAGCCTGCCACCAACCCAAAGGCGTCTTCAAGGTAAGACTCACCATATGTAAGCATTGTTTGGTAGCAGAAAGCTCGACGACCGCTCTACTGAAATCGCGGGATCAAGCTCCGGATGTTCCACACAGTGTCTGTGTGGATGGCGGTGGCCAGAAATGGCCATTCCAGTCTGCCTTTTCCTTGTCGGAAAGGCTGTGAAACGCAGTTTTCCCCCATAATTATGTAGAAACGGCCATTCAAAATAATCGCGTATGGATTTGTCCTTTCGTGAATGATCACAAAGGCAAAAGGCAGACTAAGTTGAATTTTTTAAAAAAGTACGCAGTCCACAATAGAGACGACTACTCGAGTCTAGTGCTAGAGAGTCAGCCGTACGTCAGAAAAAAGGATTAAGATATAAAACATTCAGAGACGAATATGTAGCCAGTGTTCTGAGAGTGGAAATTCGGATGACGGACAGTGCGTATGCCAAGAATGCACCCGAAATAAGCCGGCCGTAAATGCAGCTCTAAGGGGACCGAAGACGAAAGGGGAAAGTATAGGTGAGAAAACAAGGGGGAACCAAACGTGAGAAAAGCTAAAAATGGCATAAAATCGAATCAAACTTGAACGTGCGCCCAGGATGACAAAGATGCCTAAAACATACCGCCACCGGTGATACGAATCAGTCAAATGACACGCGCTCCTATTCGGCTAATCGAGAATGCCAGAAATGTTTCCCATTTGTCCAGATATTCGAGTAAGAAATATCGATTTTGCATTTGATTGGTGAAGTAGAGAACAAAGGCAGAATATTGGTGAATCACTCAGCTGCGCTTTTAGATAACTCTTTAGTTCTCCTAATAGGAGGCCCATAGAAAAGTATAAATTTCTTTGCAGGAAAAACTTAGGGACATTGCGAAAATAGAAGCGGTCTGGGACGGTTGATTGTCCCTCCATCCAGTAGAATGGAACTGAGAAAAATCCCGCAGTTAATACTGCATTAATTAGTCCTGCTGAATTTCTGGGTAATCTACCATTCAGTAATTCAAACTCTACATTTCCTCCAATCTTCCTTTGCAATGTTGTACGCCACCATTCATTTCCATGTCTCTGCAGACGTGCATTTGTTGACATCTGTGTGAATACTCTGTCTACCATTGATGTTTCAGCGAAGCACAGTCAAATACGACGCAATGTGCTGACCAATCAGGGAGCGCTGTGGAAATATATGTGGATGTTGTGAAGGGCAAAGTCACCGCAGAAAACCTGCGGACCTACTTTGCACAGTTCGGAGAGGTCGTCGATGTGTCCCTGTTTATGAATTCGTCAAAAAACCGTCATTATGGAGGTGGCTATA
Source organism: Spirometra erinaceieuropaei (assembly GCA_902702965.1). NCBI lineage: Eukaryota > Metazoa > Platyhelminthes > Cestoda > Diphyllobothriidea > Diphyllobothriidae > Spirometra > Spirometra erinaceieuropaei. Next base: position 1,656,400 of record CACRXP010000008.1, on the reverse strand, counting down.
TTGCATTACGTCCGACCTGCGATGTGGCTACCATTCTTCGAACAGAACACACTGTCTGTGGTAGTCGCATTAATGCCAGGGTGCCTGTTGTTGGTGGCAAACGGCAAAAGCGTGCAGCAGGGTTAGTGCTGCATCATGCACCTTGACTGCTTATTTCAATACAGTAGTCAGTTGCTGCTATTCTTGTTTTCGCCTACATAATCTACCCCTCCAGGATATGTCTCGCAGTTTGGACTCTCATTCTAGCTTTTTCTGAGCATGAAATTGCTGATGTCGAGATGATTTAGAATGATCCTTTCCTCCTTTCAGAGTCTCCAAGGGTTTTTTTTATTGTTGGACCAAATATTCTTCCGATTCTGGCGTATAATTGCACATTTATCTGATCCGCAGAAGACCCAGTGGTTTAAATCAATTGCAAATGACGTGTCAAAACTGATGCTTTGGACAAAAGCCTAATTTCAGCTTCCTTCTCATGCAACAGTTAGCTGTGGTGGTCTTCGCATTCATGGGTATCCTCACTGTTATCACAAGGACTGACGTTTTATTTAACTTCCTCGCTCTTCTCGCATTTGTTTGCAGAGTTTTCAAGATTCACACAGTTTGCTTGAAAAGTGTGTCACCTTGTTCCTCCCCCCCACTCCCCCTTCCAATTCCCACCTGCAATTCGACTAACTTTGAACCCTGGGGATTATACGCATTGTGTACTTCTGTTCTTAGGCTGTTACCACTTAGAGTCAGTTTTAAAACGCCAAAGGAATCAGCAGAAGTCTAGTTTACATGCGGTTTTGTATTATTTGCTTTTCTTCGGTATTGGCATCAGGATTCACATTAATTTTGATTTTCTAGCAGCCTATTTTTGCAAGTATGGACGCACAAAAACAATAGTAGCTATTAACAGGACGATTACAAGTAATTGGATGAGGAGAGACCTAACTGACACGTGCATGCAATACGACAAGGGGACCCAGCGACCCATCAACGCATTTGGGCGCTGGCGATAATAACCTCTTCAGTTCCTTGCCCTCCCGTTCGAGGGAGGTGTGTTGTTTTCAGCCGGACACTCACATGAGAAATATTGCTGATTCCCTTCTATCTGCTCAGTGCCATACCGAGGAACCTAGTTCGAATGTAGACCATTACAAGTCGATGTTTTGCAATCGGCAGAATTATGAACATTCACTTATAAAGAATTATCTACAGACCCTCGTTGCACTAATAGAACATAGTCATGACTCTAATACTGACGAGCAGACTCATCGCAAAGGAGTTGACCTCTGTTCGCAATGTAACATCAGAAACCGCGTTTTCTTTGCCTCAAATAGTAAGCCGGGATCCCTGGAATGAGATGGCAATAGGAAATGTCTCTGATGGAATCAGCAGAAGCCTAGTTAACATTTGGTTTTGTATAATTTGCTTTTCTTCAGTACTGGCCTCAGGATTCACATGAATTCTGATTTTCTAGCGGCCTACGTTTGTTAGGATAAACGCATAAAATACGAAACAATGGTAGCTATTAGAAGGACGAGGATAAGTATTCAGATGAGGACAGACCCAACTGACGCAAGCATGCAATACGACAAGAGAGCCCATCGACACATCAATGCATTTGGGCACTGGCGATACTAACCGCTTCAATTCCATGTCCTCCCGCTCGACAAATCGCGATTGAGGGAGGTGTGTTGTTTTCGGCCGGACACTCACATGAGAAATATTGCTGATTCATAGGTATGCGGTAGCATGGCTACTGCATCCTATAAATACCGCAGCCCCTTGTGCAGCAACCATCCGTTTCTGCTTTTTTGACTCTGATGATGGATTCCAGTAGGAATCCGAAAAGTCAGGCTAATAAAGCTCTTGTCCCGGCGATCGTGTCTCCTTCTTCAAGACTACATCCTGGGACTCGTCTCTTTGCTTATATTGGCAAGGTATTTGGGCGCGATGCGCTCCGATCGGCCCGGCAATGGGAAACCTTCGCCCTTCGGGAAGCCTCTACGTATTCGCAGATTCGGTTTCTGCACAGGTGTCTCGACAATAATGTGTTACCGAAATGTGTTTCATACAAGCCACCGGTTAACACGGATTTGGTGAGACGAGCAGTATTTCAGCACGGCAGAAGGATGATCCGAGTGCTCCTCCAAGATTGCCACGCGAGACTTCGTAGGTACCGTCAAAGGATTGACCAAGAAAAGACCAGATGCTGTGAGTTCATGGGGGAGATCGGTACGAATCTGCTCCTGCAGAGGATAGCTGAACAAGCCCGCGAACAGAGCATGATACGCGACGCAGCACTGGAGAACAAATTTCGAAAGCTGCCCAATCCAACGTCGCCCAGAAACGACAAACGGGTGCACAACCTGTCATCAAAGGAGCTGACGAAGGATCAGATGCAGGTTTTACGGCACGAAGCTTCATTTAACACGTCTGACGCCAAACCTGTTTACGTGATTGCAGCAGTGGAATCAATCCTTTGTCAGACGGAGGCAACGGAGGAGACTAAGAACCTCATCCGCCACCAAGTGTCGTCTCTCCTGATGGCCCACAGGCCGCGGGATGTGCTTTCCAAGGTCGAACGTAATGCGCTTAGAGAACTCAAGGCCGACAAAGACCTGGTCATCGTGCCAGCGGACGAAGGACGCGCCGCAGTTGTACTGGACAGGACAGACTACCTTCAAAAAGCCAAAGGTTTACTGGAGGACCGACAGTTCTATGTCCCATGTGGAACGAACCCTTTAAAGGCGCTGACACGCGAAATTAATGCTACGTTGTTGGCCTTGGAGAACTCAGGTGCAATAACACCAACCGACAGACGCATGGCGAGACCCTAAGATACGGCTTTGGCCCGATTCTATGGCCTCCCTAAGGTGCACAAAGACGGCGCTCCTCTCCGACCCATCGTGTCGCTCAAAGGGACTCCAACGTACGGACTGGCTAAGTGGCCGTTCCGGCGTCTCAAGTTCCTGACCGCTGAGTCAGACACCACGGTCTCTTCGTCAGCGCAATTCCTGGAGAAACTCAAAGGGGTAAGCCTCCATCCAAATGAGGTCATGGTATCTTTTGATGTTACATCCCTTTTTACTTCTATTCCCCAGGACCTGGCGATCGAGACAATCGAGCTGCTACAACAAAACAAATATGATGAAACGGAGAACCGCCTTGGACACGCCCAAATCCTTCAGCTCCTGAAGCTCTGTCTCAGGACGTACTTCACGTTCAACGGGACAATCTACGAACAGGTGAAAGACTCACCAATGGGTTCGCCGATTTCGGGATTCATCGCCGAGGCGGTCCTGCAACGGTTAGAGTCACTGGTCTTCCAACACCACAGACCGAAGTTCTGGGCCCGGTATGTGGATGATACCTTCGTCGTTATCGACCGCGATCAACTGCTGACATTCAAGGAACGTCTGAATGCGGTCATCCCGGACATACAATTTACGATGGAGGATGAAGAGAACAACCAGCTGGCCTTCCTGGATGTCCTCGGATGCCGCAAGGATTGTGGTGGACTAAAGACCAAAGTGTTCAGGAAAGTGACAAATACGATGCAAGTACTGAACTTCAACAGCAACCACCCAATCAGCCACAAACGCAATCGTGTAAGGACGCTCTATCGGCGTGTCGAAACGCACTGCAGTGAGCCGGAAGACAAGATTGCCCAACTACAATACCCCCGACGGGTCTTCAAAGCCAATGGCTACCCGCGCAACTTCGTCGACCGGTGCATACGCAAAAAGGGACGAAAGGCCTAACCGCACGGACACCAAAGTTTGGCGAGCGCTTCCATATGTCAAGAACGTTTTGGAAGCTGTTGGCCGCCTTCTCGCACCACTTGGATTAGGAGTTGCGCACAGACCGGAGACAACCTTCAGGCGTCTGGTAATGAAACCGAAAGACCCACTGCCACGGCTAGAAACGTCTGGAGTCGTTTATCGGATCTGGTGCAGTTGCGGACAAAGCAACTACGTCGGAGAAACCGGAAGACAGCTCCGAACGAGAATGACCGAGCACGCTGCAGCGGTTCGCATAAATGACGCCAGATCTCAAGTTGCGGCTCATTCGACGAAATCCGGCCACACATTCAAATTAGATGAGGCCGAAATTCTCGCAAAAGGTGACAACCGCGTGAGCCGGGAGCTACTGGAATCATGGTTTACTGGCCCCCAGTCCATCAACAAGTGCAACGATCTTCCCACTCCATACTGCGTGCTAAAATTTCGCCTAGGCGGAGCAACAAGCCATGCGGGGAGCGCAGAGGTGAACACTTTTCCCAACACCGGGGTCGGTGCGTCAGATGGTCGAGCAATCATCACGCCAACATCCAACGCACGTGATGAATTTGCAGCAATTATCGACTCGAATGTCGGCCATCAAGCAGTGATCACACCACGTGCGACGATCTCGGATGAAGGGGGGAGCCGTGAATGTTCATAAGTATGCGGTAGCATGGCTACTGCATCCTATAAATACCGCAGCCCCTTGTGCAGCAACCACCCGTTTCTGCCTTTTTGTCTCTGATGATGGATTCGATTAGGAATCCGAAACGTCAGGCTAATAAAGCTCTTGTCCCGGCGATCGTGTCTCCTCCTTCTTCTCATACATCTGTTCGGTGTCATACCGCGGAACGTAGTTCGCATGTAGACCATTCCAATTCGATGTTTTGGAGTCGACAGAATATTGAAAGTTCACTACCAATGATACAGCGTGAGATGTGCTCTTCTTGGAGGGTAGTGTGAAGTCCAAGTGACCGAGAAAATGGATACTTTATAAAACAGATCATTAGAAAACTAAGCAAGTACACGTGGGCGGCGTGAGAGTCCTCACCGCTGACTCGGCGGGTTATTTCGTGTGGGTTCAATTGTGGATCCCCAAACAAGCAAGCACTGGTGAGGTGGTTATCCTTAACTCTGGTCATCAGCATATGCGAATGAAAATGATACAACGGAAGACATTGTATGGGGGGGAGGTTGGCGTCAATGTTCAGGACTGTTATTCACCCGACGATGTTAGAAAGAACTCAGCAGAGTGAGTTTACAAGAGAACAGATTACATGTATTTACGATATCAGTTTTGTCGTTTTCAGTTAAGCGAATACTTGGTAATTACACTATGTAGTGTTATGCACTCCTGTTATATTAGGGCGGACTATACGCCGATGATGTTTTCAATCCCAAATGCAACATCTGATATGACCAGTTTTTATCGAATATTAATGTCCCTAGAATGGCTGGAGTCGCGAACCAGCAGTTCACAAACCCACAACCACCACCACCACCACCGCCGCCGCCGAAGTACCAACATGATGACTGCGATCAGATGGTTCTCTGGCAACCCGAACCTCTTCAACATCAGCAGCAGCAGCAGCAGCAGCAACAAAATCAACAACAAGAAGAAGAACAACCACAGAAATCTGAGCAACAACAGCAGTCGGAGCAACATCGGAACGATTTACATAATTATCAAACTGTTGATAAATCGCCAAGAGATCTTGAATTGTATGTGGATGGCTTGAGCGCTGCCATCACAGAGGAGACCTTGAAGACGCATTTTGACCGCTTTGGTGAGGTGCTGGATATTGATATGTCCAAAGATTCATCAACAAACGAAGACAGTAGAGACGCCTTCATTACGCTACGGACGACAGCGGATCCCAGTCAAATTCTTGAAACAGAGCATATTCTTTGTGGAGTGCCGATCAATGTTGAGGAGTGTGAATCATGCGATGATTTAGAAAATGACTCAGTATGGTGAGTTTCCAACAGCCAGCCTTGTTAGATTTTTAACCACATGTTTGACACCGCACTCGGACATACCCAAACAAATCTTAATTACTGACAGAGACCGCGATGGGCAGGCTCGTGTGTGGTTCACAAGATAGAAGTAGGGGCACCATGCCTAGAAATTCATTCATGCATTTTGCTATTTATGCGTCAGCTAACGTCTTATTTTGGGCTCAATTTACGCGACCCGTTTTCCATCGTTGTGCCGTTATATTTTATTCAACTCACTTGTATCACTTTCGTGTAGTAGTGTATTTTAGCGCACTAGGCAATGCCCTTGATGACCCCTATTGAAATCGGCGGACAATCTAAAAGTAAAATGAATATCTTACTCAAATATTCTCAATAAATTATTTGTTTACGGCAAAGTTTTATGCGGTGTGGGAATGCGAAGGATGCGGCAGGCGGTCTTTCCAATGTACATATAGACTTTTAAATGCAATTATGCATAATCAGCACAAAGTGCAGTCATTTGCATAGATTTCGACGGAAACCTTCGCTTGTTAAGAAGTGGTCTGTTGTTCATTGCCTATCAAACGTTCTCGGCTATTCCCTCTTCCATCATCTGCAGACAGCCTGGTCCGTAGGCATACTCTGTAGTTGAACATTTTTAACTTCCTCGGAATTTAGTCGCTAAGTTGGATTTAGGTCAGTTAATTTGAGACCTATAGCCTGAGTCTGAAATGCGATATGAATATTTAGGCTGAAGTCTATCAGCTTCAGCGGAATAACCGCGGAATATTCACGAACTTTCGAAATAAAGCCATTAGTGCATGCATGATTAGCACGATATACCATTCTTAGCATCACAGATACGGCTAAAAACTCAGACACTTCTGTTTTTCCCATATTCTGCCTCTCCATGACACATGTGCGAGCGGTTGGACTCATCAGTGTATCCGCTCCCCCAGCGCTCCCCCCATGTGTTTTCGGGCAGATACTCCAGCGTTGAAATTGCAGTTTGTTAATTACCTCAGAACTCGACTGCGAACTTGGAGTAGGTCAGTTTACATTGGGGCCCATGCGTGCAGACCTAAATTTGATGTTTAAACAATTGGACCGAAGTCCATCAGCCACTGCGTAATATTCATTAACTTCCGATATGCAGCTGCTAGTATATTTGGGAGGTTATAGGACACCATACCAACCCCATAGGTACTAGCTGACAGTTCGGCCATCGGTTTTGATGATGTCCACCATGTGCCCCACAGTTGCAGCAGCAATGGGAGCAGGGACGGTGACTTACGCAGGGGGTTTATAGTGCCGGTAGAATTGCCTAGCATCTACCTACACTCTCTCCTCCTCCCTCGCCCGAGCCCGGTGTCAAGACAGAGTCAAGAAGACCGGAGACGAGAGAGGCCGCAGGTGGATGGCTCGGACGGACCCTCACCTTGGCGTTCCACCACACCCCCTGGTCCACACAACAAATAACCAGGATTTTCACCAACACAACAGAGATTTGGAGGCTGGCACGACCGAAGCCGCACCTAGGCGTGCCGCCAACGCCTGGCTCGGATCCCACACTGTGATGGATGTGCCGTAAAGGCCACATTAAGAAGGAGTCATTGCAGTCTGACTCTCAGACCGCCTCCAGTCAAGGAGGAGGTCCAGGTTACCCCGTCAGTTGACAACCTTCCGAACCACGGCTTTTAGCGCACCATGATAGCTTCAGCGCGTCAGATTGTTTATAGTGAGGAGAAAGTGCGCTGAGTCGTCGACCTCACTCTCCCTTCCCACTACCACACCTCAGCCGCTGTCCGAGCCGGTCAGCAGACTGGAGTGGGGAATGGGCGCGGTGGCTGTCATGGTCGAGCGACCATGACTGCGCGCGCCACGGCACGACCTTGCCCCCCATACACACAACACCAGGATTTCACACAAGGGGGGTTGAACGGCGTCTCTCACTTGCGTGAGAGCGCCGTGGAAGGTGCTGTTTCAGCCCGTTCCCAGCCCACCAGTCCGCCACTCCACACAACGCGACGAACTGCGCGAGCCGAGAGCGGGCGTCATTTAGCAACCTTCCTATCCACGACGCTTGACGTGTCGGGATAATCTCGGACCCAAGTCACCCGTGCAGCCGAAGCCGCATGGGGACCGAGTCGAGATGCACACTTCCCACTTGCGTGGGAGGTGGCAGTTGAGTGCATGAGGTGTGTGAGTGTTGATTTCTGGTGGGGTGATGGTGGTGGTGGTGGTGGAGGAGGAGGAGGTAGGGAGTGAGTGAATGTGTGGTGTGGCCGGGGGTTGCCTACCGCAGGTCGTCGTGGACGCGCATGTGGCCGAATAGGCCCATGCGATGCCCGAAAGTGCGAGGGCAGTGTGAGCAGTTGAGACGAGCTTGATGGGTATAGGTAGGTGCTCCAGGCACTGGTTCGCCAGTCTCTGTGCGATGGATTCGCAAGTGACCGACCAGGCCGATGCATGAGGTGAATGTGCGTGGACAGTGTGGGCATGAGAAGTCGGCGGTGTCAGTGTCAGCTACAGAGGAGGCGGTGGTGGTGGTGGCGCGGACGGATGGAACGAGGGTGGGGGTGTGCACGGTGGATGTGTTGGATGTGGTGGGTGTGTAGGGAGTGCGGTCAAGGCCGCTCTCGTGGATGCGCATGTGGCCGAAAAGGCCCATGCGATGCCTGAAGGTGCGAGGGCAGTGTGGACAGTGGAGGCGAGTGCGGTGGGTGTAGGTTGGTGCTTCACGCATTGGTTCGCCAGTATCTGTGCGATGGATTCGCTAGTGACCGACCAGGCCGATGTGTGAGGTAAAGGTACGGTCGCAGTGAGGGCAGGTGTAGTCCTGATCCTCATGCCTGGAATCGGGGGAGGTGGTGGTAGTGTTGGTTGTTGTGCGCGGGACAGTCGCCTGAGCGGCCGCCGTTGGAGCTGTGGGCGAGGAGGAGGAGGAGGATGATAAAAGTAGTGGGTCAGAAGAATTGTCAGGGTTAGTTGGCGGCGGAGAGGAGGAGGATGAGGCAGGCGGGGGGACGATGGTTGGTGCCGTTCGAGAGGCGCAGTTAATCCGAAGATGTCCAACAAGTCCGATTCGAGCCCGGAATGTCCGCTGACATCGAGGGCACGTTGGAAGCGGTTGTGCGGCGGCGTTGCTTACTGGGCGAAGTTATGATTTGCGGGCTTCACGTTTCGCTTTTGCGGCAGCGATGCGGTTGGCTTCGTAAGGTGCAGCGCCTGTCTTCACTGTCCTCCTCCAGGTCGCTCGATCAAGTGCGAGCTCCTCCCATTTGGTGGGGTTGATTTGCAGGCATTGCAGGGAGGACTTCAGGGTATCCTTGTAACGGCGAATCTGGCCTCCTTGACGGCGAGAACCCGTCGCGACGTCTCCGTAGAAGAGTCGTTTGGGTAGTCGCTCGTCATCCATGCGCACCAGGTGGCCGCTCCAGCGCAGCTGAATTTGCCTCAGTATGGCGTAGATGCTGAGGACTCCCGTCCGTTCCAGCACATAAGTGTCGGGGATTCGATCCTGCCACTTTAGCCTCAGGATGCAACGAAGACAACTGAGATGGAAGTGGTTCAGTCGGCGTGCCTGCTTTGCGTACACCGTCTAAGTCTCCGCTGCATACAGTAGTGTCGGCAGGATGACGGCCTTATACATCTTTAGCTTCGTGCTCAGCTGAAGACCGTGACAATTCTAAACTGTGCTTTGGAGGCGACAGAAAACTTGACTGGCTTTCAAGATCCTGTTGGCGACTTCGTCGTCGATCTTGGTGTTACGGGATAGGGTACTGCCCAGGTACGGGAAGTTCTCCACCACCTGCAGTTAGGTTCCGTTCAGGCTGATTTGCGGCGGCGCGTTGGGAGCTGTAAATGAGTGGGGTGGCGGTTGGTGCAGCACCACCGTCTTCTGCGTGTTAATGAAGAAGAAGAGTTCGTGAACGGTGGTTGTGGATACGCGCGATTGGAAGTGCATTCGCCGTGGATTCAGGAGATGACCGTCCGTCCTGTAGGCGATGCGGATCCCGGGGCGTTCGTCGCGGTACGCGTCCATCAGCAAGGCAGATAACATAAGACTGAAGAGGGTAGGCGCCAGTACGCAGCCCTGCTTCACTCCATTGGTCACTGCGAATGCCTCTGAGACAGCTCCGTTGTCCGTGACTCGCGCCATCATACCGTCGTGCAGTTGACGCACCATCTGAGTGAATCGCTCCAGACAGCCGAATTTCTGCATGATCTTCAACAGTCCTTCACGATTCACCGTGTCGAAGGCTTTCGTCAGGTCCACAAAGGTAGAGTACAGGTGGGTCCGCATCTCCTGACACTTCTCCTGAAGTTGACGGGCGGCGATATCATATCCGTGGTCCCACGATGACGACGGAAGGCGTATTGGCTTTCCGGCAGAAGCCCCTGTTCCTTATGGTTAGTGAGACGGTTGAGGAGGATTCGTGCGAAGATCTTCCCGGCGACGTTCAGCAGGGAGATGCCGCGGTGATTGTAGCAGACTTGGCGATTCCCTTTGCGCTTGTAGAGATGCACGATAGTTGCGTCTTTGAAATCTTGCGGGACTTCACCTTGACGCCACATCTCTTGGAAGAGCGCAGTCAGTTGATCCATGAGTTGTGGACCTCCGTGCTTGTAGACCTCAGCAGGGATTGCGTCCGATCCGGGTGCTTTCCCGCTGGAGAGCTGCTGCACGGCTCTGATGGTCTCCTGGAGAGATGGCGGGAGGTCGAGATCCACGTTGGTCTCCACTTGCGGCAAACGCTCGATGGCGGCGTCGGAGATGACGGAGGGGCAGTTGAGGACGCCTCGGAAATGCTCGGTCCATCGCTGCAGGATTTGCGTCTTCTCAGTCAGGAGAGTGTTACCGTCGGCGCTGAGGAGAGGAGCAGTGCCCTTCGTCGGCGGACCGTAGACAGCTTTGATCGTAGAGAAGAAGTTCTTCCATTCGTTGCGGTCCGCGTACTCTTGGATCTCCTCAGGTTTGCGAGCAGTCCAGGCGTCCTGCATCTCGCGCCGTCGTTGCTGAAGTTGGCGGCGACTGCGGTAGAAGGCAGCTTTGGTGGCATCAGTGGGGTGGTCTACGTAGGCTTTGTGTAGGCGGTTCTTCTCGGCAAGCAGATTTCTGATGGCGGCGTCGTTGTCGTCGAACCAGTCCTGGTGTTGGCGGGGAGCGCGACCGAGGATGGCGAGCGTCGTCGCCTAAACCGTGTCTCGCAGCTGACACCAGCGGTTCTCCACGGAGGCGTTCTCGGCAGCGGCGGCGTCGGCAGCGATAGGAAAGTTATCTAGCCTTTGAGCTAGCTCATTGCTGAAATGAAGATCGTGAGCGGGCAAAGACAACAAGGCAACATTCAGCTTACCTGGGGTCGCTTACCTTGTGGTCTCCTGCGAGGCCGTAGGCGAATACGCATCTTCGAGATGACGAGGCTATGGTCGGTCCACCCATCAGCTCCCGCGATCGCCTTCGTCACCAGCACGTCCCGCTGATCTCGCCTCCGGACGAGGACATAGTCCAGCAGGTGCCACTGGCGCGAACGAGGATGCCTCCAGGTGGCCTTCTCTCGCTCCGGCAGACAGAAGAAGGCGTTCGTCAGGATGAGGCGGTGTTCTGCGCAGGTGCGGAGGAGCAGCAGGCCGTTGTCGTTTTAGCCGCGGAGACCATGGGGATCCAACACTCCTCTCCAGGCAGTATGGTCTGTGCCGACGTGGGCGTTGAAGTCACCAAGGACAATCAACTTGTCCGCCTTCGACACAGTCGCCAAGAGGGCGTGCAGGTCCTCGTAGAATTTGTCTCTGACGGCGTCGGGGCTGGTCATCGACGGAGCGTAGGCGCTGATGATGGTGGCGAACTTGCCTCCTCGCCGAAGAGGCAGGCGGAGGCTCATCAGGCGATCGTTGATGCACTGCGGCAGACTGGGCAGTCGTCCCACGATGTCGTTCCGGATGGTGAAGGCGACACCCGCGTCGCGTCGCTCTGCCCTGGGTCGGGCGCTCCAGAAGGAGGTGTAACCGGCACCCACCTCCTCCAGTTGGCCTTGTTCGGAGAATCGGGCCTCGCTGAGTACGGCGATGTCCACCTTGTTGCGCGCCAGTTCTCGTGCCACTAGCGCTGCCCTCCGTTCCGGTCGGTTGCTCCTCGGATTGTCTAAAAGGGAACGAACATTCCAGGCTGCCAGAGTGAGCGGGCTCACCCGGTCAGTCTGGGGAAAACGAGTGGGGCGATGGGAAGGAGGTGGAGAAGATGACGAAGTAGAAGAATAGGCAGAAGAAAAGACGGAGGTAGAGGTAGAAGAGGTAGGATGAGGAGAATGAGTATGGTTGTTGTTGTTGTTGTTCTTGGTATTGTTGTTGTTTCGATTTTGATTGTTTCGACCATGATAAGACGTCTGCGGCCCTGGCTAGCCTGGAGACGGCGTGGTACCCAGCAATGTTTAGGCCACCTTTTCTAGGCCCTTCCCCTCGTGGGGGCTGGCAGTGCCATCCCTGAATAGGGCTGCCATGTGCCGTTGTGGCACGGCCGAACTCCACTATGGGACCACGACTTCGGGTTGTAGTGGAGAGCGACTCGAATTCGCCGTAAGCCGCGGTCTCCGACGGCGTAGGTGGGCGCGTCAAGGCGATGCCGATGTGGAGATCCATCCCGTCACCGGCTGTCCAGTGGCGTGCAGAGACGAACCACGTCACGACGGTGCCGACGCAAGGTTCCATCCGACCTTCCATCCAGCGGAATCCGCAAACCCTGTGCACACGGCACAGCGCACAGCGCCCTCACCTGGTTTAGCCCGCCGGTCCAGACGGTTGCCCGGGGTGTGACCGCTGAGCAGAGTCCAGCTACGTGGAGCCACAGGTGAGAGTTGAATGCCAGCAAGTGGAGGCTAGGCGCTGTCTCAACTGCAAGCAAGTGAGCGACCACCACGACCATTACATGAACCCACCGCTGACATCCCTACACCCCAAGCATCACCGTCTGCTTTTTGGTGGATGCTCCAGGTTGATATTTTAGCTGTTTAACTTAGAAATTAATCGCCAGTTTGGTGTGACTCATACTACTTATACTGATGGGCTCACACTGAAACATGATTTGAATATTTGGGCCAAGATCTGGAGGACCCACTGATTAGCCGAACGTCTCTCAGCTGTGTCATTCAGCAGTAGAATATCGGCGAAACTTGCGTCCGGACCTTTAGACAGCACCTGTGCTGCCAACTGTAGCATATCGGGCTACATATGCATTAAATACTGGCTACCTGTTGGAATTTTATTAATATAAGGCGGTAATTGTGCTGGGGCTGATGAATTTTAGATTTTAGTCTGAGCCTGTAAGTCCCAAGTAGACTGATTTACCTCGACTTGGAGTTTCATTTCTGAGCTAATTAAAAGGCTGCAATATGTAAATGGGTGTCGTCCGGAAGAGCACGCGAGCTGATTTCTCGTAGTCGTGTCATGATGCGACAGCATGTCGGAGAAACAAGTGTCTGGGATGTTAGCTAATTCCAGAATTGTCCTAACAAATGGGCTGACAAGAAATATATTCCGCTTCATTGAAAACTGAGAAAATGTACGAAATTAGAGGCGGTCTGGGACGATAATCTAACATTCAACAATTGAAACTCTACATTGCCTGCCATCTTTGTTTCCAATGTCAGACAGCACCATTCATTTCCACGTCTCTGTAGACGTGCATTTGTTGGCATCTGTGTGCATCCTCTATCTTCCATTGATGTTTCAGCGAAGCCCAGCCAAATACGGCGGAATGTGCTGACCAACCAGGGAGCGCTGTGGAAATATATGTGGATGGTGTGAAGGCCAAAATCACCGCCGAAAACCTGCGGACCTACTTTGCACAGTTTGGAGAGGTCCTCGATGTGTCCCTGTTTATGAATTCATCAGCAAACAGTCCTTGTGGATGTGGCTATATTACACTACGTCCGACCTGCGATGTGGCTACCATTCTTCGCACAAACCACACTGTCTGTGGTAGTCGCATTAATGCCAGGGGGCCTGTTGTGGGTGGCAAACGGCCAAATCCTGCAGCAAGGTTAGTGCTGCATCATGCACCTAGACTGCTTATTTCAATACAGTAGTCAGTTGCTACTACTCTTGTTTTCGCCTACATAATCTACCCCTCCAGGATATCTCTGGCAGTCTGGACTCTCATCATAACCGTTTCCCAGCATGCAATTGCTGACGTCGCGATGGTTTAGAATGATCCCTTCATCCTTTCAGAGCCTCGAAGTGGTTTTTGTGTGTTGGACCAAATATTCTTCCGACTGAGGAGTCTAATTACACATTTTTCTGAACCGCAGCAAACCTAGTGGGTTAAATCCATTACAAATGACGTGTCCGAACTGCTGTTTTGGACAAAAGCCTAATTTCAACTTCCTTCTTATGCAACACTTCGCTGTCGCGGTCTTCGCATTCATGGGTGTGCTGACTATTATCACCGTGGACATTAGACTGATGTTCTATTTAACTTCCTCGCTGTCCTCGCATTTGTTTGCAGAGTTTTCCAGATTCAGACAGTTTGCTTGAAATGTGTGCCACCTTGTCCCCTCCCCATCAAATTTGCACCTGCAATTCGGCCAACTTACAACCCTGCGAATTATAAGTATTTTGCGCTTCTTTTCTCAGGCAGTCATCACATCGAGACAGTTTGTTAACGCCAAAAGAATCAGAGGAAGCCTAATTTACCTAACTGACACGTGCATGCAATACGACTGGGAGGGCCAAAGACACATCAACGCATTTGGGCGCTGGCGATGTTAACCGTCTAATTCCATGCCCTCCCGTCCGGAAAATCGCGACTGAGGAAGGTGTGTTGTTATCAGTCGGACACTCACATGAGATATATTGCTGATTCTCATCTATCTGTTCGGTGTCATATCGAGGAACGTAGTTCAAATGTAGACCATTCCAAATCGATGTTTTGCAATCGACAGAATTATGAACATTCACTTATAAAGAATTATATACAGACCCTCGTTGCACTGCTAGAACATAGTCATGACTCTAATACTGACGAGCGGACTCATCGCAAAGAAGTTGACCTTTTTTCGCATTGTAACATCAGAAACCGCGTTTTCTTTGCCTCAAAGAGTAAGCCGGGATCCAGGGAATGAGACAGCAATAGCAAATGTCTCAGAGGAAGAATTATTTATGAATCGGAATTCACCATTATTCTGGAAAATGTGCGGCGACTACGTATGGCCCTCCCAAAGACGCCGGACATAATAAATACTTCGATGTAGGAGATTTTTCCATCGGAATATACTGTAGTAGGATTATGGGTATTTTCCGCTGGAAACAATTCATAAAAGACCTTATTATCAGCCTACATCACCGATCGAACAGCGTGAGATGTGCGGCGATGGGCAGGCTCGTGTGTGGTTCAGAATTGCTCGCAAAATTTGCATTGAGAAGATAGGAGTACCGGCATCATGCCTAGAAACTCATTCAAGCAGCCCACTGTTTATGTGTCAGCTAACGTCTTATTTGGGGCTCAGTTCACGCGACCCGTGTGTCATCGTTGAGCGCTTATGTTTTATTCAACTTTCAGCACTTGCAGCACTATAGCAGTAAATTTTAGGGTACTAGGCAATGCCGTTGATGACCCTATTGAAAGCGGCGCACAATATAAATGTGAAATACACATTTTACTAAAAGTTTGTCAGTGACATATTTGTTTACGGTAAAGTTATATACAGTGTGGGACTGCGAAGGGTGCGGCAGGCGGTCTTTCTTAAGTACACATGCAATTTTAAGTGTAATTATGCACATTCAGCACAAAGTGCGGTCATTTGCATAGAATTCGACGGAAACGTTCGCTTGCTAAGAAGTGGTCTATTGTTCATTGCCTACCAAACGTTCTCGGCTATTCCCTCCTCTCTCATCTGCTGACAGCCCGGTCCGTAGGCATACTTTATAGTTGAACATTTTTAACTTCCTCGGAATTTATTCGCTAAGTTGGATCTATAGGCTCAGTCTGAAATGTGATATGAATATTTAGGCTGCAGTCTATCAGCTTCAGCGGAATAACCGCGGAATATTCACGAACTTTCGACAGGCAGCCATTAGTGTATGCATGATTAGTACGATATATCATACTTGGCATCACAGGTACGGCTAAAGCCCAGACACTCGTGTTTTGCCGATATTCTGCCGCTCCATGTTACATGTGTAAGCGGTTAGACTTATCAGCGTATTCCCCCTCCCCCCCCAGCGCTCCCCCTATCAGTTTTCAGGTGGATACTTCAGCTTTGAAATTGCAGCTTGTTAATTTCCCAGGAAATCTACTGCGAACTTGTAGTGAGTCAGTATACGCTGTGTTCTATACTCGCAGACCTTTAGTTGATGTTTGATAAATTGGACCGAAATCCATGAGCCACATTGGGATAAATGCGTAACATTCATTTACTTCCGATATGCAGCTGATCGTATATTTTAGGGTTATAAGACACCATACTAGCCGCACAGGTACTAGCTAGAAGCCCAGACACGTGTTGTGGGTAGCAAACGGCCAAATCCTGCAGCCACGTTAGTTGTTACATATGCAACTGGCCTTATTTTGATGTTTTATTTAACTTCCTCCTGCACCCTTCCGGCCTGGTATATGGGCATATTTTTTTCTGAGTCTGTTGTTGATTTCCTTGGAATTTAAACCCTTATTTACACTTAAGTCCGTCTATTTGAAATCGATTGCCTCATTCTGTTATGTGAAATGAATCTTAGAGTCAACCCCCATCATTCCCAGCCAATTTACTTCGGAAATTTCTTGAACTTCCTACCGGCAGCCATAAGTTTATGCATGATTTGCAGGCTATACCACACTTGACATCTCAGGGACGGCTAAAAACCCAGGCACTTGTGTTTTGTCTCTATCCTGCCACTGCATGGCTCAGGTGCCTGTCGTGTGTGACAAACAGCAAAATCGGGCAGCAAGGTAAGTTTTGCAATAGGCATCTAGAATGCTCGTTTCACTCCAGTAGTCACTTGATAATGTTCTCGCCTTTGGCTACATAATCCACCCATTCAGGCAGCTTATATCTGTCTAACTCTCATTCTATGTGTCTTCGCGCGTGAAATCGCTTGCGTCTCGAGAGCTTGCATAGGTCATTTCTTCTTTGCAGCATACTTTGGGGTTCTCTGTGTGTTAACCCCAATATTTTCACATTTCCGCTGTTTTATTGCACAACGGATATGTATAAGCTAATCTCCTGCAGAAGCAGAATGGTGACATGGGTGACATCAGAAACGCCCTGTGGATTTCTAATTAAAATGCACATTGTCGTCGGCTAATTTACTCTGCCGCAGCCAACCTCGTGATTTAAATCAGTCTCAGATGACGTGTCCGAGCTGATGCTTTGGAAAAAAACGTTATTTTAAATTCGTTGTCTCCACACATTTAGCTGTGATCGTTTTTGCATTTATAGGTGTCACGACTTTTATCACCAAGAACCTTAGATTAATGTTATATTCATCATCCTCTTTGTTCTCGCATGTTTTTGCAGAGATTGCTCAATTCGAGCTCTATTCTTGCGAAAAAGTGTTACCTCGTCTCATTCTTTATTTTAAGCCTACAAATTGATCGTTATGTTACCAAGGAAATTCTATATATTTCACATATTTTTCCATCAGCAGTTACCAGTGCTCAACAGTTTGCAATCGCCAAGAGAACCAGGATATGCGAACGTTGACTTCTGTTCTGGATTCTTCGAACGTCTTTATTTTTGGTATGAGGCCTCACATGAATATTGAGGGTCTCATCTCGTACTTTTCTAAGTATGGACGCTTAATCAATATGTACTTGGCACTTTCTCCTTCTCAAAACAATGCCCTCGGCTTTGGATTCCTTGTGTTCGTCGAAGAAGCTGATGTGCGACAGCTTTCGTTGAAAACTTGGCATAGCATCGACTGTGCGTTTGTTGAAGTTAGGAAATATGAGCAGTCCTACTGGGATTCCAGGTGTGTTCGTACGTGTTGTCCGTGTGCTCTTTTGTGCTTTCAAAACTTTTAACTTTGTGAAAACCATGACCAGATGTGGTTATGCATCCCTATCTGAAGTTAACAAACTCCTGACCCTAATCCTAATCGTTCGACCCTAAACCTAAGCCGCAATCATAAACCCTAACCTAACAGTATTGTGTCTATTAAGTGGGGCTACATGACCACATCTTTTTAAAATTATTTCTTTTGTGTTGGCTACTGGTACTTTGATCTGGTTCATTGTTAATGGTTTCTCGTCTCGCCGAGGAACAAGAACAGCTAAATCAATTGTTTGACTCCGTGTATCAGATATTCTTTTATTTAAGTAACTGCAACTTAAATCAATTCACCTAAAGATCTTCAAGCATGGGCCAATCGTACTAATATTATTCGCGCACGTTCCGTCTTCCGATAGACCATATAAGGCATTGTGTATGCCTGAAAGAGTGACAGTTCAA